>OY284479.1:38119110-38487110 GCA_958336345.1 Dorcus parallelipipedus | reverse complement strand
GCATTTATCAAACTGACAAACATTGTCAAACTGACGTTCCTCGATATCTGTCAGTTTGACGTTTCTGACAACTGTCATTTTGATGTTTCTGAATTTGACGTTCTGACATCTGTCATTTTGACGTTTTGTTATCGCCCTAAGGTCGTTAAAAACTGTACATTATCATCTCTTCGCTTTTAACAATTTTTTCCCTTGATTAAGAGTGGGAAGACAGTTTTTTTAATTTGGAAAAATACATAATTTAAATTTCGCGCTCAACTTCCGGAAGCTGACGGTAACCCCAGAGGATTTGCGCGGGGGAGTTTACTGGAACGTGACGGCGATTATTATAACGGGTCGTTCGTCTCTGTTGTGCTGGTGGGCTACTCTATACACTCGTATAAAATAATGCTGGAGTTTCTACTATCGAAGTAGCACGTTTCGTTAATGTGATTTTAATGTTTCTAAAAAAAAAAAACAATATTGTTTAAATCAAAAAAAAGAAGATAGTGTGTCATAAACATATATGTATGTAATAATGACAATGCGCCCGCCGTTTATAATTTAAAAGAAACGAGGCGGCGTAATTGCACGGCGCTCAATAAAACACGATATTCTTTCACAAAGTCGGATAAATGGATTATTAGGTACAGTCCGGGTATAAATATTTAATCTGCAGTAGCTCCTTTGTTGCACGGTTACTAAAAGGGTAATAACGTTAGTCACAATAGACAGCGACTCTCAGTTTGCTTTTTCGTTTCTTTTGTGCGGAAGTAAATTCCTCGTCTGGCGCGCGAAATTAAATAAAAAGGCCAAGTCGGGGGGGTCTTCTTTTATTTTATTTTATTTTTGGAGTCGACTGTGTAACTAAAAAACCGAATTTTTCTGCGCGTTGTTGAATGGAAAGGCGTCAATTAGGGTTAAACAGGTGATTTAGCCATTAACTTACTGAATGATTAATATACTGCTACGTCCTGGTGAGTAGGCCACCAACAAAACAGGAAGGAATGACCTGTTAGTTAATGGTTCATGCAAACTAGAAGTCAGAATTTTTAGTGGCACATCAATATTCATATTGTTCGCTTTAACGAAATTTGCAACTCGTCCTCATCTGTTTTTATTTTTTATTTTTAAAAGAGCTTGTTGCATTTTCATGAAACACATTTGAAATTTAATAGATCCATGCAATTTTCCGTCGTCCTTTTGTGTCTAGGCTAGCATTCGCCTGGATTAATTGCTTTGCGAAAGAGAGAGAGAGAGCGAATGTTGATGTAAGAAAATTCGAAATGAGTATAAATATGAATCTAGAATTACCCTCTGCGAGCGAAATATCAAAATGCAATTTGCAAACCTCGACGAAACAAAAATATTAAGCCCTCCACATCGATGGGGATAATGTAGAATATCCGGGCTGCCGATGCGGGCGGGCGAATGTGCTCCTTGAGACGGGGGGCGGTAAGGTCGCGAACGGCGGGACGGAATTGGACGTCATATTCAGTGTCACGCCGGTATCACAGAGATCGCTGCAAACAAATTTCCCAATTCACGTGGAACACATCGGCGAGGCTATAAAAGACGTCTCCGCATTGTTCAAATAAAATGCCCCTTTATAATATTTATCTATTTTACACAAAAGAAAACTTCGTTTAAAGAATTATCTTTGCTGAAAGTACCTAAGTGCGGTCGCTTAAACAAAGTGATTAATTAATTTTACGTTTCTTGAAAAAAAAAGTTCAAAATCATGTGATTTTTAATCCAGTTAAAGAAATAGGCTTCCTTTTGTAATCTAGATTTTTCGGTAGACAAAAATAATCCTTGATTAGGGGAGGGGAGAATAAAAAAAAAGTGCATTTGATGGGACATAATTCAAATTTGGCGCTCATTTTTCAAAAGATGAAACGACACCATTCATTTCGCGCATGAAACTGTTTAAGCAATCTCTGCTTTCTTTGCGTAAAACGGAAAATCGCTTTTTAAACAGACTTAACCTCTCTCTCACTCAGATAGATGGCGCTACGAAATTTTATTGCAATGTGAAGAAGAAACTCGTCTTGCGAGGGACTTAATGAAATTCATGGTTTGATTAAAAAAGAAAAAGAAATTGCGAACGCAGTGGCAAAAAGAGTTTTTGCAAGTGGCCCACAGATGGCGTTCTAGATTTTTTATCTCAAATTTTTTGACCTTCAGTCATTATTCTGAAGCCTGCCCTGCGAAGCATTTAATAAAATTCATGGTTTAATTTAAAAAAAAAGAAATTTAGAAGTCTGTGGAAAAAAGAGTTTTTGTTAGAGGCCCAGAGATTTTTTTAAAATTTTTTTGACCTCCAATCATTATTCTGAAACCCGTCCTGTGAAGCATTCAAAAAAAGAAACTTGGAAGTCAGTGGAAAAAAAGAGTGTTTGTTAGGCGGCGCTTTAGATTTTTTTTCTTCAAAATTTTTGACCTTCAGTCATCATCCTTAAACTCATCCTGCGAAGCATTTAATAAAATTCACGGTTTGATTAAAAAAAGAAAGAAACTTAGAAGTCAGTGGAAAAAAGAGTTCTTGTCAGTGGTCCATAGATGGCGCCCTAGGTTTTTCCCTAAAATTTCTTGACATTCGGTCATTATTTTGAAATTCGTCCTGCAAGGCATTCAATTAAATTTATGGTTTGATTTAAAAAAACTCAATGGCAAAAGGAGTTTCTGTTGGTGGCCGATAGATGACCTTCTAGATTATTGGTCTTACCGTCGCTAAATAATTACAGTATCAGTCACCATTTTAGTGAAAAATATTGGCTGGAAATTTAAACATCTAACCCTAACAACGACACACTCGGGCATTAAAAACTTTTATTTGACAGGCGTTAAATTTGATTAAACTTACCAGAAAGAAAATCACTAGAAATGTCGACCGTTTAAGCTTGCCGAAAAGAAAATAACTAGAAAAGACGCTCATTTTAGTGCAAAAACGTTTTCTTTGTTTTACACATTAAGCATATGGATTGCGGAACTGTAAGTAAATGAAAGTGGTCACTGAAGTTGACCAAAGTGGTCACTGAATCGACGAAAGTGGTCACTGAAATGGATGAAAGAGGAAAGTCGGTCATTTTAGTCATTAAAAACGTGGTCTCTTTATCTCACACATTAAGCATATGGATTGCGGTACTATATTTATTTAATGACTGTAATTGGTCTAAAGTCCTTAGATAGATAAAGTACCGCAATTGAACGCCATTTTGAGTCAAAGTAAACGCGCGCAACCTTGGAAACGAGGCAAGGCGTTAAAATTTACCGTGTTTATCCGCCATTGTGAATCAAATTTAGATTTACATTGAATAATGAATAGCGGTACTTTAGCTATCTAGGGACTTTAATTGGTCGAATTTTTCGACCTTCGGTTACTAACGGAAACGGAACTAACCTGGCTTTCTCCCTCTCTCCAATAGATGGCGCATCAACTCGTCAACACAAAGATTTGTCGTAAATCGTCATTTTTTAAAAATTTCTTTAGAGTCGCTTTTGAAATGGAACTAAACTTGCCTCCCCCCTCTCTCTCTCTCTCTAATAGGCGGCGCATTAATTTTTTTGTAGAAGAAGAAAGCCGTACAAAGAAGGATTTAATAAAATTCATGATTCCATAAAAACTATTACGAACGCAATGGCCTAAGGAGGAAGTTCTTGTTAGTGGCCGATAGATGGCGCTCTAGATTTTTTCTTCGAATTGTTTGACCATCAGTCATCGTTCTATCGATACCAAGATTTGTCTTCAGTTGTCTCTTTTAATAGTCTTCTTTTAAATTTAATTAAAATCATTTTTAAAACGTAATTTACCTCCTATCCAATAGATGGCCTTCAGTAATCGTTATTTCATTTTGAAAACGACGGCATAAAGAGGTAGTTTTTGTTAGTAACCGATAGAGGGCGCTCTAGACTTTTCTTCCGTGTTTTTTTTTACCTTCACTCGTCATTCTGATAAGATAACGATTTTCACGAATGAAATAGTTTTTCCTTTTTTCTTTTAAATCATTTTTGAAACGAATTGATCGCTCTCTCCAATAGATGGCGCCCGGAAAAGAAATTTTGTAGTTGGAAGAAGAAAGTCGCACTGCGAGAGATTCCATAAAATTCATGATTTGATAAAACTATTAGGTACGAACGCGTTTTTCATGGAGAGGAAGTTTTTGTTAGGCACCGACAGGTGGCGCCCTAGTTTTTCTTCACTGAAAGGAAAAGTCAATAACAAAAAACAAAAACATAAGATAAACAAAGAAACTAATGAAAAATCGACGATTCTCATGATTCGATTAAAACTATTATGAAACGCGATGGCATAGAGAGGAAGCTTTTGTTAGTGACCGACAGATGGCGTTTTAGTTTTCTTTTCTTCGAATTCTTTGACCTTCTATCACCATTCAATCGACACAAAGACTTTTCATCGATGACGTAAATCGTCTCTTTTTAACAGAATTTTATCAAAATTTCATTGAACACACTTTTAAATCGAAATTAACCTCTTCCCTCAATAGATGGCGCTCTTGGAGCAAAATTGCAGTTGGAAGAAGAAAGTCATAAATAAAAGTGATAATTTTATAAAATAGAAACTATTACGAACCTGATGGCATAGAGAGGAAGTTCTTGTTAGTGACTAATTGATGGTGCTGTAGATTTCTTCTTCGAATTATTTGACCTTCAGTCATCATTCCGTCAACACAAAGATTTTTTATCGATGACGTAAATCGTCTTTCTTTTAAATTTCATGTAAATCGGAGTTAACTAGATGGCGCCCTAAAAAATGGCAGTAGGAAGAAGAAAGTCGTACCACGAAGGATTTAATAAAATTCATGAGGAAATGTGTAAGTGTGACAACGAAAGAAAAAATTCTTTCCTCTTCTCTTTCACCAATTACTTCGTTTTTCTTTTGTTTTTACTGTACATCACCACCTTCTTTTCTTATTTACTATCTGCTTCCTATTTTAATTTGCTTCTATTTTTTCCCCCTCTTAATTCACATTCAATTTTCTTTGTCTTTTTTCTTTCAGTACTTCCAGTTTGCATCACTTCACAATTATTTTTATTGCGCTTACTTTGCGGAATAATTTCTTGAGAATCGACGCAATCGCTTTTGCTACTGTTGTTAGTGTCGCTCCTAATGCTTCATCGAAACTGACTCTGATACCTTCGATGCGGCTCTTTTTATAGGTGAGAGTGGGGGTGGTGAGCTGAAGCGATCAGCGATAGGAGCGTGGAGCGTGATAACGGACCAATCAAGACACCAGCTTTCATTTTTACCAACTGTTGGAAGCATTTTATTGGTTACTCATTGGAGATTTGATTTTACTTCTCCAAACCAATTTCCTAATTCAACCCATCGTCAACATTTTACGTTTAGACGAATTTTAAACCTCAAGCATGCAATGTAATGGCAGGTTTCCACGAGGTCATTAAGCAGGCCAGTAGCTGGAGTCCAGTCACAGGACTCCAGTAGCTGGCCTGTTTACTGGCCTCGTGGAAACGCGGCTTAAAGGTAATATCATGACGAATCAATTTAAGTAATTAATGTATTTTTAATGTACTTAACGGAGATGGATAAAATATGAAATTGAAACGACACCGTTCTTAACAGATCCGCCTCGAATGCGTTCCAGGAGGGATCCAACCCCACGACGACGCCTGAAATAATGGCAGAAGTGCCCGATTCGTGTAAAGTACGAGAGCTTCGCCGGCGAAGAACAAAGCTCGACGTGCTTTAATCCGCGCTAACAGGATACCTCCCCGTAATTAAAAGTTAGGAGGCAAGCAACATCGCTCTCGCCGATCGATCCCCCCGGCATAACGCCGGGCGGATTGGGGGGACAGAATATTCTTCGGGGATAAATAAATTTGCGAACCTCCAGACACCAGAAAAATTGCTCCTTAAACGTCTTACGAGCCCTGACACAATTAACGGAGATAAGACAAACAAACTTCGGCCGTGCCCCCGCGCCCCCGCCCCCGCCCCCGCCGCCGCTTGTAATACATTAAATGAACGCTTTAAATTAAGGGTGACTAGAGGGGGACTTAACAAAGAGGTAAATATTGTGATACTTAGCGGAATAATGAACTTTATCTTCATCAGTTGCTTTACTAATTACAGGATTTTTTTTAAAATTAAATTAACAAAATGAAACGTCGTGTCTTTTTTTGGTTCGCTTTAGAATTTTTAAAATAAAACTAAGGAACTTAAATAAATTTTGATTTGATGAAACAATCGACTTGAAGTTTGTGGAAACGTGGCGGTAGCCTTAGTAGGTCATTCCTTTCTGTCTTGTGGGTGGCCTACTCACCTGGACGTAGCGGCGATTATTAGCAAGCCGTACCTTTCTGTTTTGTGGGTGGCCTACTCGCAATTCCTTTTTGACGTAATTTCACTAAATCATTTCATATACATACACACGTGAATAAAATCTTGCAAACAATATCCCTCATTAACCAAATAATCGCAATGCAAATGAAATAATTAAAAGCAACTAAATTCGGGTTTACAACACGAATAATTCCGTTTAAAGCTGAAACCACTCGAACAAACAGTTCCCATTTAATCGCGGGAATTAAGTCGAGGAAATATTTGCAGTCGAACCTGATTCTTGCACGGCGGAAGTTCGGTTCGTGTGTAGTTCCAGGAACGGGATTACGAAATCCACTTATAGGTAGCAAAGATTACAATATTGCCGGCTTAAATTCACTCCAAGAAGTTATGGATTTTCATTTCCTCGGAGCTGATCCAGCTTTTTACTTCGGCGGTGTTCTCGTGGGAAATTAAGCGAATGCTAACTCCGTCTTATCATAACAAGGGCCACTCGGATCTCCGCCGTCGTCGTGTAATTAATTCCCTTCTAATTAATCTAATAATTAAGGAGTCCCCCCCCATCCCTCCCCAAAAAAATCGCTTCGAGTTGCTTTATTTTTGGCTGTAATTTTTATTAATGTGGCTGAGGGGAATCCCCCAAATCTCACACTCAAATCGGCAGGCAATTTGATGTTGATTTGAATTTCAGAAACGCTCTAATTTTCATTTTAAAGATTTTTTGACTTTCTATCGATACCAATCTCCGATACCGGTAGTGACCGTAATAGTATATTAAAAAAATATTTCGCTATTAAAGCGAAATCTCTTCAATAGATGGCGGTATTAAAAAAACTGCAGTTGGAAGAAGAAAATCGTACTGCGAAGGATTTAACAAAATAAAAATTGTGTTACGAACACGAAGACAGGAAGAGGAAGTTTTTATTGGTAACAGATAGATGGCGCTTTAGACTTTCTCTTCGAATTATTTGATCATTCTGTCTACACAAGGATTTGTCATCGATGACGTAAATCAATTTTTTAAAAATTTCTATAAACTCGCTTTTAAATCGGAATTAACCTCTCTCTCTCCCCCATAGATGGCGCTCTTACAAAAATTTGCAGTTGAAGGAAGAAGATCGTACCACGAAGGTATTATGATTCGATGCTACTGGCAAAAGAATAAACATCTATCTATCTAAGGATTTAATAAAATTCATGATTTGATAAAAACTGTTGCGAACACGAAGACATGAAGAGGAGGTTTTCGTTAGTGACCGACAGATGGCGTTGTAAATCGGAATTAGCCTCTGTCTTGAATAGATGGTCACTCAAACAAATTTACAGTTGGAGGAAGAAGATTGTACCGCGCAGGATTTAATAAAATTCTTGCTTTGATCAAAACTGTTGCGAACACGAAGACAAGGAGAGGAAGTTTTTGTTAGTGACCAAAAGATGGCGCTCTAAATCGGAATTAACATCTGTTTTCAATAGATGGCGCACTAAAAAAAAATTCAGTTGGAAGAAGAAGATCATACCGCGAAGGATTTAATAAAATTCATGATTCTATAAAAACTGTTACGAACACGAAGACATAGAGAGGAGGCTTTTGTTAGTTACCAACAGATGGCGCTCTAAATCGGAATTAACATCTGTTTTTAATAGATGGCGCATTAAAAAAAAAATTCAGCTGGAAGAAGAAGATCGTACGGCGAAGGATTTAATAAAATTCATGATTTGATAAAAATGGCAACTGCAATTACCTAAAAACTCACAAGAGGCGCTGAGAGGAGTACCCGTCAAAATTTTTAAAAGTCGAATTGAAACGGCCATACATACACGTCAGTGAATGTTTAATGTAGCTGGCCATGACGATAGAGAGGAAGTTTTTGTTACTAATCGATAGATGGCGCTCTTCTGTTTTTTTAATCTTCAGTCATCATTCTGTCTACACAAAGATTTGTCTTGAATGTCTTTAAATTCGCTTTAAATTCGGAATTGACCTCTCTCTTCAATAGACGGCGTCATTAAAAAAAGTTTGCAGTTAGAAGAAGAAAGTTTAGATTTACATTGAATAATGAATAGCGTACTTTAGCAATCTAGGGACTTTAATTGGTCGAATTTTTCGACCTTCGGTTATCAACGGAAACGGAACTAACCCAGTTTTGTCCCTCTCTCCAACGCGTCAACACAAAGATTTATTGTAAATCGTCGTTTTTTTTTTAAATCTCTTTAGAGTCGCTTTTAAAATGGAACTAAGCTTACGCACCCCCCCCCCTTTATTTTTTTTTGTAGAAGGAGAAAGCCATAAAAAGAAGGATTTAATAAAATTCATGATTCCATAAAAACTATTACGAACGCAATGGCGTAAGGAGGAAGTTCTTGTTAGTGGCCGATAGGTGGCGCTTTAGATTTTTTCTTCGAATTGTTTGACCATCAGTCATCGTTCTATCGATAGCAAGATTTGTCATCAGTTGTCCCTTTTAATCGTCTTCTTTTAAATTTAGTTAAAATCATTTTTAAAACGTAATTTACCTCCTATCCAATACATAACCTTCAGTCATCGTTCTGTCATTACGAAAACGACGGCATAAAGAAGAAGTTTTTGTTAGTAACCGATTGAGGGCGCTCTATACTTTTCTTCCGGTTTTTTTACCTTCATTCGTCATTCTAATAAGATAACGATTTTCATGAATGAAGTAGTTTTTTCTTCTTTATTTTAAATCATATTTAAAACGAATTGATCGCTCTCTCCAATAGATGGTGCCCGTATGGAAGAAGAAAGTCGTAATTACCGACAGGTGGCGCTCTAGCTTTTCTTCTCCGAAAGGAAAATTCAATAATAAAAAACAAGAGCATAAGAGAAACCAAAAGCTAATGAAAAATCGATGATTCTGATGATTGGATAAAAACTATTACGAACGCGATGGCAAAGAGAGGAAATTTTTGTTAGTGGCCGACAGATGGCGCTCTAGTTTTGTTTTTTCGAGTTATTTGACCGTCGGTCATCATTCTAACGACACAGAGATTTTTCATCGTATGACGTAAATCGTCTCTTTTTAACAGAATTTTTTCAAAATTTCATTAAACCCGCTTTTAAATCGGAATTAACCCCTCTCCTCAATAGATGGCGCTCTTAGAGCAAAATTGCAGTTGGAAGAAGAAAGTCGTAAATAAAATTGATAATTGAATAGAAGCTATTACGAACCTGATGGCATAGAGACGAAGTTCTTCTTAGTTGCTAATAGATGGCGCTGCAGATTTTTTTTTTCGAATTATTCAGTCATCATTCCATCAACACAAAGATTTTTCATCGATGACGTAAATCGTCTTTCTTTTAAATTTCATGTAAAACGAAGATGTAATCTAGATGGCGCCCTAAAAAATGGCAGTAGGAAGAAGAAAGTCGTACCACGAAGAATGTAATAAAATTCCTGAGGAAATGTGACAATGAAACAAAAAAAACCTTTCCCCTTCTCTTTCACTAATTATTTCGTTTTTATGTTTTTTTCATTGTACCTACATCGCCACCTTCTTTTCTCATTTATTGTCTGCTGTTTTTTTTTTCGCAACCAACGCTTAATTCACACAAATACAAAAAAGTCGTTTTGCAAAAAGAAACAAAGAAAGAACGAAACAAACAAACGACGAGAGTAAAAGAAACAAAAGAAAATAATATTTACCAACGGCCGATCTTTTGTTGCCTGCATTTCGTCGTTGTTTGTATCTATTCTTTTTTGTTTTTTCTGTCGAATTAATTTTTCGTATTTGTTTCATCTACTAACAGTTATTTTTTTCTTTCCGCGGTACTTCCAGTTTGAATCGCTTCACAATTATTTTTATTGCCCTTACGTTACGGAAAAGTTTCTTGTAAGTCGACGCAGCCGCTTTTGCTACTGCTGCTGCTGGTGCTTAGTCGAAACTGACTGTGATACCTTCGACGCGGCTCTTTTTATAGGCTAGAGTGGGGGTGGTATGCCGAAGCGATCGACCGGCGATTGGAGCGTGAGGCGTGACGTCGAGCGAATCAACACATTTTTACTAACTATTGGAAGCACTTCATTGGCTACTCGCTGGAGATTTGATTTTACTTCCTCAAATCAATTTCCTAATTCGACCCATCAACATTTTACACTTAAACGAATTTTAAATCTCAAGAATGTAGTGCAAAGGTAATATCATAACGAATCAATTTAAGTAATTAAATGTATTTTTAATGTACCTACTTGAAGCAGATGAATGCGTTTGTAAGAGATGGTTTAGAAAACGAGCTGCTCTGCGGAGAGTTTTCTATTTTGCTTCTTAGATTTAAAAAAGGTCAAGAATCTGATTCGTTTTAATTGACTGACGCTTAAAAAATTTTCAAACAAATGATAATTTGGCGGTTATAGTTATAATTTGAGAAGGTAATGTCAACGTCAAACAACTGTCAGTTTAGAGGTTATTTTTGTAATTTGAAGTGTCATCAATCTAATAAAATAAAATTTCGGATATTTCAAACGTCAAGTTCGAGAGTGAGTTGAGTATGAGTATGTCGTAGGTACAATAAATATTTCAGTTTAGTTCCCTGTCAGTAGAGGATGGAATACATAAATCCTTGGCGCATTTGTTCGTCGCAAACTGCATTATCGACGCAATACATCCGAACGTATCAGAAGTTAACAGGTAGGTATTCCGGGTATGACTCGGAAAATTCAATTTCCTCCGGCGTCCTCCGTTCCAGATGCTCCGCCGCTCCGGGGCGCAACTATTTAGTTCTAAAAGGGTCAGGTCTGTTTGTTCGAGTTGCATTTTACGATCCGCCGTGCGATTAAACTCCGAAGAAAAACTGTCCGCTCCGGTAATAAATTAAAGTTTAGAGTGAATTTAACTTAACCTGAACGAAATATCTGGTCGGGGCGATGCAGTTAACGTACGCCAAAGGAACGAAATTGTTACATTCCGGGAGAATTTACTATTTCTTTATTTTTTTTTTTGTTATTTTAAACAGGACAAGAACGGCTCGAACTTCCGTCTAGAATCTTTAGACAGTTTACTGGAAGACACGCGGGAAGTTTACTGAAACGTGGAGCCATTCGTTCATGCATTGTTGGTGGCCTATCCACCAGGCTGTAACATTAGCAACACATTATAGTAGTTAGTTACATAGAGCAAAATGTTAATTTATTTTTCTTATTCAGTCGTTTTATTCTGTATTTGTAGAATGTAGAATATTTATAGAGAAATACATAATGCGCATTTCGTTTCCGGAAGTCGACACTAAATAAATCCGTAAATCTACATGTCGTCGTCGAAATTGAAGGCGGAAGATCAAAAATCTCGGTCCCCTGACAATCAAAGACGTCGCTGATACACATTCCATTTTATGGGGGGGTTACGCATCTTCCGCCCCCCTCCGCCCCCGTCCTCTCTCCTCGACTCAATTATTTACTGTTTTGTTATTGAATCTCCTTATCTTTATACACTCAACCTTCGTGAATTATGGAGGAGATGATGCGCGCGGGGATTACAGGGATTCGCCGGGGGTGAACGAAAGAGGAAGAAAAAATGCAAACATTTTTGGATTTCGCCCTTCGATTTGATTTACTTCGGGGGGAAACGGGAAAAACTTTCGCCGCCGCGCCGGGGTTAAATCAGGAGGAGATAATTCCCGAAAACAGGACTCCGCGGAAGAGTTAGTGTATTGTTGTGGCCGCCCTGCGCCGCGGTTAACGCGATTAGTGGTCCGGGGGGGCGCATTGTCATCACACCTCCCTTGAATGCTAATTGCAAATCGATTATCGGGCTTTGCGTGCTCCTTCTTTTTACTCCGACGCTCGCCTGCCTCTTTTAAAATAATTAAGGGCGCTTTACCATCAGCTATCAATTAATTAATTAATTGTAGAATTTTATTTAAATCGACTCTAATAGAATCCGATAGAAAAAGATTATACATATTATGGGGCGCAAATTGGAAGCACTTATTTCCCCACATTAAAACAACAAGTAAATTTGTGGTCGCAAGTTGTTGCGGTGGTGTGTTCGGTCGACTTAAAGGTTGCAGTTTCCGGTCACGTGGCACTAACGGGGGCAGTTAGAGTGTCCCCGGAGACTCATTAATCTCGCCGTATCGAGTGTCTCTTTCTCGCCGGGGTGACGATACGGCGTAATCTTGGCTGCAGACTCCGGGTTCCGGCTATCGATTCGTGTTGGTGATATTTGCGGGGAATATTGAAAATCCGACGAGATATCGCCGTTTAGTGTACGTCATCGGAAATTAAATCATTTTCCGCGCAACACTTGCCACGTCTGCGTCTGGGGGATTTCCCCATTTTCTCTTTTTTTTTTCTTGTTTGTCGCATCTTTAACAATCTGCCTTATTGTTACGGTAATAATTCAAGTAACATGAAATAAGGGTCGTAGCTCAGTGTAACAAAACATTTATTAACAATTAATTACATCTTATTTTGATCACTTACAGAGAGTTCAGACTACATGACACTCTGACTGGATGGCCGCTAACGTTTTGCTTGCCGCCTTTTTATAGGAGTTTTGTTCCCGGGGTATTACGTAAATTGTCGCCTTGACATTTGTCTTTGGATTTGCACACGGCACACGAATGAACCTGACGTTTGCATTCGGATGTGCAGGTGCAGATGCAACGCGGGTGAGTCATACGTTACATAATTGCAAATGAGTCATTCTTATGTTTATGTTTCGCTCGACTGCTTTTCAGATTTTCTTCTCGTCCTAGTTACATTTTTTTGAAAGCTGCCGTAAGATGGCACCACCGGTTTAGAAGAATTCCAACGAGTAAAGAATAAACAGGAGAGAGTCAATACCGAGGGCTAGTTTCATAATGGAATTTAAAGGAGACTTTGAATTTAAAGATGTCGGATGTCAAAACAAATAAGAAAACGCATTTGTTTACACATCTAAATTTGATTTTAATTGTAAAGACTCCTTTAAATTCCATTATAAAATTATATGCCGGACGCACACGGATCGCTGTGATAGTTATCTTAAATTTAGAGTCACTCTGTTATTAGGATATTTACTTTCCTGTTGAGTGAATAAAGCTCATACAGCTTATATTAGGAAACTAGCCTTAACAGTAGTTTCTTGTCCAAAGTGGTAACTAAATATGATTGCTGTATGTCATAGCATCTTATAAAATTCTGTAACGACTACAAACCACATACATTTACAGTTCATTTTTTACCACATGCCGATCGATCGATCTATAAGTCAAAGAACTTTTATACAGCTATCTGCTTCTAACTTTCGCGAAACAGCCTTGCGACTTTTGTCAGGACTCAAGTCACGTCATTTCGTCGTATATTTTCTTAACTCAGATTTATACGATCAACATAATAAGTAAAAAAATGATCTATACTTCACTAAATTTAGCTATATAGATAAAATACTAGACATGTCAATTGTTTTCTAGAAGTTTAATTTTAGCTGCTTTCCCGTTACCCACTTTGTGCACGCAAACGAGCTCAAAAGCCCAAGAATTCGCGAAACGCACTTTCCAGTTGACATTTCGATGTTCGCGTTTTACGCTCAATATGTCTTTCCCCTGCCCTCTCAAGCACCACCTATTATTTTTGTGCTCGAAACACGTTCCCCCACCGTTGAAGTCTGCCCTGATACGGTGTTTACAAGATGACTACAAAACAAATACGTATTATTGAAAAATAATTACTGTCAAATATTTTAATAAAACACTTAAACAATTTTTAAAATTCATTTTCAATTTGTTGTACTATGTCACGCCTCTACAAATACGTTCCCGTAAGTTTGTACTCGAAGCTCATGGGTTTAAAACTCAACTGTGTTTAGTACGCAAAATTTAGAGCTAACGGGAAAACGCCTTTTGAAAGCTGCCACCAGTCTTAAAAAATTCCAACGAGTAAGAAATAAACAGGAGAGAGTAACTACTAACGGTAGTTTCTTGTCGAAAGTGGTTACTAAGTATGATCATAGCGTCCCAGGCACGCATTTTGTAAAATTCTGGAACGACTACGAACTACATAGGTGGCCATTGTTTATAATATATTTACTTCACAAAATTTAACTATCTAGATAAAATACTAGAAATGTCATTTTAGGGGTCCAGTGCGATAGCCAGTCAAGTCCATTTTTGACAATTGTGCTGGAGAGCAGGGTAACGTTTTGTTTGAAAAATATAGAATACTGGATACTGGATTAAGAATTATACATAATTCGTTTGGTTACAGGCTCCGGCCCGAATATAACTCTCAGTCAATTTTAGGCAATCACCAAATTACGTGTCTTCTTTATTTAAAAGTAGGGACCTCGTTCTTGTACAGAACGAAAGAGAATTTAAAATTGTATGGACTTGACCGGTTATTGCATTGGACCCTTCAACTGTATTCTAAATTTTAATTTTGAAAGCTACCGTAAGATGGCGACACCAGTTTTAAAAAATTCCAACGTGTGAAGAATAAATACTTAGCATAACATCGAGATGAATCAAGCAGACCTACGCATATTATGAATGTCATCGAATTTCGATTCTTCGACCCCAAATCACTCTGCAAGTTTAAAATACCCTCCACTACCACTAATTAGATGAATATACTATGAAACTCTCATTACAACCACTGGGAATAAGTCAAATTAAGTAAGGAATACAGCAAACCACCTTAAGTATATAAAATATTTTGCTGATCCTTATAGTGATACATGCTGAGCGTACTTGCATGAATCACCCCTGAAGAAATTCTCTTCGTTTAGAAAATTCTATTAGTCCTGAAGTTATCAAAATCACCTGGTACTAATAGTGGTCAAAAATCCTAGTTGTCGCGTCTGATGCCAGAAATCCCTCCACGGAGGGATTATCTCTTCGACTTGGCAACACTGTTGTATAGTATCTACTTATTTGCAATATATCAAATAACTTCACAACCGACGAACTTTAAAACGAACTTAAGAGGAAAGTGGGATTAGAATTTTCTGTATAGTTTTCAACATAGAATCGCGTGGTGTGAATATTTGTCCGACGTTATGCTACAGGCTGTATATTTATGTTATAGGTTTCGTAACTGTGCATATCATGCACATTGGTGTAGTTACTTTCTTTTTTCTTGATATGTTCAAGACATTTTAAGATACATAATGAAGTTAGGGTTAAGATGCGTAGCTGAATAAAAATGGGTTTAGAATATTCTCTATACGATTATTCTTATCGGTGATAAGTAAGTAAGAAAGGTCAAAATGCTACTTCAGAAAAGACGAACCATTACTGAAAAAGCTATGAAATTCTGTACCGTGGAGGAAACTCACTATTCCATTTGCGATCTCTAATTTTCCAACACGGCATTAGAAATAAAAAATAAATAAATACGCCGCCGACTTTGAGGATTTGTAACAATGCGCAATCATAAACACTAAATACGACCATGAATTCCAGAAATCTCTTCAACTCTCTGTTCATCTCTGACCGACCCCCGTTTAATAAGACGGGAGCGACGAAGAGGAAAGCTCTCGACTGCGGCATAAGGAACGACTCTCAGGATTTAAGGGCATTAACACGGCAAAGATTATGCACACTGCTGTATTATATGGCTGCAGTTTCGTTTTAATTAAGAATTGTAATTATAACTGCTATAAGAAGCGCATCTCTGGAATTTTAATGTTTTTTAACGTTATCAGGCATTCGTTTTGTATAATTAAACCGGCGCCAGATTTACGACCTTGCGTTTCTGAAGGCGCTCCCGCACATATTATGGCATGGCGGATTTATTTTATTAAGGATAAAATATTATTATACGAAATTTACTTTCGGAATGTCTTACACATTTTTCTCTAGCTCTCAAGAAGAACTAAATGCTTGCTTGAATTTGAAGAAGAACTTTTGATCCTCGTAGGTAGGTAGTATAAAATGTACAGGGTAAGTATCAAAAAAGTTAATTACAATGGGAATCTTTATTTTTTTTTTAATAATAGCGAATTGATAACTTAACAGAAGTTATTTTAACCGACACATAGTGGGAGGGGGGGTAGGTTTTCCCGAGTTTGCGACGTCATAGTCACGTTTGATTTATTAGCAGCGCGCCAAAGTTACGCAGAGAATACAGAAAGAATAATACATAAGAGAGTGGAAAAGTTTCTACTCGAAACTCCGCGAAACTTCGCCAACGAAAATAAAATAAAAAGTTGGGGGCTCATTGCCGCGCCTCCCCGTGTACATAATCATTTATGACCGTTTTTTCTTGCCGCGTCCCCCGTTAGCGTAAATTCGGGGCCAGAAATTTAATTCATAATCCTTTTTGTGATCTGTTCGTTTTCGGGGCGGGCGTTAAACGAGCGCCACCTTAATGAGTTTCGAACCCATTAAGATCTTTAAATTACGGGGGGGGGGGGGTTATAAATATTAACGTTTTTATTTCGCTACTACTTCGTTCGGGGGGTATAAAACGCGTTCGCTTTATTTCCCTAATTATTTTTACATTTCCCGCTAATGCCTCCTTTTTTCTATCTCTCTCTCTCCTTTAAACCAATTAATTATTTTTATTTCTGTTTTAAAAAAACAATAAATAAAAGAAAATTCACAATTGACGTGAATAATAGGTACAAAAAAAACAAAAGGATTTCCGGTGATATTCCGGCGACAAGCTTTCGAAAACCGAAGGCAGACAGAAAATAAAAGACAACCGTAAAAAAGGAAAAATTTATTCAATAAAAGAAACAAGACTGACAAACGAAAAACAAAAGAAAACTACATGAAATGAATCGCTGTAGTATACAAATAAAAAATATTCAGTAAAAAGACGCAAAAGAAGAAATAAAATAAAATTATGAAATGCAAAAAAATAACAGAGATGAAAAAAAAAACTTTCCGGAGAAAGGATTATTATTATTATTTTTTTATTACAGTTTTTTTAAAATATTATTATTATTTCTGTATTAAATCTTCTGTATTTGAAAGATGATCGGTAGAAAAAAAAAATAAAGCAGAATTTAAACTAAAGAATGAAAGATATGTAACGGAAGTTAGGCAAACGAATAATTTTCGTGGAAACAAAGCGGGAAAGCAAAACAAAATTTAGTTTTCCTTCAAGGTACAGTTGACAAGGAAATAATTTATTGTAAACAAAAAAGGAAATATTTTCTGCCTTTTTTTTTGTCAAAGTTAAAGCCGTGGTGGAAAATATAGAACGTCACGAAGGAAAAAGATGTGTTTCCAGCACGGTTTTAATTACTAATTATTAACTAATTAATTATTTTTTATTATAGTTTTGTGTCCTTATTATCTATTATTATTTCTCATTATATGTATAATTTTTTGGATTTGACTCGAAAGATGTGTTATTGTTCCGTACACCCTGTATGTGAAAATAATGTGTGTGTAACTCATAAAACTTTCAAATGCCGACCAAAACAAAAACGAACATCAAAATAATAAATAATTGTGAATATTTTTTTTGGAAAAGGGAAACAATAATTTCTTCGGAAAGCCATTTTTTAATAGCGTACACCCTGTATAAGTCAGAATTGTTTTGTTTTCAATAATTTATACAAATTGTTGTTTCAGCTCTGAAAATATGCGAAACTCTTTCAGGTCAGTGATTTTCCATTTTTTAAATTAGTTTTAATTTAAAAAAATATTTTAAAAAAATATTCATTGGTGGCTAAGTTGAAAGACTTGGAAATTCAAGTAATTAAATCAAATTTTTGAGCAAAAATACAAAAATTCGGAATTTCCGTTATTATTGTATAATTTTATTTATTTATTTACTGATTTATTTATAACTTGAGGAAATTTCATGTGACAGAAATTGGACAAACGATGAAATAAAGAATTACGCATAACAAAATTTCGAACAAAAAAAAATTGGAATGAAAAATCATTTTTATTAATTTTCTAGCATGTTTATTTCTGTATTCTATCAACAACATTGTTTACACGTTGCATTCTATAAGCTGATATTTATTTTATTAAACGCAAGGAAAGAATTTATTATTTATGTAATATTTTAATCGCAAGAAGAAGCTATCAAATGAAAGCGAAACGTAAAGTGTTAGTGCGCATATTTAGTATCCGTTTTAAAGATTTTGTGATACAATTTTCAACGGGAAAGAACCTGCTTGAATTAAGAAGAAACAATGAAAATGGATCGCTCACCAAACAGATGGCT
Organism: Dorcus parallelipipedus; assembly: GCA_958336345.1. Taxonomy (NCBI): domain Eukaryota; kingdom Metazoa; phylum Arthropoda; class Insecta; order Coleoptera; family Lucanidae; genus Dorcus; species Dorcus parallelipipedus. The sequence goes on along the minus strand of OY284479.1, from coordinate 38,468,681 downwards.
CGCGGCAGCTAATCTCTTGGACAATACCCTAATATTTTTTTTCTAAATTCATTTATAATTCCAAGCCAAACAAAGTACAAAAAAGCCCAACAATGAAAAGTGCCGTTTGGCGAATAGAAGACTCGCGGCAGCTAAAACTCTAATATTTTTTTGGAAATTCATTTATAATCCAATTCAAGCAAAATACAAGAAAGTACGATCCAAGTAAAAAAAAAAATTAAAAGGAGCCGCTCGCTAAAGAAGGCTCGCGGCAGATAGTCTCACAGCCAAAACTATTATATATTTTTTTTTAATTCATTTATATTTTCAACCCAAACAAAATACAAAAAAGTTCTAACTAAAAAAAAAACTAAAAAAAACTAAATTCATATCCATAGTAATAAAAACAAAACATGAAAAGTACATACAATATCGAAGTAAACCTCATGGAAATACTATTTTGCATAAAAACATAAACGACAGAAAATGAAGCGATAAAAAAACTATGAAAATTTCAATTTTGAAATATGAGCGAGACAAGGAGTTTTAATTCTTGACTAAGCTAGCGTCATATTAAAAAAGAACGTCTGCGTCGTAACCGAAAAATTAGGTGATTCAATCTCGCAGGAAATTTAATTTGGAAGACTTGGGACGTCGCAAAGGAGTGCAGATACATGATAATAATCGGCCGATCCTTGAGGTAGATGTTAGGTAAACGTTATACGATCAGCAAGCAGACACTCGAGACCCCGGGGATTTGCCTCCTAAGATTCCGGCGATGTTCACGTTACGTTATCTTTGAAGTTGCGCGGGCGGCATCATCTTTCACTTTCACGTGTGAAGATGTAAGGTGGAAATTGAATCGCAGGGTCGAAGGACTGCGATTGCTTACGTGACGACGACCACTACGAATCGCAGATAATGGCTTTAATGACGACGCAACGAAAGCACCTACGTATGTGAGGAACTGTACTGTAAGAAAAATTCATTTTTCTTAAGCCACAAAAATTAAGTTCCCACGTATTAATTGAAACAAACCTTACGAAAAGTTTATATTTCATTGAGCGAAACGGAAATTTCGGGATGCAGAGATAAGAGATAAGAAAATTCCGACGTGATTTGGAAATGAGTCGAGTATAGAGTTACACGGGAAAAAACTTAACGCAACCGACGCCGGCAGAAACCGATGAATCAGCAAGTTAGTACTTTTCTTGCAGAATCATCAAATGGAGTAGAGAGCAGTTTAATTTGCGTGCGTAGAACGTGGAAATCGATCAATTGATCGAAGTGCATGTGTAAGTTTGTCTAGCGTCTCTTTACGGTGGCCATTTTTGACGCTTTCGGTATTTTGTGATACCTGATTTCGCTGTGTGATAAGAAGCCAACCTTCGGGGTTTATCAGTTGGGGGACGTTGTTTACTTCTTGGAAGCAAGAATTGACTCGGCTTGAGCCGGATTTTGTGACTTTACGGACACCTCACACATCGATCGACTTCATCGCATTCTGCCAAGACCGCCAGCTTTCTTCCAAGTTTCTTCTTTTGGTTTGGTTGGATCCCTCTCCGTGTTTACGTTAACTACACTTCTGCGCTTCGTAGTTGTGACTGTTTGTTTCCACACGGCCCCTTCGAACTCGCCGTGAATTGCATCGAGGGAAGGACTTTTCACCGGCCTAAGCAGACCTCGATTTTTACCGGACTAAAGCTGCTTCACCTGGCTAAGAGGACCTCGCTTTATTAACAACACATTTTCTTTGTGTTGAATGTATTAATATTTAAATTAGTATTGTTCTTTTTCGTTGCGTTATAGTTCACGTATTTTTCGGTTAATGAACTAGTACTCGTGAAATTGTTGAATTTGGTATTGGATTAATATTCACGTATTTAACATTACTTTCAACGAAACAAAATTTACTGACTTTGACTGTAAACGCTAGCGAAGAGGCCTAATCGCGAACGGTAAAAATTTCGGTTTGTAATTTTATATTTTTGGAAACGTTTTGCGACAATTTGCACCTTTCATTTACATTTTCTGGGGTGTGCAATATACGACTTTCAACCCTTTTAATCTTCATTTTTAAAGTTGGTTCTTGTCCGATGAAATTTGAAACGTTAAGTGTATAGTGCGAGATTTAGTGTCCGGTTAAAAGATGTTGTGATACTTTTAATCTTCGTTTCGGTGTTTCATTTCGGATGTATCCTTTTCCTTATAGCGGTTGCTCTCTTAACTGTGGTACGACGTTTCGACCGTCCCTTCCAGCGGGGAACTGCAACTATTTCAATACCCCTTAACACCTTGGGTGTAGCTTGGGTCACCTTCAATCGCTGGTGGCGCCCTTTTCCGAAAACGATGTTTTGTGGTCACGGTTCTTTGGTCCCCATCTTGGCCCACGACCGTCTCCACTGAGTTCGGGTACAAAAGATTCGACCCAGATAATGTTATCTCCAAGAAATTGCAGTGGCTCATGATCACGCTATGACGTGCGCATAATTAATAATAATACTCCCTTATCTTCAAACTTCTTTAAGTCCGATTCTCTTAGCAGAGGCAAAACAACAACGTAAGTAAGTCTTTTGGCGTACAGACGGCGCTACGGTACTTGAAGTTCAGGAGTTCTACTTTCTTTTTTCGCCAGAATTTTTTAATCAAGAATGTAATCGAGATAGCAACAAACTATTCGGTTAAATAATTCTCCACCGTCAAGTCGCCGCAGTCAATTTCGTTATTATATTACAGAGTTACGGCCGTGGTGTAAATTATCCGCAATGTTACACTTTCTGCTTCCGTTAACCTTTGCTCTTAAAACATCCGCAGATAAATTAGCAGCGCGCTGAAATTATGCGCCGTCCCTTTCGTCGATAAATTAAACAAATAATTGACAGTGATAAACTCGAAATTAGCTTTCGAGCGGAGGAGGGCGGCGAGGGGGCGCGGGGTGGGCGAATTTTAATATCGAAAGCGTGTTTTCGTTAAATACAAGCTTTCCTCGTTTTTCGTTTTGCGCGCCCCCTCACGTCCGCACTAGTGAGTGGTGTTATTAATATTTTCATGTCGGATCTGAAACAATTTACGCTCCGCCGTCGTGAGCGAAGGAAATTTGTTGAAAGTACCCCGGCGGAAAATAAGTGACCGGAATTGGAAAGTCACGCCGGAAAATCGATGCTAACTGGTGCCTGGTGCGTCTGTGACCGACCTAACAGTTGTTATTTTTTTTCTTTCATATTCGTTCATATATTCAGTTGTTTGTCATTTCTTCGCAGGTAGAATTCCCGTGATAAAGCAAGTGGCACACTTACTGATTATTAGACTTCGAACCTTTGGGAGCGTTGCTATAGTTACGCTATACGAGGACCAATGAACAGTGCCCATTCATTGCGTAGTCATGGCAACGCTCTGAAACGTCCGAAGTCTGCTGATTATACTTATAATTAAGAGAGCAAATCAATCGATAAAATGGACGTATGACGCGCGCTACATTTCTTGAGAGTTTCAAAACATAACCTCACTTTTGTCCGCTGTTGTCCTGCTTCGCTTCCTTAAGTATTTTCTCAGTTGTTGTCAAAATCAAGACTGCATTAATCAAGTTAATTGAACTTAATTAAATAAAATGCACCAAAGTATCTGTATGTAATAAGCTACGCCCTACGTGTCGTCTTGTTAAAAATGTCACAGCCGACTGACTGGATGTAGAATTGAAAAAGCCACTCGTTACAAAAAAGCCACCCTCGTAATTTGGTTTAAAAATTTGTTGATGTTTATGTACGTATAATTTCTCTGGGGGGGTTGTTTATTCCTAATCCTTTCATGTTCGAATGGTAGATTCAGGCTCTTTCACAATACAATAAAAACTCCATTACTTTTTACGCGGGGGTCCGTCATAAACTAAGGATAAATACGATGCACGCACAAAAACTACATGTTTAAGCAGAAACAGGGAATCCTTCCGGTGTTTGATAAATTTTCACGAAGGCGGCTGTTATATCTCACAAAGATGTTTTGTGCCACCCTTTACGAGGCGAGTTCGCGATTGAAGCCCTCCCCGTCCTTTGTGCTCCTTTCATCAAACCGGCCCCCCCGTTCCTCACCTCGCCCATTCACGACGCTATAACTTTTTTTTTTCCTGAGCTACGTACATTATAGCCTTGTATCATCCCCCCCTTTATAATTTCCCATCTTTTCTTAACGCGAACAAATTCGCTTTGTAAACGTACCTAGTATTTTGTCCGGAATGATAAACATGTTTTTACGGCGCGAGTGTTTTCTTTTTTCTTTCTTTTTTCTTCTTCTCCTTTTTTTATTAGCGTTCTTTGCAGCCGAGCACTGATTTATTACGACCGAACGTTACGGCGCATTTACTGCAAATAACTCAGTTTATTATTTCATATTCGCGCTGCTATTAAGTTTCCTCGCAGGGAAAATATTATGAAAATTTCATGTAATTATGCGATAATGAAAAACACAGCGGCGGACGTAAACTTACTTCTTGGAAACGGAAAATTACGGTTCTCTTGAATTCTGCATAAATTCAAACTTTAACACTGTTGCAAACCGCATACTATGTGTTTCATTTTGAGTTGGAAACGTACGCGAATTTCTTCACAATCCATTAACCCAGTAGGGTTGCCAACAGTTCTGGATGAGCGGAGACATCGGAAAAAAGAAAATTATTTCGTTGTCACCATTCTTATTGAATGCACCGATGAAAGAAAAAGGAAAAGCGAATGACAATCGAAGCATTTACGGAAATAAAAAAGTATGAAACACATTTTTAACAATCGAGACAGACTATCGAGATGGAAAAAATCCTAAGGATAGTAAGGAAAACAATTGACGATCGCAACAAAAAAATTAAAACTCAAAAAAATAATTAATGACAAACATTCAAAACGTAAGGGTAATTCGAAATTCACAAAGAAAAAAGAAAGACAAAGGAAAACAAATCACAATTGCAACATTTACGAAAAAAAAAAAATGAAAAAAATTACGTGATAACGTTAACGATAATGGCGATAATTGGTATTGATGACATCGATGTTAACGTTAACGATATTGACGATCATAATGATGTGGATAACAGCGAGTTATCGCAACCATCACGTTAACTTACGGTAAACGTTAAGATCATGTGATCCAACGTGATGGTTGCGAAAACTCGCTAATAACAAAATGCATAAATCGACTGAAAAAAACAAGAGCAAATCCAAACAAGCAACGTCGATGACAACAACGGAAATGATGATAACGATGACGCTAATAACGATGCGATGATAATAGTGACCATGATGACGATAACGGTGACTATGATAACGATGATGATAACTTGCCCTTGTTGCTGGGATAGTAACAGATTGAATTGAAATTGAAATAAACAACATCGATGATAATAACGATACGAAGATAACAATGACCATGACGATGCTAACGATGACTACGTCAACGATGATGATAACTTGCCCTTGTTGTCGATGATAATTACAACGTTAATGACGAAAACGGCAACGGCAATTACGTTAACAATAATGGCAATAACGGTATTGAGGATATCGGTGTTAACGATAACAGAAAGAAATTGAAACAAACAATATCGATGGCAACAACGGTAATGACGATAACGATGACGGCAACAACTCGTCCTTGTTGACGACAACGACAACGCTTATGACGATAACGATAATAACGGTAATGGTAATAGCTATAACGTTAACGACTATATCGATGTTAACGATAACGATGTTGACGACCATAACGATGAGGATAATGGCGATGATGACGACAACGTGGATGACGACGATAACGATGATGATAACGACGACAGCGATGACTGGATGTGGAAAAGAAAATAATGACAACCATGACTACGATAGCTACATATGATGTTTTGAAATGCTGACAATTCATCATCACCATCATATAAGAGTATCAGAAGGTTAAGTTTATTCATCCTGTAATGAGGGCGATTATCATCATGAATTATATTAGCAACACCACGCCCCCCCCCCATCAAGATTCATGATCGTTTAGTAAAAAATAATTTTAAAAACACGTCATTGTTAATAGAAGAGAGGAAATATAAAGCCTTTTTCAAAATTTGCGCACAAATCGCTTTGTATTGATGAAGTTAATAACTACTTTATTCCGAGATGTCTTGCATCGACTGCTGACATATTTGAACGCACTTTGACAGTTTTTTTTTCAAGCGAACTTCTGCATTTCTGCACCGTTGCAATTTCACTGATGAAGATTTTCTAGCACAGAAACGTTGAAGCCCCTTGCAACAACCGCTAATCTGAATTGAACGCTTTTTCGGCTGTCCTAGACTGCTTACGTAATTGAACGCTTCTCTTTTGTTTTTCTGGATTGTTGACAATGTAGCCTTGCTACTTTTACCGTTGAAACTTACATATCGCACAAGCGTTGAATCCTCCTGCTTGCATAGCTGAGGTGATTGAACGCATTTTTAGGTTTCTTAAGCTGCTTACGTAATTGAACGTTTTTCTAAATTGTTGACATTGCAGCTCTGCGACTTTCACTGTTGAAATTTACTATCGCAGAAGCGTTAAATCCTCTTGCTTGCATAGCTGAGGTGATTGAACGCATTTTTAGGTTTCTTAAGCTGCTTACGTAATTGAACGTTTTTTCTGGATTGTTGACATTGCAGCTCTGCGACTTTCACTGTTGAAATTTACTATCGCAGAAGCGTTAAATCCTCTTGCTTGCATAGCTGAGGTGATTGAACGCATTTTTAGGTTTAGTTTTAGGCTTACGTAATTGAAACTTTTTTTTGTCTTTCTGGATTGTTGACATTGTAGGTCTGCTACCCTTACTGTTGAAACTTGCTATCACAGAAAAGGTTAAATCCTCCTGATTGCACTGCTGAGGTAATTGAACGTATTTTTCAGGTCTCCTAGGCTGTTTACGTAAGCAAACGTTTCTCTTTCGTTTTTCTGAATTATTGTCATTGCAGCTCAACTATTTTTTTGACGAACGTTAATGCCTCTTGCATCGGCTGCTGACGTAATTGAACGCATTTCAATTCTTCCTGCCAAGACAGTTAAAAAATGGCAAATAATGACTGTTGTAAGCACGTTCATATTTTATTTACTTTTATATGCTCACGGAAATACATCTCGGTGGACAAAAGTAAATGATTATCATTGTTATAATACTCGATTGTCATTAGAAATTCCGCGCCATAAATTAACTTTTTTCAAAAAATCGCCAAAATACCTAGCCATTACAGCTTATAATAAAATTTCGAATGACTACAAATCTCTAAATGATAGAGTTTAAGCGAAAAATGAAAACTCTCCTAATTGCAAAATGTTATTACACATTCAAAGAATTTTTGGAAGATGCTTCATTTTAAATTAAAGTAATTTTGTGCACCACTTTTTAATGTGTTACCTGTAATATATTTTATTGTTTATTTATCTTTTAAAATTGACTATGTCCAAAACCATGTAATTGGTCAAACGGATCGAAATAAATTATTATTATTATTATTAAATTATTATTATTATAAAGTCATTGTGTTTATTCCACGAACGTTTGCATCGTTTTCTGAAACAGTTAAAGGCTATGTTTTCGTGCGCTGTTGACTTAATTAAAAGCAGCTTTTCTAGACTGCTTACGTAATTCAATGTTTTTCTTTTGCTTTTCTGGATTATTATTTGTTACTTATAATAAATGTATCAAGTAAATATTTTGGAGTTTGTATTTAAGTTGATCACGTCAATTCCGTTTAAAGGTCAAGTTCACGCCCGACGCTGCGTTGTTTCAATAATAACACTATAAAACGGGCAACGCCGAAATTAAAAAAAAGAAACAAAGGAACGCCTGTATATAGCTTGAACTATATTTTACTGTTCTATAATGTGGACATGTGGACGTTCTCGTTGTAGAGCGCGAACGTATAAATGCATGATTAATATTTAACTTATAATTTCTGAATGTGTTTAAGCGTTGCCACATGCTCACGGCTAATAAAACCGAAAATTAATCTAAGCAAATGAAACCAAATTCGCAGCGTCATTTCCCGCGACGCCGGCCGTCGTTGTGCCTCGCCATCTCATATATCACGCGGCGACTAATTTGTTTTAATTAGGAGGGCTGCAAATTGTTTAGGAATATTGCGGGGCACGTTCATATAAATCAATTTGCGCGCCGAATTGTTCGCTCGAAGTTTTCGAATTCAATTCTATGCTCACAAATCAGTCCTGAATGTGCCAACCCAGAGAAGACTTTCCCAAAAGTCAAAAAAATCTTCGTGTATTTTTATTCCCATGGTTGACTAGAGGCAAAAGTTGAAATTATGTAAAGGCAGTAACAAAAGTAACCCAAATTAGAGGCCAGACGCACAAAATGTAGCCCAAATGACGAAATTATGAGCAACCTGACAACTCCTTGCCGACGTTCTTCTCAGTCGAAATTATGGTGTCACAGAATTTTGCGATTGGCCAATATGAATCAGGTGATCCCCCCCTTGCTTGTCTTTGCACTTCAGCACCAAATTCAGTACCATCCCGTCAGTAATTTTGCTAGCTCAGAGAATTTGGCTGTGGGCCTTTGAGCCATTGTTGTGAATTCATCAGACTGGAATGTTGATCGGAAGTTATTAACTCGTGAACTGACAGAGGCACTCTTCCACGCTTATCGAAGCCTGATTTCGACACATATAAATCAGGTATTTCAAACGACAAATTACGCGATGATTTTTTTCGTGATGCCCTGCATATATAATATATTTTATATACAGTGATCGCCAGATAAGTCGGGCCATATGGTAAATTTTTTTATTATTGATTTCTCAGAAAAATTTATTCTTTATAAAAGTCCCTGCATCTTCCCAAACTCAATATACACTTATCAAAATTTGAATACCTGTTGTCGTATACCTAGGGGATCAAAATATTTGAAATCGACATAAGAGTAAAGTACCTTTATTTTTCAAAATACGTGGAAATATTATTGGAAAAAGTTATTAAGAATTGTTCTGAGATCTTAAATATGAAATCTCGGTTGTCTAGGAAGAAAAAAAAATCTAGACAAAAAAGTTAAAGATTTATGGTATGAATATTATTGATCATAATTTCTAGTTGGTAGAAGAGCGAAAAAGAAATTCCAGAGTATATTAACATCACACCTAAACAAACGTCCATTTTTACACTTTCAAAGTTTTACGATACACACGTTGATACGAGAAAAATTGAAAAATATGGAAAATTTCTTTTTTCATCGTAGGCTGCCATGATTTCATATTTGAGATCTCATAACATTTCTGAATATCTTTTCCAAATAATATTTTCGCATATTTTGAAAAATAAAGGTACTTTACTCTTATGTCGATTTCAAATATTTTGATCTCCTCGGGCATATGAAAACAGGTATTCAAATTTTGATAAGTGTATGTTGAGTTTGGGAAGATGCAGAGACTTTTATAAAGAATAAATTTTTCTGAATAATTGAATTTGCAGATCCCAAACTTATCACTCTTCTTAATTTAAGACCCACTTTTATACGTATTGTGACGGAATAGCTAGACGAAGTGACGTCACCGCCTTGACGGCGTTGGGCTACGTCATGAGCACTTTCGAAGAAGCTCCGGGACGTCCCAGATGATTCCAGAAAGACTACGGAGAGATATAAAGCTCGCCCCGTCGGATCTATTCTTACTTTATAAATAGGTATAATCTGAGGAATTTTGTCGTTCTTCTGGTAAAATTTTGTTATTTTCGGTTGGCTACCGCCTAAACCAAGAAACCAAGTTGTGCTTCACCCAGTATATGTTTGTCTTACTTGGTACGTAAGTGTAGTAAACTGTTGTATTTATAGATACGAGTGGTTTTACATAAACCTATCGGACAAACTACCTTTTAGGTGATTTAAGCTTCACATTAACTCGCTTATAACTTCAAAAAAGTTGTCGAGAATGTGTTTTTATGAGGGGCCAATAAACTGCACCTGCAAATCATCATGAAACCACAGCTATTGGCCTCCCTGCCAATTACTGTATTTCTGAATATTTTTTTTATATTCGATAATTTGTAAGTGGAAATAGTTTTAAAGTTCTTGTGGTAAGCAAACTTCAATTCAGTGGCTCTGTATAGTTACTGGCCTCTGGCCAATTACTGTGAAGTTGCTATGCCAATCATTTATCTTACTGAAAATGTTCCATAAGTATCTGTTCAGGTATGTATCTAGTCGTGTTCTTATTCCGTTTTTCTTTTTGTCTAGAAAAATGCCGAAAGCAATAGGAGGATTGAAATACAAGAAAATTTATACCGAAAATGCGCTTAATGAGGTACTAGCCGCTATTTCATCCCATCAAATGACAAAGAGAAACTGCGAAACACTATGGTACTCTCCGCTCAACGTTGCAGTTTAGATTATCTGACAAATTTGTAAAATCAGGACACGGCCCTCCGTCAATATTATCTTCAGATGAAGAAAATATTTTAGTTCAACGGATAAGTCATCGAAAGGGTTTTCCTCGCCGAAAAGAAGACATCTTTTCAGTCAAGCAATTGCTAGAGGAGCATCCACGTAAAAACATTTTCACCAGTAATTGTCCAGGTGAGGGATGGTACAAAGCTTTCTTCAGACGTCATCCAAATCTTGGTATACGGAAACCAGAGGCTGTGACATCTGCTTCATCCGTTGTCAGTCAAATAGATATTAGGCGTAGGTTCAATGACATTCATTTATATCTTGTACAAAAACGTCATGATTGATGATCTGAAACGAGTGTTCTACTTTGCTCTCAAAAAAAAAAGTCCTAGAGGAGCCAAAAACGGATATGAAATTGATTCCGGTCAAGGGATAGCACCCCTCCCCTTATTGTGTATCCTAATAAAAGACTAATAAAGGAAATTGTAGAATTTGTAGAAGTATCGAGTTTCCTGTCATTCGTTTTGTAGATGGGCATCAAACCCATTTAGATAGAGAGCCAAGTGATCTTTGTACACAACTTCAGATCATCCTAGTAGCCTTACATACGAATGCGACCAGAATTTTGCAGCCTTGCGACGTATCAACATTTAAACAAACCTCTAAAAGATGATTGGTGCAAAGGTGTAATTGAATGGAGAAGAAATAATCCTACTGAAGACATAACCAAGGAACGTTTTGCACCAATTCTCAAATGTGTTATAGAGACGTGTGCGGCCTGATTTAATAAAAATGTGGGAAATTTAAAGATCATAGACTTCAGTAAGTGTTTGGGGAATGTTTTTATTAGAATACGCAAATTAATTCCAATCAACCACAAACGCATGATTTAAAATACGTATTTGGACCAGCGTGGATAAACAAATTTGAACAAATAACGAACCTAATTGGAACCGAAGACACTGAAGATGATTTTCTTGTTTTCTATAAGTTGTGGAAGGAATTCCAAAATACATCAGATAATTCTGACGATATTGTTTCAAAATCACAACACCTTGAAGAAGAATTTCCAAAAATTATAACTGATCTATGTAATAACAATAACATCGAATTGAATATGACAAAAAATAAAACTAACCAAAATGTAAATGGAAATATTGAAATAATTAACAAAGATATTGAAGCATTAGTTTCAATGCAGGAATGATGAAATTTATCGGACGAATTCTCAAGGAATAATTTTGTGGAATTAGACATATCTAACATTCCAATAGTTTTTGAACTAAACAATCACATTGAAACTACAGGATCCCAAGAAATTGTTCCATTGAATACAGCTGAACCAGTTGAGCTGCGAGAACATCTTTTTTGGCCAAAAACACCAGAAAGAAAAAGAAAGTCTAAACAAAATTTGAAAAAAAAAATTTATTATCTCACTAAATTATTTTATTATCACTTCTAAGTTAAACTATATCCCGTTATGCTTAAAGGGCCAATAACTATCCTGTTTCCCCACTTCTCCTTCTTGGCCTTTTCATAAGCATACTGTTGTTGTTGTTGTAATGTTGCAATTACTTCCTTTTATAAACGTAGTTGACAAGCTTTCTCATTAACTAAATAGACGGAGCTTAGATTAACAAAATAATAATTTCAAGCAATTTTCAACAAACTGAATGCACCGCTATGCTTCACGTAAAAAAACTTTTTTCTTTTTTTTTTGTAGAATGTCAGCGGAAATGCATGGAAATTCATTCAGCACACATTCAACGTTTGGAACGCATTAAATTTAATTGGAGCACACTCCGATCCATGTAATCTACAAAGTGACATTTTAAGCTTAAATGTCGCGAACAGGTAACTTTGATCAGAGTTATTTAATAGGCACACCGCACCTAGATATTTTTTAATAAGATACAAATCGGATATACAGGGTGAGTTATTAAGCGCCCTTTCTTCCGTAGCTCATTTATATTACGAGATAGAATTTTTTTTCTTTTACAAGGACATTCTACCTATTGAGTACTATAACCTAAAATTATTTTGATGCATACAGAGTGTTACGTAAAATAATGGCAGCATGTAGCAGGATTTTTTTAAATGGAACACCCTGTGTATTTTCCTATAGAAAGATATAACACTCGAACCTCTAAACAGCAGCATATAAAATATTTATATTTATTTAACCAATTAAGAGTAAATTATTATTTTATTGAAAACGATCCGATTTTCAACTTCTCCTAAAATACTGATTGTAAACGAATCGTTTGTCGTACAGCAATAAAAATAGGTAGAGTTATAAATTAAAGTATAGGGAATAACCCAGATATAAATTCATTTAGTTTCATTTGTTTTCTCAAGTGTTCAAGCCTGTGTAATTGTCAGATTTTCAAACTGCCGTTATTCAATTTTTTTAAATGCAAACCCCCTATCTCTTTTCGCGAGTAGATAGTATTCATGTTCCTCTTCAATTCTGTTATAAGTTTTCTGCATCTAATCCTTACGGTTTTTTTGCTATAATAAATTTTTTCATTTTTACTCTAAAATCCAATATTAAAAAGTTATTTAACGTACCGTATTTTAATTTATTTAAGACAGCTCCCTCTATTTCATAAAACAGATGGAAAATATCAAGTTTACAATTGATTACAGACTCTTATTTCATTATAATTATCGTATTTTTATTGTAATACAGTTCTTTCACTTTGTTGTAATTAACAATGTCTTAAAATTGATTCTATGTGGTTTACAACAAAAGAAAACATCAGTGTTTGTAAATAATTACCTTAATGTAAAAATTATTGTAAAAATATACAAATAATAAATTAATAATCTAACGAATAAATGAAAATTGGCGAATTTCTTTTGTTCAAGTATTCCGATTTTATTAAATCAAATGTTAGTTAAGACAACTGAAGCTTGGGAACTACCTAGAATCAATTTTAAAGCATTCTTAATTAAAACAAAATAAAAGAACTGTATTATAACAAAAATACGATGATTATAATGTAATAAGAGTCTGTAATCAATTGTAAACTTGATATTATCCATCTGTTTTATGGTGTTGTCTTAAAGAAATTAAAATACGGTACATTAAATAACTTTTTAATATTGATTTCAGAGTAAAAATGTAAAATATTTATTATAGCAAAAAAACTGTAAGGATTAGATGCAGAAAACCCATAACAAAATTGAAAACGACCATGAACACTATCTATTCGTGAAAAGAGATAGGGGGGGTTGCATTTAAAAAAAATGAATAACGGCAGTTTGAAACTCTCACAATTACACAGGCTTGAACATTTGAAAAAACAAATGAAACTAAATGAATTTATATCTAGGTTATTCCCTATACTTTAGTTTATAACACTACCGATTTTTATTGCCGTACGATAAACAATACGTTTACAGTTAGTATTTCAAGAGAAGTTGAAAATCAGACCGTTTTTAATAAAATATTAATTTACTCTTAGTTGGTTAAATAAATATAAATATTTTATGCGCAACTGTTTAGAGGATCGATTGTTATGTCTTTCTATAAGAAAATACACAGGGTGTTCCATTAAAAAAAATCCTGCTACATGCTGCCATTACTTTACGTAACACTCTGTATGTACCAAAATAATTTTAGGTTATAGTGCTCAATAGGTAGAATGTCCTTGTGGAAGAAAAAAATTCTATCTCGTTCTGTAAATGAGCTATGGAAGAAAGGGCGCTTAATAACTCACCCTGTATAACAAGACGTACAGTGAAACGCAAAAGTAATGTCTTCCCAACACGGTAGAAGATAAGACAGGTAGGTAGGAGACAGGAGCTTAATACAAAACTTTGATTTCTTTCATCAGTCAGCAAACGTATTACTCGTACTATACCTACTTCACTCGCAAATTAACTCCTCGCGTTCGTGTGCCGGCACCGACGCGATTGCCAGAGCACCTCTACATCTTCCACCGTGCTCCCCAATAAATTATAACTTGTGATTTAGTCTTTTCTGATCACTACAGGCACCCAGATTTAATACAATTTGTGCATTAAGGATGTCTTCAAGAAAGTAATTTTGCGAAGCCATTAAAAAACGAATAAAACTCTACATGTAATATAACAGTTACATCTAATGACGTTGCCTAATACTTAAGTTCCCAGCCTGAAAGTTTGAAGTATTGGAAAACGTGCCATTAAAGTTACACGCAGATAACTAATTACTTTAAGCTCCGGGGCACCAATTATTTAATTTATTTTTCGGTTGAACTAAAAACGAAGCACGTTCGAAATCGCCTGTAATTATAAATTATTTAACATATTATATGATAATCATAATGATAATTTATCGTGATTATGTTTTAAATCGTCGATTTTTAAGCAAAATGATTATCGCGTAATAAATTAGGGCCGGCGGGGGGGTGGTCGAAAGTGGCCCGCCAGATTTATCAATGGTTATTTATTAATTGGGCGCTCGAATTACGGCGATCACGTGAGCGCAAAAATTAATAACGAATTTAATCGTGCACGCAAAACGCGAATTATACCGAAACCCCGCCCCCCTCTATAAAATAATAGTAATATGTAAATATATTACTTTTGGGCGGGCGGCGCGCTTTAAATCGCCCCCAAACAAATTGTAATTACCGTTAAACTTCAATCAAAATATAAATATCGCCGAATCATGTTGCGCGCCGCGGCGGCGGCAAAAGCCCCCCCCCCCCCCCCTCGCCCCTGTTTATATGCAAATTTATGCCAAAATACAATTAAACCGTGCAAAGTCAAGTGTTGCATGAATCAATTCCAAACTATACTACAACGGTACGGTTTATACATATTACACAAAACCGTATTTACCCCCCCCCCCTCACCCCCCACCCGACGCCGCCGCCGCCCTCTTGTTTTCATAATAATAATTAATTTCGTCGGGGGTTTAATTAAAATTTTAAACCGGCGCGGCAAGAAAACATTTGCCTAATTTATTGTTTTGTTTTCTTTTGGTGCGCTATTCGATTTTATAACTGGCGCGATAAAAATTGATCGGGCGCGGGCGTCGCGATGCACTGCGTTACGGGTAGGTAACGAATTTATTTTCACTTTTATAACTCGGACACATTTGGGCCTTTTTTTTATGGGCCGCGTGCGGCCGGACTCGAGAATAAAATCGGCGCATCAGAAACCGCCGACGAGAGGAGGAGGGGGGCGACATATTTTTCGGGCGTAAATAACAATACTGTCGTACAACCTGCGCTGTTGGCAAACCTATTTTTATAAAATGTCGCCCCAACTAGGTTTCGATAGTGCCGGAATTGCGCGAGAAAGTTCACAAAAGAAGAGGGACCTCCATAAAAGCAGACCTGGGCGCGAGATTTAAACCAATTGCAATTTAGGGTGTGCTGGTTAATGGTAATTCGTAGAATGATAAATAATACCGTACCATAAGCTCGATGAAAGACTTTTCTTCGGCTTGATTCGCGCTTTAGATTGCCTTGACATCTCAAATTGGGAATTAGGGAGTACAATGGCATCCGTGTTACATCGCCAGGAGCCATGCGACACCTCGTCTCGTCGTCTCGGATCCTGCAGTGGTCAGAACGGATCAATGTTGCTTAGTTAGTTCGTTACGCGCATGACTACGTTAGTATTCTGTCACACGTACTGAGGTGCGAGAAAGAGATGGAGATTGATTCCGCGATTTGATAAGAAGCACTCTACGTGTTACTGAAGCAATTTGTTAAGCTTCTTTAAGCCTGTAAGTGTCTTTCGGCGTACAGGCGGCGCTGAAGTACTTCGGGAGTTCTACACTGCAAATTTAAACCAATTGAAGGTGTGTTGGTTAATAGCAATTCGCAGAACGATAAATAATGCCGTACCATAAGCTTGATGAATGACCCTTCTTCGGCTTGATTCGCTTGATATCCCGAATTGGGAATTAGGGAGTACATTGGCATCCGTGTTACATTGCCAGGAGCCATGCGACACCTCGTCTCGTCGTCTAGGATCTTGCAGTGGTCAGAACGGATCAATGTTAGGGATTTTCTCAGGAATTTTGCTATTGGCCAGTTTGGAGACGTGGCCTCTTTTCCTGCTTAGTTAATCCGTTACGCGCAGGACTACGTTAGTATTCTGTCGCACGTATCGGGTGTGGGAAACAAATGCAGATTGATTCCGCGATTTGATAAGAAGCACTCTACGTGATACTGAAGCAATTTCTTACACTTTTCTAAACCTGTAAGTAAGTCTTTCGATATTATTATTACAACTTCTTTTCACATGTTTTTAAAGTTTTTAATTTAGCATGATCTCAAATTTCTTCAGTTTTTCCTGCTTCCTGCATTCTATTCTATTCTATTCTACTCGATGGTTTTTTGTTTGCAAATAACTCGATCGTCTTTATTATCATGTTTTATTTTATTCTAATATCTTCGCGTTTTCAGTGTGGCAGGTATGATTTTTTGTTCTGTACTCATAATAGAGTTTTCTACTTTCTTTTGCTATTGTTTTCTTAAATTCGTCTTTTGTTTTCGTAAAATGTTCGATTGTTTGATTTCTTCACGTTTTTAATGCGTTTTTACATTTCATTCTCGCTGTTGGAATTTTAACAATTTTTTTCGTTTCATTTTCCTTTTTCTTTTTTTGAAAAAATTGACTGTAGTTTTTTTTTGTGGGAAACAAATGGAAATTGATTCCGCGATTTGATAAGAAGCACTCTACGTGATACTGAAGTAATTCGTTATGCTTTTCTAAGCCTGACATCTACTGTTAGTTAGGCAAAATGAATTAAAGTGTTTTCCCTGCGCAGTTTAGACTGTAACATTGTTTTTCGTTCTTTTAATTGGGCTTTTATCGGAGCTTTTATTTCTGGTTCAGCTTGCTGGCATACTCCGGTGCAATATCAGATTGTTATCTTGGTTTCGACAATCCTGTTCCAACCAGTTCGCTGGGGGACGTTGGACGAACAATAATTAGTGAGTGACGTACGTTGAAACAACTGAAGCTTGGATCTATTAATCTATTTACCGAATTTTACAAACCTTGACGTTTAGTTAATTTTATTGGAATGGTGGCGCGACTTAGCACCGTTCTTGCGTGTTTGTAGATTTATTTGGTTACGCTTTAGCGTTGATCGTATTGTGAACGAACAACGGATCCGTGCTTTGCGTTTAGACGGTTTTTATCGTTTGAGGATTGTCAGTTTTAATAGGTTGAATATTTAATATATACTTGAATTTAACTACTCCTGATTCTTTCATTTATTTTTGACTTACTGCTCTTTTACTTTTGGGGTTGCGTGTTACTTCGACCAGTCCCATTGAGTTTAGCCGCCGACAATTGGGACGATCTTAACTTGCCCTCCCCTTTCAGGTAGGTAGCATCCGAGTCCCTTAAATTTAAAGTACGGCGTTCTTCAAGGGTTTGTGCTGGGACCATTGATCTTTTTGCTTTTCACAAATGATGCGGTTAAGCAAATAGAAGGAGAAAAAATTGTATGGCTTGCACACGGCTTCTTGAGGAACTTTCGCCTGCGGATTTGATCATCTTCAATACGTTAGTTTTGTTTAACATGGAACCTTTTTTTTAATTTTTTAGAAATTTTATAATAATTTAGCCACCCACTTTATGAAACAGCATCAAGAAGGGTGTTTCTCTTTTAATTTGTAAAATTTACTACTAAATTTTTTTTCTGAAAAAAAAAGCTGTTTCTCGTTTCTTAGAATATTCTCTGTGATACACTGTAATAAAGAATGATTGAATGTGTCGCTCTGCAATACTATTTTATTGTCCGTACGGCAATGTAAAAAATATTATTGATATTATCACTATTGTTTCAGTAAATTCTCGCTTTAGCATCCAAACCCTTGCATGTAGAACTTCCGAACTTTAGGTACCGCAGCGCAGGTCCCTGGTCCCTGCTAAGAGAATCGGGTTTAAAGATAGACAGTGTTATTATTATTATTTATCATTTAACATTATTTATTATTAGTGATTATAAAATTAGGTGCATTATTTTTTACTAATATGACGCGTGGGGATTTCTCGGGTACCCCAAAGGGCAAAATTGTTCCAAATCCAAAGTTTTTTTTTTCTTTTATATGAAAAAGTCATTTTTGAAGTATATTTTTCAATTGGGCACACATTTTCGATTCGATGGTTGAAATGTGTTTACGGTAAAAACGAGCCGGTCCGGATCGATGCCGCTAATAAATTGATGTTACGAATAGAACAGGAAATTGTCATTATTGAAATTGCGGGTAAATACAGAGTGCGCACCGAAATGAGCGAACTCCCCAGACAATAATATAGCAATATAACAAATAAATACCATCACGCTGACATATCGGGTTTTGTTATTAAAGCCGACCTTCGACGTGTTCATCATCATCGTCGAGAGTTGGTTGACACCACGTGTACGCACTTTACGACCACGATGATTAATCCTTAAAACCTATAGACAGTAGTTTCCAAAAGCACTGTATAAACCCGTGTCGAATTAATAATTTGTGGAAAAAATGGTTTTGCGTCGCATCGTCTGAAATCTGGCTACATTTTATGCAAACGAAGCGGTTTGCCTCATCAATGAAATGCATGCGCCCACCTCACTTCCAATTATAGAAATTTAATTCCGGCCGAAATTAAATTTTAATTAACCGAACGATCCTTTGTCGTCGCCGTCGTCATTTGCGGTCGAACGACATTTCTTTTTTTTTTTTGGTGTGTGGAACAACAACGAGATGCGATTAAGGATTTGTTGTCCTGCGGTTTGAAGGCCGGCCACTATACTTACACATGTAAATCTGACCTTCACCTTGACTGGCAGTTTTTTTAAAGATCAATTACGTGACCGATAATGATCAGATAATCGTATGCAATGTTTTTTTTTGTGTGTGGGGGAGCTCCGAAATCCCGAATTTCCAGCACGATATGAAAAGCAAAAACTAGGCACATGTACGCTGGGGATTTTCTGCTTGAATAATTCAAGCGTTTACATAATAGGCGAAATTAGTAATTTACGATTTATTAAAAAATAATAATAATAATAATAATAATAATGTTCGTTATATGTACAGTCAGGTAATAAAGGGACGTCTCCCCCATAAAGTGCGATAGCAACTGCTAATAACCACTACGCCGAGCAGGCGGACAATTGAATGAAAGGAGCATAGGCAGCAATGTCCGCTAATTCGATATAGTGTTTTAAACTAAATTTACATTTTATAGAGGAGACATCTCTTTATTACCTGACCGTACGTACATACGTGAACCACGGATTACGCAAGGAAAAAAAATCGAATATAATAAATTATTCAGGTTGCTAATTGGCTGTGCAGTGAAACGCAAAAGTAATGCCCCCCCCCCTCCCAATACAATGCTAAATTGCGGTCTAAAAAGAAAAAAAAACGAAGTGGAATCCTCCACTTCAGGTAAAACTGATTTCTAAATAAATACACACGTCTCAACTTTCTTGAGGAGTTGAATGTGGAGGAGCTTTCCTTAAATATCGGATCGACCTTGAATAACATCAAGCCCCGAATGGAAAATGGGGATGGATACGTATTACATTATTAAACTGAGCGCCGCCGAACCTTCTCACCGTGAACATTTATCTTAAGATTCGGTAAAGATGATTAATGGTTCGAGGGAGCAGATTCCGCCGACGAAATATTAAACAAATATTTAAGTAAACAGTGAGTACATATATAATGGAAGTGGCGTTTCCGACGAACTCTCCGATGATCACGTACAATAACAATATCAATTAAACTGTAAAATAAATTAAAATGATTTAGTTTAGAACAATGAAATCAATCAAACTGGCTGCAATACTTCAATGTTTAGAATACTTCACAGTTCGCTATTCGCTTATTAAAAAAATATCATAAAGTACAGCTAATTTTATCATCAATTAAGATATAAAGTCTGTAAGAGAGAGAATGCGTTATAATAATAATAATGTCTAATAAAGTTATTATTATTGTTGAATTGAATTTTGTGCAATGTCAGGTCAAAAAGCGATCGGAAGATGTCGCTACTTAAATTGTTCGTTAAATTGAATGTTAAAATATGAAGAAAAAAACCGAGAACCTTTTCCTCTCACGTATAAAAAATCATAGAGGATTACCTCAAGGAAAGATATACGTATAAAGAAAAAAAAAACACTTAATAACAGGCTTTACGTTTGGAGAACTCGATCCAAATAAATTTTAAACAAATGAAATTATTTATTAGTTGTATAGAAATAATGCGATTACTAAATTAAATATTTTCGTGTTTACATTCGCGCTGAAACAATAAATTCGCCGTATTTCGACAGCGGCGTTTAGTGAGCAGAGTTAAATTTAATAAATAAGCTTAAAAGGGGGGAATGAAAATCGAAATTTATCAAAAGCGCCGAATTATTTACGGCATTCGCTGAACAAAAGAGCAACAACACAGACAGAATCGTGTTTTTTGCATATGCTAATGATTAGTGAGAATTCATTTTAGATACCCATCATCTTTTAATGGGCCCCCCTTTTTTTAATGACTTTATTCTTCTCTCCCAAGTAATAAGAAGAGAGAGAATTTATCAATTTATTTTTCAAGTGTAAATAGCCTAAGTAATCTTAGGGTTAACAGGTACTACCGTGGTGGAAATTGTGAAACCCGTGCTTAGGAAAATTCAATTCCTCCTCGGTTTAATTAAATTTTTTCTTGTTG
The DNA here is from genome assembly GCA_958336345.1 of Dorcus parallelipipedus. NCBI lineage: Eukaryota > Metazoa > Arthropoda > Insecta > Coleoptera > Lucanidae > Dorcus > Dorcus parallelipipedus. The sequence continues at coordinate 38,447,642 of OY284479.1, read as the reverse complement.
TGATTGAATGATTTGTTGAAATGCAGCTTGTGTAATTTAAAATTGGTCCGTGTAACAATGTCCAATTTTAATTAGAGCCGATATTTTTTAATTTCTATAACGCATCAAAATCAAACAATGTCCGTGTAAATTTATTTATCCCCGAGCCGTTCTGCCTTTTCCGCGATACGCAAATAACAACCGAAACAACATAAATAATACCTATTTACAACAGTTTGTCGACGATTCTTTTTTTTTTTTTTTTTTATTTAATTCATACACATACTGCGTCGAAATTGAATGCCGTGCATATGTTTTAATTGCAATTTTTGTATTGAAACTTTACAATCGAAAATACGGCGGGCGGCGGTGCGCAGTTGAATATTTAACATTTTAATCTGGACCCATAAATAACATGACGTCTGCCATATTAAAAATTTTAATAACAATTTCGTGCGCTACAATCGAAGCCTATATAGTAATTAATTTCGACAGGGCGAGAACGCGCGTAATTTGGATCCAACAATGGATCGGTTTAGCGGGGCGCGGGGTCGAGGGGCGGGGGCCGAAGATTTAAATGTATAATGCCCCTGTCTTGGTGGTGGGACACTTCGTGTTGTGCGGGCTTTATTTACATAAAAATCTGCTGCGAAATTAACATTGCGGCGGGGCTCTTCGCCGTATTTATGCAAACGGTTTCGAATTAAACTGTGCTCCAGTAACTTAACTAAGTTTAATTAGTGAATATTTTGCGATTTGATTTACATTCATTTCAGAATTTATTCTATTCTCGTAAGTAAAACACAATTTATCTCTGAATTGTAGGCGTTGTACTTCCCGAAAGGAATACAAATTCAAAGAAAAAAAAACTGCACGTGCATACCGATCGTTTCATTGAAACTTGAATAAAAAAAAAGGAGGAGCCATGACAAAAAGAAAAAGGATGTGTAGGTTAAGTGACGTGCGCCGGAAACGAAACATTTGGTATTTATAATACGCCCAATCAAAAACGTACAAGCAAAAATATTTATTGAAAAATAAGTAAAACACAAGTTTAAGGGAAAAATAAAAAAAATTATGAATTAAATGAAACAAAAAATGATAAATGATGTAATAAACGCGGTTCAGCAATTATCTAGCTAACCGGAAAACAAAAAAAAAATTGCAATGAATTGATTAAAAATGTGAACGAAAGTATCGATCGAAGAGAAATTAGAAATTCGCGAAAAAATTATGGAAATTCTGCTATGTTATAGCTTACCAAAACAAAAGACGATCGAGTTACTTGAAGAAAACGTAAAAGTATTGGCTTTGACGTGAGAGGAAACGAAAAGAATTCAATGTTGTATAAAAAAATTTAAAAAAAAATTATTAGAGGGACAGAAAATCCCAAACTTTCACAAAATAAACAATGAAAGTTTCGCTTATACCTATATAAAAAAAAACAAATGACGATCTTTAGAAATAAGCAATTAAAATAACAAATAACTTCGGTGAAACATAAGAAATTTGAAATGAATTAGATAATTAAAAAAACAAAGAAAAAAAACGAACAAAAAAACAGAAACTCGCAGCAAATTATGGAAATTCTATACAGGGTGTTCTTTTACTGTATGCAAATATTTAAACCTGTAATACATCATCATAAATGGCAACGATTGGACTCATATGTCCTTAACAAAAGTTTTACACATTTCGAGAAGATCGCAGTTGAAAATCGGGCAAGAATTAATCGCACGTCTATGTCTTTGAGGTAGGTCAAAAAAAGGAAATTTTATTGCGTCCGCAGAAAGCATCTGTTGGAACAAAAAACAGAACTGCAATCGAGCAGTGACCCAATGACCTTTGCCGAAGTCGGGCGGCTAATAAAAGCATTTTTTTTTACGTCGCAGTATTCGTATGGTACCCAAGGAATTTGCTTCATTCTATTTCATCTATGATCATGACACAATTTATTGCTCCGTATCCTTTGGGATCAACAGTTTAGTTTGTGGAAAGTGGTTGAACGAGTTAAAGCTAAATACGATTACTATTTTTTGTGCTTAGTATTACTTATTAAAATGCCGCAATTCACGTACGGCGAGAGAACAGATATGTTCCTCACAGAACACCCTGTATAGAATTTCCATAAATTGCTGCGAGTTTCTATTTTTTTGTTCGTTTTTTTTTCTTTGTTTTTTTAATTATCTAATTCATTTCAAATTTCTTATGTTTCACCGAAGTTATTTGCATACAGTAAAAGAATACACTGTATGATTTAGGAAACAAAACTAAAGAAAGACACATATATTCTGAGCTTGATTCAAGAAATTCTGTAATGCTTATTTATAGTAAGACGCCTTCAATGGCTCGTACAGCTCTTTTTTGGAGTTTGAACGCAATTTTCATGTTGGGGGCATGGCCCCATAAAATAATTCCGTATGTCAGCACTGAGTGAAATAGGGCAAAGTATACACTACGGGCAGAGCTTCTAAGTTGATAATTTGTTTAATTCGTCTGATTGCGTAAATTGCCTTAGGAAGATTATTCACTAAAGCAGATATTTGACTGTTCCAGGTTAGCTTTGAATCGAGATGTAGGCCCAAAAACTTAGCACAGTTGTTAAGACTCTTCTTTCTGTTAGTTGAAAATAACATCGTTTTAGTCTTTGTTTTATTTAAACATAATTTGTTAGCAGCAAACCATACAGGAGCATCATTCTGCGCTTGATTAAAGTCTTGTTTGTCCAGTGCACATCATGTCATGTTAGACCTTTCTGAAGCACAATGCTTCCACTAGGTCAGGAATACAACCAACTGAATTCCCATTCACAATGAATATGGAATACCAGCTGACTGTCTCGCCGACACCGTGCACTTCATCAGCGGTGCTGACCACTGCGACAAGTCACACACGGTGTCGTATACTGGTGCACAGTATGACCCCCTGCAATGCCCCGGATCATCGGCATCAGGACGATATTCGCTATATCAGAATAACTCCAACTCATCGATGATCCTTATCCCGCATTGCCAATAAAATAAACAGGGTATACCGCGATACTACTTCTGCCAGAACATTGCCTTCTTAGGCCAATACTCTGCAGCCACCCTCTAGGTCACACATCCCGTCACCTCTCCGCGTAACACAACTCCTTACGCGCTTTACCGACCGATGAAGACTGTCATTCCTCTCCTCTTAATATTTTACGTTCCCTCGGCTAGGCTTATCGTCAAAACATAAACAAACATCCCCTGATATACAAATATTTATTAAGCATTTTAAATTACAAGCTAACTCATTCGTTAAAAATAATTTCGGCTACGACAATACTCTTATAAAGCTGTCATGAATGTCGTTGTCACCAGTTTTCTAATACGTGTCATAAATAAACTCCAATGTTTCTTTAATTTGCGTGGCTTCAATCGATTTGTTTTCGTGTTTCTTGAGTTTTACTAATTCAATAGGTGTAGATTCGTTAAATATTTTTAGAAAAAAAAAAGAAAAATTTGTTAGATTTAAAAAATAAAGAGAATCAAAAAATCGAAAATAATTTTAAAAAATTTAGAAGAAAATTTGACGAAATTTTTTTGAACGTTTCGTCAACTAAGTGGCGCCAGCTCGTTTAACGTTATTACAGTTCATTTACCCTTCGCACGAGGCCAAACAAAGAAACATGCAGATCATGTGTAGCAAACAATAAGAACGGTGGAATGTTATCATGTGACTTTTAAATTAACACCGCTTTGCGTGTTTGGTTTTAAAATGCAACGTCGCGCCGTTGCAGTATCTCAATTTGAAAACAGTTGTGAGATTTATAGGATGGTGATTGTATAAGAATAAACCGAGGCAAAAATTTGGGAAACACAGTGAGAATAAAAAAGATGACGTCAAGTCGTCCAGCACAACCTATACCTATACAACATGCCGAACGTGCCTCGGCGTTAACAGTTTAAAACAACATGCGTCCGCGGATGCCACAAACCAGTTCCTAAATTGTATTTTAAAAAGGAATAAAAACCTTAACATAAATACAGCACACGCGACGATCGATTAAGCATAATAAAAATGGAGTGCGGTTGCGAGGCGTCTTACATCGGGCCTTCCTTGGCGAACACCTGTGGTGGAGGCTCCTTCGTCTTGTTCATGACCCTCCTGGATTCTTTCATCGCGAAACGCTGCGACTTATCGGAAATCTGCGCGAGGGTCACCCCGAAGGTCAGGCCGGACCCCGAGTACGATTTCGTGGTCATCGGCGGCGGAAGCGGGGGCGCCACCGCCGCAGGGCGCCTTGCGGAAAATTCCCAGTGGAAAGTCCTGTTAATCGAGGCCGGAGGCGATGAACCCCCCGGTTCGCAAGTGCCCTCGATGGTTATCAGTTACCACGGCGATCCTCTCATCGACTGGAATTATAAAACGGAACCGGAACCCAACGCCTGCCTGGGGTATCCCGAGAGGCGATGCGATTGGCCGAGGGGTAAGGTCTTAGGAGGGTGCAGTGTTATCAATGGGATGATGTACATGAGAGGGACTCCCCGGGATTACGATAACTGGGCTATAGCCGGGAACGTCGGTTGGAGCTACAATGAAGTCCTGCCTTATTTTAAGAAGTCCGAAAATAATTTGGAAATTGGGACCGCCGCCGACGTTGGGTATCATGGGACAGGTGGGCCGCTTACGACGTCCAGATTTCCTCACCAACCGGATATGGTGCACGATATTCTTCAAGCAGCCGCAGAACTTGGGTATCCAATCAGCGACGATTTAAATGGAGCCCAATACACTGGGTTTACGATAGCCCAAACAAATACAAGGTAACAAAAAATTGAAAATTTACTTTTAAATAATTTCAAAGTTGTAATTCTTTAAAAAAAATTGATTTAAATTGATCACTTCATAAACAATTGAAACAACATTAGGGTATTTTTTTCTACAAAGGAAAAGTGTAAACCAGCAGTTCCCAAACAGTGCCCGTAAGTATTCAGTTAGCCTTTATAGAACATGTTCTTTTTTTAATTTTACGTAATTAAATACGTGTGAGTCAGCATTTTTTTAAACAAAACTTGATCACTTTACAAACAATTGAAACGACATTAGAGTACTTTATTTTACAAAGATAAAAAAAGGCTAATTTCAAATCGGGTAAACCAGCGGTTCCCAAACAGTGCCCGTGAGTATTCATTTAAACTTTATAGAACATGTTCTTTTCTTTAACTTTACGGAAATAAACACTTGTGAGCCAGCATTTTTTTTTAAACAAAAAGAACAATTGTGAAAAGAATATTATAAAAAAAAAACTGCTTACAATTTAATTTAATTACCTTTGTGTTTATGAAAAAAAAATTAGCAACTAATAATTTTTGCAGTATTAAAGAAATTAATTAATTTGTCTTTGTACTGTTTCTTTTGTTTTTATTGTCTCAAGAACAAAAGAGTTAAAAGTTAAATTTTTATTAGTTTGTAAAAAATTGTTTTTTTCTTCTGAATTTTTTCTATTTTTTTCTTCAATTTTGTTACGATATATGTTGTGTTGTGATTCATTCCGGAGTACCTTACCCGTGTATTCTCTCACTTGTTTCTATTGTCTTTTGTTTTTACCAAGAACTTATATAATTAAAAAAAAATAAAGTTTGACTTGAGTGCAAAGAAAATAAATTCAGAAGAATCTGAATTTTTTCAATGCGATTTATATCCACGCGTTCCGGGGGACTCGACTTTCTAAAGTTCAGAATTGACAATTGGGCAATTTTTGACGTAAAATAAATCAAAAACGATCGAGGAATTTATAAAATTAAAAAAAAATAACAAAAATAAAAAGATTCTCATTAAATAAACAAAACTAGTTCGACTTTCTAAAATTAACAATTGACAAATGTGCAATTTTTTATGTAAAATAAAAGGCGATCGAGAAAGAAAATTTAGAGAAAAAAAACTCAAAAATACAATTTTTTTTTAAAATTTTGTCTTAAAAAGTAAATGCTATCAATATTTACCGTACTTGCGGTATTCTTTTGCTTTTTTTCTTTGTCTCTGTTTGTTGAAGGAAATTTGCTAATTCCATCGATCGTCTTTTGTTGTCTTGACGCAGTCTCAGCTTTTCATATACATATTTTTTTAACCTTACCTAATTTGTCTTACGCTCCGTGTCAAAACAAACCTTTTTTTGCGGTGTGACAAAGAAAAGCTACATTGTTTTTATGAGATGTACTGAGTGCCATCTATCGGAGTTTTAGTGAACTAGTTCGACGGCCTTGCAACTTTTCATAATTTCTAAATTTGAGACAACTTCTCTCTTAACTTGGCTTGCGCTCTTTGTGGAAACAATTTTTCGTTTGCATTGATACCATTAAGAAAAACTCGCATTATTCAGCGCCATCTGTTGAATTCCTGGTGTGCTATTAATTAAAAGCCAACTTTCTCTAATTTCTAAACGTAAAGCGACTTTCCTTAATTCGATTAACTTGCGCTCTCTCTTTTGCATTAGCGCCATTAAAAACAAAATCTGCATTGTTTCTAAGAGATATACTAAGCGCCACCTATCCAGCTTCTCTTAATTTTATCAAACCTAAAACAACTTACATTAAGTCTATACTTGCGTTCTTTGTCAGAACAACTTTTCTTAACTTGATTTAAGCTCTTTGTGGAAAAAAATTGTCGGCGCCATCTATTGAATTTCTAGTGCACTATTAATTAAAAACCAACTTTCTCTAAATTCTTAACGTAAAATGACTTTCCTTAAATCGCACATGCGCTCTCTTCCAAAACAAACTTTTGTTTTCAATTTGTATTGGCGCCATTGAAAACAAAATCTGTACACTTTCTATGAGATGTATTAAGCGCCATCTATCTGTTATTTTCGATAAACTGTTAAACAAAATTCAGCTTTCTTTAATTACCAAACGTATAGCAACTTACCTTAACTCTATCTGCGCTCTCTGTCAAAACGAACCTTTGCTTACATTGTGACAAGAAAGCTACGATAATGTATTGAGCGTCATCTATTAATTTTTTGATGTACCTACTGTCAACCAAATTCCAACTTCTCGTCTAACGCAGTCTTCCTAATTTGACCGAACTTACGTTCTTTGTCAAGAATTTTGTTTGCATTGTGACAACTGTGTAGGAAAAAAAAACTATGTTATTTTTTAGAGATATATTGAGCGCCATCTAATGAGTTTTCGTTCAACTACCAATCAAAATCTACTTGTTTCTGATTTTTCAACCGAAGCGACTTATCTTAACCCTACCTGTGCTCTCTGTCAAGACGAACTTGACCGTGACAGGAAAGCTACGTTAACGTATTGAGTGCCATCTATCGATTCTTTAATGTACTGCCAACCAAATTCCAACTTTTCGTAATCTCTTCACCTAATACAATCTTCGTAATTTGACTTACGTTCTTTGTCAAGACAACAGTTTAGGAAAAAGAAAAAACTACGTTATTTTTACGAGATATATTAAGCGAGTGCCATCTATCGAGTTTTTGTTAGACTTTATATAGTGAATTATTGTTTGTTTTTTGTTCTTGTGAAGTGCTCACAGTATTGAAAAAATTAAATTGTCATTTCGGTGCAGAAAATAGTTTTTTTTTTTTTTTTTAATTCAATTTTATTGCGAATTATATTGTGTTGTGACTCATTCCGGAGGACCTGACCCGTGTACTGTTTCGTTTGTTTCTGTTGTCTGTTGTTTTGCTAAGTGCTTATAGTAATAAAAAAATTAAATTCTTATTTCAGTGTAAAAAATTGTTTTCATATCTTCTGAAATTTTTCGATTTTTTTTTTCAAATTTTTTGCGATTTATATTGTGTTGTGACTCATTCCGGAGGCCCTTGCCTTTGTACTGTTTCTTTTGTTTTTATTGTCTTTTGTTCTTGCAAAGTGCTTTCAGTATTGAGAAAGAAATAATTTGCTTTTCTTCTAAAATTAAAAAAAAGTTTTTTCTTTCAATTTCTTTGCGTTTTTTTATTGTATTGTGACTCATTCCGGAAGAGCTTGCTCTTGGACTGATTCGCTTGTTTTAATTGTTTTTTTCTGTCCTTGTAAAGTGTCTAAAGAAGTTTGATTTGAATGGAAAAGGAAATAAATAATTAGCTCTTCTGATATTCTTTAAGTTTTAGTTTTCATTGTTTTTACTGTTCTTCTTCTTGCAAGTATACAGTATGAAAAAAAAATTAAATAAATTTAAATTTGAACGCAGAGATTGCCTTTTTCTTTTGGAGTGTTAAAATTTTTCTTAGTGGCGCTTTATATTTCTTGCTCTTTTGTTATTTCCTTTGTTTTTATTTATAATAATTTCTTTTTTTATTGTCTTATTCCAATTTCCTAGTTTCTATTGTCTATTCCAGCGATTCTCAACCTCCTTATCTCCGCGACCCCCGAAATAGTAAATATAAACAAAATTAATATTTCACGACCCCCCCTCCTATAATTTTATGTCGCTGCGTTTATAGCAACGGGTATGAACATACATGTATGACGTCATAAAATGATTTCATTATTGTTTAGGCTATTTTCGGGACCCTCCTTTAATATCACCGCGACCCCCAGGTTGAGAAACGATGGTCTATTCTGTTGTTTCAAAAAGTCCTTTATACTCACAAATTTACGAAGTTATAAACATAGATATAAATCTGCAAGTTCTGAACACTTCAAAAATAAATGGTTGAGTAAGTGGTAGTCGAAAAAATGTTGTATGCACCACGGCAGCAAAGTGTCTTTGTCGAACTCGTTTGCGTGCTCGCCGCGGCTTCGCCTTGGCTCGCCATTTACAAACTCGTTCGACAAAGTGCCACTTTGCCAACTTGGTACATAAATAACTATTAACAAACTCTTCGAGAAAATTATTTTATTTATTTATATATTTATTTTTGTTCTTGCTAAATGTGCAGAGCATGAAAAAAATTAAAATTTAATTTGAACGCAAATTCCCTTTTGAAACGTTCCAATTTAATTTTATGGCAGTTTATATTTCGTTATGACTCATTCCTCTTTTGTTATTTCCTTGTTGCTTTTTATTGTTGCAAACTTATAACAAACTCAAAAACTCTTTGTTTTTAGTGAGGTTACAAAAAATTATTTTTTAAATTTTCCTTCATTTCCAATTTGTTAGGTTTTATTGTCTTTTGTTCATGAAAGTCCTTTACCCTATTATTATATTTGATTTGTATATTTGTTTTTATATCATTTTTAAAAGTTGGACAATTTATTATTGTGAATTTTTATTCTAAAGAAAAAACTCCCTCTCGTTTCTTAGAAGATTCTTTGTTGTATTATTCTGAACTCATTCTCTCTCTCTCGCTTTCTCTCTGTTTTATTACAAGCTTACAAGATATCTCTCATTGTTGATGATAAAATTAGTTGTATTTTCACTCGTTTATTTTTATTTATTTTATGTTTCTCTGCGAGTGCATTTTTTTTAAATTCAATAAATTTGACTTAAAAGTAAGCGAAACCAAAGACGATCGGCGTTTCAGCTCAGTCTTTTTCAAAATAATTTTGATTTTTTATTTTGCTTTCATCTTTCCGCGAAACTTTCCGAATAAATTATTGAATTTAAATCAATTGTTATTATTAAAAAAAAAAAAACGAAGAAAATGTCTTAAAAGTAATCTAAACAAAAGACGGTGGACGTTCAGTCGAGTTCGTTTCAAAAGAACAAGAGAATTTCGATCTCTTATTTCTTTTCTTTCACCGTAACTTTCCGAATAAGTAATTCAATCAATTATTATTATTTAAAATAAAAAAAACAAAAAAAGTAAACGAAACGACTGTCGACGTACAGCTAGATAGTATGGCCCATTCTTTACTGGACACCTGTACATATTCTTCATTTTTTTTGTAATTACTGTACATTTTCATATTATAGTCACAAATTATATTATGTATATTATATGTAAGTATAAATTAAATTTTGATATTTCATTTATTTATTTATTTTGGAAGACATTTTGTTTTTACGAATTTAAACAAAAATCTTTCAATTCATCAAAAATCGTTTTTTTTTAATCTCTAGGATAAACTTATCTGCAGACAAACTTATCCAAAAAAACAAGAATAAATAAATAGATGTTTAATATTGAAGACGGATTCTCTGCCATCGAAATAGATTTGCCACCTTTATAAAAGTGTTCTGGAGTTAAGATATTTTCCTTTATTTTGTTAAATTTTTACTGGCCCGTATTCTCTTTCTATGATTGATTAAATAATGCGTTTGTTTATTTTCCATGGAAAGACTCGTTCGTCGCTCTCTTACATATGAAATTGACATTTTAAAGCCATGTCGAATTTAAAAGATACTTTAAATATAATGTCACTTTCAGACGTCAAAATAAATATGAAAACACATTTGTTTACACATCTGAATGTGACTTTAATTTTAAAGTCTCCTTTAAATTCTATTATGAAACTGGCCCAATCACTTACACTTTCGTTAAATACCTACGCCTTTAATCATACGATGAGAATACAGGCCATTATCTACAAATCTCAAAGCACCTTTCTTCTTACTGATTCAGAGTGCAGTTTCGAGCAAACTAATTTTTTTTTTCAATGGCATTTTTCTTAATTCGATTTAATTTTATTTCTTACGAAGTCTTTAATTTATTCAAAAACTGTTTATGCATTTTATGCATTCGAGAGGAAGTTGAAATGTTTCCATTAATTATTGCAATAAATTTAGACTACTGCACCCAGGTCGACTTTCGCCGAAAACTCGAAGCACCTGTAATTTGCAAAAATATCTACGTCTTCAGACATCCATAAATCTCGCTTTTTCTCGTTCAGAAACCTCAGTTAAAAATTAGCAAGGACGTCGAGGCCGACATGGAACATCTGATCGGAATTTCCAAAATTTATTATTTATTCATTTCATTTCATTCATTATTTATTCATTTATTTATTCGCGTAATTTCTGAGATAAGATCGAATTTCTTTCGTCGACGAAGTAATTAACATTAAACAAATCAAGGTTGCAAGTAGCTTGAAGAGGATTGCCCAGCCGTGGTGAAATTTTCAAACCAAATTACTAGTCCCCCCCGCCCCACCCCCCTGAAACGGTAAAGGTTATAGACGCTTGATATCTGATGGAATTTTAAATCGGCTTAAGTTATGTCACTCCCAGGACAGGTGACTTGAATACCGTCAGCAAAAACGAGTCCTTATCCAATTGAATAATAATTAGAAGCAAAAAAGAAACTTCGTTATTCCAAGTGAGGGATTAAATGAATTTATAATTCGATAAATAATCTCATTAACATTTAACGTCTGATTTTTTTACTAAGGAACATTTTCGATTGAAACTCGGTCATCATAGGATTTCAAGGTCACAGTGTGACAATCCCGTTGTATTTAAAGCACCAGCACATAATATACCATCAAGAATTAATCTTTTCACAGTTCTTTTTTTTTAACCAGGTGCGAAGTTCACGCTTAATAGCCCCGTTAATTATTAGCCTCGCCGAAACAATGGAACGAAATTTCTAAATTTCGTGACCGCTCTTTTCCTCGTTAAACTATCGTGAAAGGATCTGTCATTAGCGCTCTAATTGGCGCTCGTTAATAGAAACAAGTTTCCCCGAAAGTATAATTTAATAAAAACCCAAATTTCCAAACTCGCGCGTGTAATTTAAACAAACACACGAAGAAGCTTGTCGCTACCAACTAAATTATGTACTACAAAAAAAACAGGTTCTAGACAACACCATCGAGTGCAGTCGTAATTAAGTAGTAGCAGAAAGCGTAAATAGTTTATTGCCTTCTCTTAACAAGCAAAACGTATTTTACGAGGCACGTAAAATCGCACGGAGTACTCCGGAAGGAGCTTGTAGGAATTAAGACGTGCTTTAAGCATGTTACCTTTGTCGCCCGTCTGATTTGTGCGCTCGCAATTTCCACCCTTTCATACTTCACCCTGTTTAATTTTGTTATGTCGGACGCGTGTGACATTTCAATCGACTTTCTTGTCGATGCGTGGGACAGGGCTTGAGCGGCGTTCGATTTAAATTTAATGCACAGGATTAAGTGCCACCCCCGTATGGAGACGAAGTTTAATTTTTTTTTAAATAAAATATTTATTTACCAAAATATCTTAGCTAGGAATTCCCATTGGCCCTATCCCATGAACTTTCTAGCAAATTCTACCATCATCTAGGGCGAGTCTGGAAAGCACTAGAATCTATGGTTGGTCGAACTCAGTTGCTTTTAGCAAGGAACCCATTCCATGGGGCTTCGAAGTGATTTGGGAATCGGATGTCCTATTAAGCCCTGATTTGGGCATAGTACTCCTTTTAACCCCTCAACGGACGGATTCTTCAAAGTTGATCATGATTTGAACACAATTTAAAAAATGTCAAATGTTTTATTAATATTCCCTCTTTTTTATGTATGCAACTAATTTAATTTTGTTTTATATTTCTAGAAATGGTTCACGTTTGAGTAGCGCGAGGGCTTTCCTCAGGCCACTCCGGAACCGCCCAAACTTCCACGTCATGCTAAATTCGACCGCCACAAAAATCCTCTTCACCGTAAAAGACGGCAAAAAGGTCGCTTCCGGCGTCGAATTCGTCTACAACAACCAGCACCATCGCGTCCGCGCCACCAAAGAAGTGGTCCTCTCATCGGGAACCGTAAATTCCCCCCAGTTGCTCCTCCTCTCCGGAATCGGCCCGAAAACTGAGCTCGAGCGCGTGGGGATCCAACAGTTCCACGAGCTCCCCGGAGTCGGGAAAAACCTGCACAACCACGTCACGTTCTACATGAGCTTCGCCCTCAAGAAAGTCAAGGCCGTCAACGATTTGGACTGGTCGAAAGCCCTGGATTACATCTTGCACAGGAAAGGACCCATGGCCTCCACCGGGCTATCGCAGGTGACCGCCCGGATTAATTCGAAGTACGCGGAAGCCAGCGGTGCCCACCCGGATCTCCAACTGTTCTTCGCCGGTTACCTAGCGAACTGCGCCAAGTCCGGCGAGGTCAACGCTCCGGAGCACGAGGGCGAACCCCAATCGCCGAAACGCATCCTGATTTTCCCGGTGGTGTTGCACCCGAAAAGCAGGGGCTTCATCACGTTGAGGTCGGCCAATCCCCTTGAGGCGCCCCTGATTTACGCCAACTACTTGACCGCGCCGGAAGACGTGAACACCCTCGTGGAGGGGGTGAGGGTGGCCCAAAGGTTTGGCAAGAGCAAAATTTTGGGGAACAAGTACGGAATTGAATTGGACAAGGAGCTTTATGGTGATTGCGGGAAGAATCACAAGTATGATAGCGATGAGTTTTGGAAGTGCGCCGTGAGTCACTCGACCGGGCCTGAGAACCACCAGGCGGGGACGTGCAAGATGGGGCCGTCCACAGATCCACTGGCGGTGGTTAACCCCCAATTGGAAGTGCACGGCATTTCCGGTTTGAGGATCATGGATGCGTCGGTCATTCCGACTTTGGTATCTGCGAACACGCACGCCACCTGCGTGATGATCGCGGAAAAGGGCGTGGATTACATAAGGAAGAAGTGGTTGGGCACGACGTTGGTGAACAGGGCAGGAATCAACGAAAATAAAGTGAAGGTGCCAAACCGTGGAATTGTGCCGCCTAAGGTCGACCAGGCGTTGGGGAACAGGCCCGAAAATAAGGTGAAGGTACCAAATCGAGGGATTGAGCCACCGAAAGTCCAGCCGATTCTCAACCACAAGGTCACCAGCCCCAAGGCTCCGGCCTACCACAAAGAAATCGTTCAACATTACCCATACCCCGGTGCGTACGAGGGGGTGCCGGATTTCGGCATCGAGAAACACCCCCCGCATTTTGAAGCTGGCCCAAGCTACGGGGTTTTCGACCATCCACCCCCAGTCCGGACCGGAAAGTCGCTTCGATTTCATCCACACTACGAACATTATAAAACAGTTTTTTATTAGAAGATGAGAAGTATTATAATAGCCAATTGTTTTACCCCGTGTGGTAAAATGTTATTAACGATTAGATAATTGATTTTAATTATCAGAGGCCGACATTTTTTTTATTAAAAAGTTTAAAATTAGAAAACCATTTTTCCTAGAAACCTCGTAGGTGATGTCCAAAAGTATTGGGGGCAAATGTAACCATGGGCAACCTATGTCATTTGAAGGTCACGTCGTTCCATCATGGCGGTACTTGTCGAAATTGAAATAAAAATTATAAATCCCGGGATTTGGAGGTTCAAGCTAATGCTCTTATCATCCTTTCCCTCGGCCTTTACTTCTTAAGTCGTAAAAACATGTAATCTGTATGTCGTACCCTAATTGGAGGTTATGTTACGTTACACCAGCGGATTCAATATATGTTTTAAAGACACATAATTTTATTCAAAACGCGGTAATAACCAGCCGATTTCCATGTAGATAATAAAAGCCGCATGCGGCTTTTATTATGTAATAACAATAAAATCGCAAAAATGCACGTGTCGAACCGGATTTACGACGCAGGAACACGGGCGTGAAAATTTTACGGCCGACGGCACTGCGGGTTTTAATAAATTCATGCGGAATCAACCACTACTGGTTGCAATAAGGAGGGGAGCGTCTTTTATTACTAAATAAGCGAAACTTCGCGTCAGACTGCGCTTAATTTTGCTTGCATGGCGTCATGATGATGACGACGGGGGTGTAGGAGACGACCCCTTAATAAAGCGCCTTGCTCTGTTGCTGACATCCTTCGGCCAGATGTTGTTCTACGTTGTGAGACGCTCGCACCGCAGGCTAAATAGTATTTTGGACACACGATATTCTTGCGCTAATTATCTAGAGCTGGGGTCGACAGAATAGGGCTGAACTTTTTCAAGCCATCGGAGTTTACATTCAATTCATCAGTCCTTTACCACCCCGAAAATTTCACCTAAATTCAATAAGAAATCTTGCTTAAAATTAATCAGGTGTATTAGGGGTAGGACACTTCCAATTGTCGAGCTTACCACCGGGACTTGCACTGGATCCAGATCGAGGTCTATGCCTGCGCTGAGTTTGATTGGGGGGTTCCTCGATCGATATTGCCTCATTGCCCTATTTGGGCAAACGTCTTAACTCATCTCCGTAGCAACCATGGGGTTTGGACTTCCTCCTGAGGATTCCAACCTCACGTCTGCAGTAACTTCGATTGGTTGGCCATTTTGGGACTTGTTGTAGATCCCGATGAGGTCCCCGCCTACGTTGACTTTGATTGGGGAGTCTTTCATTCGACTTCGTCTCATCATTTTATTTGAATAAACTCCTTGACTCATCTTGGTAGGCCCAACCATGGGCTTTTAGTCGATACGTTATCTGTTTCGACCCCCCTTGTGGTTTAAATCTTTTTCGTTCGTCATTTCCGAGATTTCTTACGGATCCCGACCTCACCCCTGCACTGACTTCGATTGGTCGGCCATTTTGGAGCTTGTTTTGTATCCCGACGAGGTCCATACCTACGTTGACTTTGATTGGAGAGTCTCTAGATCGACGTAGTCTCATCGCTTTATTTGGGCGAACACTTTAACGCATCTCTGTGGGTTCTACCATGGGATTCGGTCTCCTTATCCTCTTCTTCGACTGGCCATTTCCGGAATTTACTGTGGATTCTGATGCGGACTACGCTGGCTTCAACTGGATCGAAATCATCCTAGTGCTCCTCCCCCTACTGTATTTAAGCCAGCGAGTAAATTTGTTTGCACTAACTTCGATTGATCGACCATTTTGAGACTCATTTTAATCGAGATCCGAGGTATCAACGACTGCATCAAGTACAAGAACTCGACATCAGACCCCTCCCTTTTATCGAATTGAGAAGAACCTGTTTCGAATTTGAACCATCGGCCTCCATCTTATAATAATAAAATTAGTAAGGGACATTTAAGTAGCGACATCTTTCGATCGCTTGTTGACCTGATATTGCAGTAGGATTGACAAATTGAAGCCAGTCCGCCACATAATAAGTCATCCCAATGCAAGGCGGCCATGTGCTGTCAAAGCATATGAGAATTTTGAAAATTTTTGTGCAAATCGGTTTTGATTGCAGCGGATTCCCCGAGCAGGCTCTGTACAGCTGTTTCAGGCCTAGTTGGGCCTTCGTCAGCAGAACCGTAGCCCGAGAACTCCACTGCAAACCAAACCGATATGTCCTAGGGTTATTCGCTCGGGGAATTCGCTGCAATCAAAACCGATTTGCACAAAAATTTTCATAAAATTAGTAGTTCATCAAAATGACCTGTGTCTCCTAGTGCGATATTAGACCCTTAGTTTAGTCTCCCATCAAGCTTGGTGCTAATTTCGATAGAGATCGAAGGGATCAACGTTGGGTTTGAACTCGTAGCTTCGTATTTCTTCACACTTGCCTAGTTCGACACTAGACCCTCAGTTTGTTTCCCAAATGGGTTTGTCATCAAAATGACCTCTGTACCTGCGTAGTGCGATATTAGACCCTCAGTTTAATCCCCTATCAAGCTTCGTGCTAATTTCTATAGAGATCGAAGGGATCAACGTCAGAGTCATGTGTGATCTACGATCGCAGGTTTGAACTCGTAGCTTCGTATTTCTTCACACTTGCCTAGTTCGGCACTAGACCCTCAGTTTGTGTCCTAAATAAGTTTAGTCATCAAAATGAAATCTGTACCTGCCTAGTGCGATATTAGACCTACAGTTTAGTCCCCTATCTTGCTTGGTGCTAATTTCGATAGAGATCGAAGGGATCAGCGGTTGAGTCGACTGTGAATTGATTGCTTCGACTTTGAAGCCCTTCGAAATTAACATAACAAGCGCCTAATGCGATGTTGGGCCCTCAGATTGACCCCCCAAATCAACTACTAACGGCTGATTCGATTGTGACCCGATGCTTCAGGGTTTGAATCTTTAACCCGACGCTAGACCCTAAGTTTACTTCCCAAACTAGCTGGGTATTTATTATACCGAGAAATCGATAACTTCGGTTTTGAAATTGAAGCCCCACAGCTTCTTAGTAATCCAATAAACTGTTCACTGCACCTGGCTAATGCGATGCTACACCCTGAGTGTACTAGGTATTCAATTCAGGCTGTTCATTCACATGTGTGAGCTGCAACCTGCAGCTTGACGTTGACCCCTAGAGCTACTGTAGACTCAGAGTTTACCCTCCAATCAAACTCAGCACTCATTTTTATAGCAGCCGAAGACGACAGCGACTGAATCATCTGCTTCGTTTTTGAACTCAGAGCTTGCGGCACTACACCGACCATTGCAACTCACTAATTCAACATTAGACTCTCAGTTCACACCCAAACATACTTGGTACTCATTTTATCTAGCCCAGAAGCTGTATCGAATGTAAGCCCATTGCTTCGAGTTTGTCTGCTTGGAACCTACGGCCCACTACCCCCCATTTATACGTTGCTAGACCCTCAATTTACTGCACAAGCAAGCATGGTACTTATTTAATCGTACCTGGAGGCTGAACTGGGGCCTACAGTCTACTACCTTGATCACCGCACCTGCATAGTCCCCTAGTTTATTGCCCAAGCAAACTTGGTACCCATTTTATCGAGTCCAGAATGTGAGCTGAGTGCGAATTTGGAATCTGTAGCTTAGTTGTCAATTTCACTGTCCGACGTTAGACCCTCAGTATACTACCCGTGCGAGCTTGGTGTTGTAGATTCCTACGTCTGAAAAGTCTCTCTTTCTAGGAAAATGCCTTAACTCATCTCTGTAGGTCCTTTCATGGATTTTTGAACCCTCCTTGACTAAGCTTTCTCCAGACTTACTGTGAATGTTGGCGCGGACCTAACGTTTGCGCCAACTTCGATTGGAAAGCGCATCGATCGATCTGTACATTTATGTTTCTATAAGATTTATGAACTTACTTTGTAAATTATGGTTGTTACAGAAGGGCGAAGGGTCGGTATAAATTGGACAAGGTTTATTACAGCAACGTTGTCTACAACCGGTTGATTGCGGCGCCGCCGCCATTTTATTTATTTCGTGGTAGTAACGGCCGACGTAAACACGAGAGATATTATTGCAGGTCATGTATTCCGGATGCATTAAAATGTATATATTTTAGCCGGGGCGTTCCACTGCAGGCCATAAATTCAACAAAATCCTCTAAAATGTCGACTTGACCTTATTCCCAACTTGAGGCGTAAATCATATTAGACTCACTCCATAATTCGCACACTTGACATATTACAGCCAACGCTCGTAATGGATCAAATAATCTAGTAGTAAATTACGTCGATACAAATAGCAACCATTTAACCCCCCGCGCCTCCTATTCCTCCGCCCGCCCTAAGTAATAAATATATCGGCGACGGATTTCTAGTTTCCGCTCAAATTTAATAATTGATCGCATTTTGGGGGGGGTTAAAATTCCTTCCGGCTTGGAATTTTTGCACACTTCCGTTATCTGTTGTCGAAGCAGGTAATCTCCGTTCGGCCATAAATTCCCGCCGTTTAATCCTGTTTTGCATTACATGACTGGCAAGTTTTTCACGATTTAAGCCGACCATTAATTACTTTTTCCCCGGGGGCGAAAAACACTTACGTACGGTACGTACGTAAATGGAAGAGGTCGACGAAATGTTACAACAACGCTCCTCATCCATTTGTACACGTCGGCGAAGAAGAACACTGTTTGTATTACAAACACGTCTTAATACGTGTGGCGGTCAGTTCGATGGCTCTTCCGTTTCCGTGAAAAGTCGCCGGGGGGACGGGGGCGGAGGGGAAGGGGGGCTTAGCGGTTTCGCAAAGCTGCCGTGCGCCCTTTCCCCCCCCAAAACCAGTCAAGACCGGAAACGTAATCCGGAAATAAAAACGCGAAACAGTATCGGCTTTGCGCTGGAATTTCAAATTTTCCGCATGCATTTTTATTGCTTATTTTAAATATAAAATAGTTTCTTGCGCTGCTGCACCTATTGTTCGGGTACGTATTCGCTTTACCAAAACCCAAACACTTGAACGAAACACCCCATCCTTTCCGCGTCACGCCCACTAAAGTAAAATGAACCTTTAGCTTAGTTGTGTCTTATTATTACTAAGGGAATAATATCTTTTGGGGCCTCAAAGACTACCATTTATAGCAAACAAAAGTAAAATGGACGTACAATTACGTTTCGAGAAAAATTATTAAACGGGAAGCAACTCAAATGTTTGGTTCACCAAGTGAACTAACTCACGCCTGTCGCTCTGGAGATGCGCTCCAAGTGCTTCGGCCTCCCGGAGAAACCACGTTCGACCCAAACATGAAATACTTACGCATGTCGTTGCAGCTTCATTTGTCGATTTTCTTGATTCTCACAAATCATGGTCATCTCGACCATCCAATACGCTCACTTTAGGAAACTGTTGTCTGTATAGCAGCTATGCGAGTTCCAAAAATTATTGACGTGCAGGATCCCAAACATTTGGCTTCGCAAACATAGTCGATAAGTTGTCAAATCATCAAATTTTCAGTGCCTTCCTATTGCCCTAAAATCATCCTATTTTGCCCCGGGGTTAGATGCCCCCAAATCACCTTACCGTCCCGGAGTTAGATGCTCCCCAAATCGCGCTATCGTCCCAGGATTAGATGCTCTCAACTCGCCCTACTGTCCCACGATTAGATGCTCCCCAAATCGCTCTACTGTCCCAGGATTAGATGCCCCTAAATCGCGCTACTGTCGGGGTAAGATACCCCCCAAACCGTCTTACTCTCCCAGGATTAGATGCTCCTCAAATCGCCCTGCTGTCCCAGGATTAGATATCCCCCAAACCGCCCCTAATGTTCCAGGATTAGATGCCCCCCAAATCGCCCTAGTGTCCCGGACTTAGATGCCCCTCAAATCTTTCCAGTGACCACAGGGATTATTTTTGAAAAGTATGGTCTATAGCAGAGGTACGTGTCGAAGCTCTCGCGAGCCACCCTCTCCGTGCCAAAACCATAAAAATTACAAAAACAACATCGAAATCACTCAACTATAACGAAAAAACAATTTAGGGCCAACAAATTTTAGAAAAAACAAAAAATAAACTACACAAAAGGTTTATTTGAAAAGCGACGACTAAGAAGAGGATCATAAAACGATAGAGGAAGGTTAAGTACGTCATTGCTCGGCTAATCTTTCCATTAAGAGGTCCTTACATGTCCGCATCAATAATGCAGGCCTTCTTGGTGTTCCATCGCAGCAAAGATAATCCAATTAGGCAGAGGCGATTAATAAATTATTTATTTATTTATGCACACACGCCGCTGAAGAGGCGGTTAGTTGGCCACAAACAAACATTTATAATTCACCACCTCCTACGTCGACAGTTATCCATCTCAACTTAATATTCTATTTCGTGTGGTGCGCATTCATCAAAGATTAAACGAAAAAATATAACAATAGGTTATTATATTAATTTGTTTTATGTTTAGTAGAATCGGACAGGGGGGAGTGTCTTCTGCATTCAGGCACAATATCCCTAAACTGTCACGAACCTAAAAACCTTCAAATTTTAACATTTCTGGGCGCGGGTGCATGTTTTTATAGATCCTGGTGGGTAGGCCACCAGCAAAGCAGTAAGGAATGACCCGTTAATAATAGCCGTAACATTCCAGTCAACTTCGCGTGTGTTCTCGAAAAATTCGTTTTATAAAATGGAAGTATAGAATTTCTTCGTTTCAATTGCGACGGTATCTGAAACCCTCATAAAATATGCATAAGACATTCCAAGCCCGGCCGATAAAACGTCTCAAGCCGGTAAATTTAAATGAGCGCAAAAAGAACAGCAAGTACATAGTTACGTGTAACGTCGAGGAGAAGATAAAAACGAAAACGAAGTTAATTAGTGAGATTGTCGTCTGCCGCTTTCAAGCCCGCCGCCGGCCCTGTCAAAACAAAATGGCATCCAGTCAAAGTGTCCGTTACAGAATTCCCGGAGTGTTGCAGTGACGTTTCGCTGACCGCAAGCGATGCTTCGGGATAACAGTTAGCTGAAGATTTTGGTCAGGCGTTCGTACCCGAACTAAATAGGGCGTAAGGAAACTAAATAGAACAGAACTACTCGGCCGGACGCTAAGTTTACGTCCGGAGAACTTCTACCCCCACCTCCGCCACCCCCACCCCCGTTGGTTGTATTAAAACGTCAGGGTTTAATTGAATTGAGGGGATGCAGATGTTTCTGAACTTCTCAAAAATAGGCTCTCAGAAAAGTGAGAACACCTCAGAGGATTCACCTGTTAATGGTAGCCGCCACTATCCGGCAAACTTCGTGCGTGTCCGAGAAATTTGTTTAAACAAATTCCGCAACTGCGGCGCATTTCAACTGATGAGCGTTTTGTAATTAAAATACTTACAGACATCTCAGAGGTGTTGGGCCGCAATGTTTTCGGATTATTCTTACCTGGAACTAAAAAAATAATATTTAGATTCAAATCAACTATAAATAAGACAGTACAGAAAAAACAAGTATGTCACTCTCATCGCATTCTTTCTACAAAACCTTGAGAAAAATTGCTGAGACTGCAACTGAACACAAGTGCGTGAGTTGCAGCTACAATACCTTGAGAGAAATTGCTAAGACTGCAACCGGGCACAAGTGCGTTAAACACGTGCCGCTGCGTAGGTCCAATAAGAAGAAAAACAAATGTTACGGACACCTGTTACGGTGATGTCACTTGACACTATGATACCGAAAGTAGGATCAGTTCCGTCGGGGTGTCATTAAATTAATTACAAACCCAAGCATTCTTTGCGTGTTTGTTTCAATTCAAGTTGCAATTTGGGCTCTTTGTGGTTTTGCCAAACTTTTTGAGTGAAAGATTTTTATGAACAGAAATTTATTTGAACTTTTATCTCTAGGCTCACTTCTTTGCAACCCTTTACAAACTGAATCCCTTTGTTTGGAACATTCGCGAACCGACGATGAATCTCCAGTTACTCGCGAAGCTACTAGACTGTGGTGGCGAATACAAACGCGTCATTCCCCTCTGCGTTGTTGGTGACCTATCCACTGGGCTGTCTTCCATTTGCGAATTTAATACGCATCCGTGATTCATGGCAAAACAAAACCGCTTTTGAAAGTATTGCATGTCGTCCGATAATAATTATTGTTAAAAGTGAAATATATAAATTTGTCGTTCGGCCGATCGTCGCGTCGGAATCTAGGTGGCGCATAAAGCGGAACTCTTATTCGAAATGCAGGAATTTCGCCGTCGCAAACGAACTGAAATGCAAGTATCCGCCGCGTTCCGCACGCTCCACTGCAGCCAGCCAGAAGAGTTTTTTTCTTGCGTTCTTCCAGAAATGAAAACGTCGTTTCACGGCTCTTCTCCCGTTTGCAAACTCGTTTCGTTCGCCTCGGTCGGATCCTGTTTCCTCGAGCGTTAAGTTTTGTCTTCAGCTCGTTATTTAACTTTTTTTTTTGTTAAGGATTACATTAATTATAATTCGACGTTTCGACTAAGAAGTAGGTACTTTTTACACGAAACAAATTAAGCTTTCAAGTGTTACACGTTCGAATGGGATTATATTTGAAAGGGATTTGTTCTACTTACTTTGATTTTTTGCCACTTTAACAACTTTGGCATTTGTTTGAAAATAATTTTTGTCTTGTCAATTTTTGGATTTTATTAGACACATCAGCCCCAAGCACCGGCCAAAGTTATTGAAACTCCTTCAACCCAAAGGCTCAAAAAAGAAAATGAGACATCCAAGTTGTAAAGTAACAGAAATGACATGTAAACACTTAAATCATCAAGAAGGGAACCCCCCATCCATGAATAAATGGCCAAAATCAGAATGAAAACAATGATTTCTTTGCTGATAAGTTATTTGACCCCCCAAGTACATGGTCATGGTCTTTGAAAATCCTTCTATCAAAAGGTTCACAAAGAGAAATGGAATATCCAAGTTGTACAGTAAAATAAATGTCAAGGAATCACTTACACCATGAAGACAAACTGTTAATAAATAGTGTCCATTGAAAATCTTTTTTTTTCTGACTTTCCAACACGCAGCTAAGGTCGTTGAAAATCCTTCTATCAAAAGATTCAGGCAGAAACCCCAAGGTCATGGCCAAAGTCGCAGAAAATCAGTCGACCTAATGCCATGCCACACTTAACTCCTATCGATGGAGAAATCGTGTTCGGCAGAACTTTGCTTGCGTGAAATGTTTTTAATTTCTTTGCCTCCTTTAAGAGATGCTAATTATTGAAGCCCTACTCGCCGTTCCAAAATACAAAAACCTTCGCCAGATCCGACGATCAATTCACTTGGAGTAGGAAATGCTCGTTTTGATCCATGACCTCCCTCAAATATGACGTGGACATAATCGGCATAGTCTTTTGAGCTTCCCAAAAGAAACAGACGCCTTAGTCATCGCAAGGACGATGACCAGCAAAATGGAACCTGCCCTCCGAAAAATCTACGATCGAATGCCTAAACCGGATTTGGTCATGTTCCATGGAGGAGTTGTGCCATCTACTATTTGTATTCCGTCTGTAGGAAGGAGGGGGAGACAGATAGCATCGTCCTCATTGACGTTGATAGCACTTGCCCTCCAGAAGTCCAAATGACCAAATACCTGAACCAAAGTGTTCACTAAGAAATGCTTCATTGATTCAAGCTATGCTCAAATACAAGCTGTACTCGCTTCTAAAACATAAAAACCCTCGCGAAATCTGACGACCTATTCAATTTGGGACAGGTAAACTTCGCTCTAGTTCACGACCTTCGATCTGGGTTGCTGGTGCTGTGAAAAAAAAGCACTTTGCTCCTTCCAAATATGACATGGACAGACTCGTCGTAGTCTTTGGCACCTCATCCAAACAGACAGACGTCATGGGGAGCTGTGCCAACTACGGCGCGGACTATTACTACTCGTATTCTATTTGTACGAGGGAGGGGGACACTAAGCACCATCTTCATCGACATTGACAGCGTCCGTCCTGCAGAAAGTCTATGATAAAAAGCCCGATCAGAAGTTGAACATATCCTGGAGAGCTGTGCCAACTATGTCGGGTATTGTCACGTTTTTATGACGGAAGATAGCATCATCCTTATCGGTAGTAATGGCACTTGCCCTCCAGAACGTATATGACGAAATGCTTGAACGGAAAGAGGCCACATCCATGGAGAACTGAGCCAACTATGTCGGTTACAGTCACTACTAGTATTTAGTTTTTAGGAGCATCATCCTTACCGACTTTAATGTCACCTGGCCCTCCAGAAAGTCTATGATCAAATGAGTGAACCGGACTGGACCATATCCATGGATATCTGTGCCAACTACGTCGGATCCTGTCACGTTTTTAGAACGTTTTAAGATCGATATTCATGGAATTTGCCTTCCGGAGAGTCTATGATGAAAATTAAAACTATAGTAAGCCATACCCATAGAAAACTATGCCAACTATTTCGTGTACGTTACTGCTCGTTACGTCTTTAGGAGGGAAGGGGGCAAATAGTACCATCCTAATCGACTTTGTCCACCGGAAAGTCAATGACGAAATGCCTGAACGGATATAGGTCACATCCACAGAGAGCTGTGCCAACTATGTTGGGTCACTGCTCGTATTTTGTCTTTAGGAAAGAAGGGGGCATTTGGTAGTTTTAAAGGCGACATTATAAGGTAATAACCTCCAAGCAGAGGTTGCATACCATGAAGATTGAAAAGCTCTATCAAATGATGGCACTGGCCCCCGGAAAGTCTATGACCAAATGCCTAAACTAAAGTAAGCCATACCTATAGAGAGCTGTGCCAACTATATCGGGTACGTCACTACTCGTTACGTCTTTAGGACGGAAAGGGGGCAAATAGTACCATCATCATCGACTTTGCCCACCGAAAAGTCTATGACGAAAGACCTGAACGGAAACAGGTCACATCCAAGGAGAGCTGTGCCAACTATGTCGAGTGACTGCTCGCATTTTGCCTTTAGGACGGAAGGGAGCAAATAGCATCATCATCATCATCGACATTGAAGGTACCCTCCAAAATGTCTTTGAACAAATGTCTAAATCCATAGAGAGCTGTGCGGCGGGTACTCTCGCTACTCGTATTTCGCCAGTGTGGGAACAGATCCCATCATCCCTATCGACAATTACATACCCAAGTGTCTCGAAATGCAAGGGCGGAAGCGCGGACATAAGGCGCGACGTCCTCAAATTGCAGAAGAAGGTCAATATGAAGGACAAACACTTCCAAATGTGGCATCGAAAGTAAATGTCAGTGATCCATGGAAAGCTGCACCAATTATGTCGGGTAATGCCACTGCTCGGGGGGCTAATACCATGATCCTGATAGACTTTGACGACACCTGTCCTCCAGAAAGTCTATGACCAAAGGCCTAAACCGAGGTGGACCATATCGATAGAAAGCTGTGCCAATATGGTTGGTATTCCGTCTGTATGGAGGCAGACTGCATCATTCCCATCGACAATTCCGTACCTCAAAGTCCAGAAACACAACGGCGCGGCGGCGGAAACGCTTATATATGGCGCGACGTTCCGACGTTACAGAAATGTGACCTCAAAAGTAAATGAAAATGATCCATGGAGAGCTGCGCCGATTATGTCGGGTAATGTCACTGTTCGGGAGCAGATACTTTAACCCTGATAGGCTTTGACAGCACCTGCCCTTCAGAAAATCTATGACCAAATACCTGAGCCGAAGTGGGCCACATCCATGAAGAGCTGTGCCAACTATGTCGGGTACTGTCACTACGACGTCCTGAAGTTACACAAGAAGATCAAGTGAGGAACAAGTACTTCCAGATGGGACAAAAATTGAAATCAAAACCCTTTTGCGATTTGTTGGATGCGTCAGCAACAATCCTAAGCCACACACTAAAAAAAATCTTTCGATCAAAAGGCAACTCCTAAGCCTTTTGGTCGAAAGATTTTTTTTTAGTGTGTGGCTTAGGGTTGTTGCTGAAGCATCCAATAAATCGCAAAGGGTTTTGAAGACCAAAATAAAAATTGGAAAGACTTTTGTGCAGAGAGCACAGAGAGCTCGACACAAAACAGCGACCCCCCAAGCACTTGGCCAAAGTTTTTAGTTTTTTTTTTTTAAGAGACTAACAAGGGGAACGGCAAATAATAATAGCGCCATCTTAGGGAATCGAAGACGCTGAGTCCGAATCTGAAGTCCGTTTTGCGTAGTGACTTTCTTTTAGGCGAGGGGTGCAATTTTATTACATCCAGGTGGGACATTAAGAGCAACCATTTGAGGTGCTTTAGAAAGTACACGTCAGAGGTAATAGCTCCACGTTTGTATCAAAAGATCAGAACTAAAATATCTATATTAAGAAAGCTTTTCCCAAGCATAGTGATCGCGTCGATTAACGCGTCTCGATAAAAGCGATTTTCACACAACGAAGTGAACCTTCAGAAAGCAGAAATACGCGCGTCCATTGAGGAATTTCGGCACGTGGAGGGTGGGAGGAGGACGCGCACAATTTCGGCGATAAATCACACGTTGCGAAGCATGATTTACGAGTTGGGAAGGTGGTGGAATCGCGTTCGGTGCGAGCTTTAAAATTGACTGCGTGTGAGCAAACGGCTCGGATTATCCTGGGGGGGTGATGAATGACACGCCGCTTGCGGAAATGACATATGAAAATGACCTGTTGTATTTTGATTCCGACAACCCCTCGGGCCTTGTCAGCATAAGCAATCGGCTGCTCCTGAGGAATCGCATGTTCTGACAGTCCTATTAAAGAATTTAATTTCAGAAACGTCGTCGGCGCGGCTTGCATTCGCTTAGACAGTTAGTGCTACGTCATAAAATCTCGACTACTTAAATTTATTCCTTGGAGTACGCTTCTTCTTCTTCTTCTTCTTCCACTTTTTCTCGTTTGTTTGTTTTGTTGAATGACAGGTGATGATAAAGTTTGGTGAACATTGATTTTCTCTCTTGAAGTTTAAACTTTTTTTTTAGATGAATTGCACTACAATCTTTTTTGATGGCGGTATATTTTACGTAATCAAAATCTGTGAAAATAGTTACAATATTAGAGTTTGGTAATGGTGTAAAACTAAAACAACTGGATTTATAATATACGATATTCCAAACTCGCCAGATAATAAAACTTTCGAATTTAATAACTTTTCCACTCTTCCGGCAAGCAAACTCGATTTAATTAATTAAGCTAAGCCTGGTTTTACCGAATTTTCATTATGCTTATTTTGGATGTGCAGGCACGTCTGTCATAAACAATTTCCCTCCGGTATTTATCGGCTGCGTAAAACGTTAATTACGACATCGCCGCCGCCGCCGCGCAGCGCCGTTTCGATTGAGGGATGCGTCTGTGACGTACTTAATTACGGAAACATCCCTCCCTATAATTTTAATTGGAGGATACATTTCCGGTGTACCTACAATTATATAAGCATCGAGTGAAAACGAATAGCGAGCAAAAACAAACACCAAAAAAGAAAGCGCGTTTGTGTTCGCCAAATTGAAATTAATTGTTTCCTTCTGGTTGGAGGAGAAGTTGTGGAAAAGTGTTGGAGTGCATCTGAAGTTTTGCGTCCGGAGTTTTCGTTTTAATTAAAACGCAAATATAAAATAAACTTGACTTCTTTGAATAATTGCTTGCAGATATTCCGGCGGTCTGGGGTTAAGAAGAACGCCTCACTTCTTCCCTTGCGTTGCACTTTCTAAGCGTTTGTCATGAAATCCTTTAATGAAAGCATTATTTTTTTTGCTGCTTCAATGTAAACAGTTAACATTTCATGCAGTTTCTTTTTTTTTGTTTGTTTTCTGTTGGCGATTTGATTTTCTTACAATCCGCTCCAGAAACGTCAATTGTTATTGAGTTTGAAAAAATTTTAAGGTCACGTTTTCGGAAAAAGTAAATTAAAATTTCGAATTTCGACAACCAGGCGTCCCATAGGTCAAAGGTCAAGGTCACGACCAAAAATTTGGGAAAAATAGCGGAAAATTTCAAAAAATTTTGAATTTTGACAGCGGATCGTCGTAAACCTCAAAGGTCAAGGTCACGAACAAAAATTTGTGGAAAATGGGAGAAAACTTTCAAAAAATTTTGAATTTCGACAGCGCATCATCTTGAAGGTCAAACGTCAAGGTCAGGAACAAAAATTTGTGGAAAATAGTGGAAAATTTTCAAAAACTTTTGTATTTCGACAACCGACAATGGATCGTCTTATAGGTCAAAGGTCAAGATCACGACTAAAAATTAGGGGAAAATGGAAGAAAATTTTCAAAAAATTACAGCAGATCATCTTAAAGGTCAAAGGTCAAGGTGACTACCAAAAATTAGTGGAAAATAGGGAAAAATTTTCAAAAAAATTTGAATTTAGACAGCGGATCGCCTTAAAGGTCAAAGGTAAAGGTCACGACAAAAAATTTGGCAGAAATCGGGGAAATTTTTAAAAAACTTTCGAGCTTCAACAACCAGGCGTGCCAAAGGTCAAAGGTCAAGGTCACGAACAAGAATTTGTGGAAAATAGGGGAAAATTTTCAAAAAAAATTGTATTTCGACAACTGATCGTCCTAAAGGTCAAAGGCCAAGATTACGACCAAAATTAGGATAAAATTAAAAAATAAAACTTGGAATTTCGTCAGCGGATCATCTTAAAGGTCGAAGGTCGCGACCAAAATTTGGCAGAAATCGGGTAAGATTTTTGAATTTTCACAGCGGATCATCTTAAAGGTCAAAGGTCAAGGTCACGAACGCGAATTTTCTTATTCAACCCGAGCGAGGAATTGAGATCGAAAAAAAATAAATTTCTTTAAGTTAAAGGTCAAGGTCAAACGAACGTTAAACGTCAACCCAACCCAAGCGAACCCAACTGTAGTCACACCGAGCGAGGAATTGAGATCGAAAAAATTCAAAATAATTTTTTTTCGATAAGTTAAAGGTCAAGGTCAAACGGAAGTTTAAGGTCAACACAACCTGAGCGAACCCAACTGTAGTCAACCCGAGCGAGGAATTGCGATCGGAAAAATTCAAAATAAAAAATTACGATAACTTAAAGGTCAAGGTCAAAGTCAAACGAATGTTCATGGTCAACCCAACCCGAGCGAACCCAACTGTAGTCAACCCGAGCGAGGAATTGCGATCGAAAAAATTCAAAATAGCAAAAATTACGATAACTTAAAGGTCAAGATCAAACGAATGTTCAAGGTCATCCCAACCAGTGCGAACCCAACTGTAGTCAACAAAAGCAATGATTTGAGATCGAAAAAAAATTTTTTTCTTCAAATTAAACGAAAGACTTCGGGGTCAAGGTCGAAGGGACCCGAGAGAAAATTCAATTCCCTAGCTCCCTCCCTTAACGCGTGTAGCGCGTTCTTGAATTTTTCTTCTCTATTCACGAGTTCACGAATGCAAGTGGTTTTCGGAAAAAGTAAAAAATAAAAAAAAGCAATTTTTGGGACCTCGCTCAAATGCAGGTTCGGATTTATAATAATTAATTGAAATCGCGTAAGTATAAAGTCGGGGCCACGATACAAGTAGGTACTCCTTTAAGTTTAGTTCGAATCTAGATAAGGCATTTTTTTTGGGGAAAATGGACTGGCCGAAACGGACCCATGACTCATAATCTAAATCCCTGAGATTTCTTTTGTAAATAGGGCCACATGAAGCAAATAGTGTATGCCGTTCACACAAACACATTAAGGCCCAGTTATACCATTCCAGTTTAACTTTAAGCCAGAACCTTGACACCAATTTGTCAGTGACAGTGACAATTGTTGAAATAATCGTTGTTATGGGTTTAAGCCTGAGCTTAAATTTAAACTGGCATTGTACTACTCGGCCTAAATGACTTAACAGTGAGTATTGACAACGTCGCCGACTGTACCCGTGCTAATCACGACAGGCTAATGCGAGGCGCTTCTTCGCCGTGCTCGCTTGTGTCTCGTTAATGATGGACGTCACTTCGAATAAATTTATTCTTTTTTATGATGGGAATGTAGTTAAAATTTCTGCACTTATTTAAAAAGCACCCCGTATTTCAATTAGTCGACTGTAATGGGTAAAGTCAACTTAATAATATGACAGTCCGTATGTACTCATAAATAGAAAAAAAATACACTTTTCTTTCCTGTTGTAAATACTGAATTGTAAACAACGAAGAACGAAGAAAAAAGAACAAAATAAATGTCGGGCGGCAAGCACACAAATCAAAAGTTATGCGTCATTCATCGTCGTTTGTTTCGCACCGTTTTTTTTCCAGCTCGCAGCTTCGCTTATTGTTGCGTCGCGACGCCCGTATCGGAACGGCTCGTGACAGATCGCGCTAAATATTTTACGCAGGTTGTAAGTAGAGGGATGGAACGTCCGCCTCCGCGGGATGAATCACGGGGGCGGATGAAATGCGATATTAAAGTTTCACGCCGTGCAAACACCGGCGGAATTCACGTGTGTTTGGCACGAAAATACAATGCGATGAATGACTATTGTAACTGTCTGGGCGAAATCATTTTTATGACGCGTGCGGGGGTGGTTTTAAATTTCGCTTTGAGTGATATCACAGTCACACGTGCCGGTTGTTCGGACGCTTTTGTAAACTTTGTAAAGACCTAAGCGACTCCGTCAAGGTTATTTCAAGCTTCTTGTTACGTAACTGCTGTCATTAGCTTCGGATTGATGATGGCATTATGTTCGACGAAACGTCATTGTTTGACAAGAATACACAACCGATTGGATGCATCAAACGAATCGATGCTTAGCACCGTTTTAAACGCATTCACAAGCGAATCGACGTCGGCGGTTCATCAACTTGAACTTTGCGTCTATTGTGTTGTTGGCGGCAGTGCAAATTTAATTTCAACTCTTCATCCCCGTTGTAATTTGTCTGGTAAACATTTCCGGGCGTTTGCGAATCGAGAGTGCGATCGCAGCGCCAAAGAAAACAACGCTGGGATTGATTCGAGAGATTGCGAACGATGCGACAATAAAAGCACAAAAACAAAGCAATCTCAAAGTATCACGCATACATGTCGTCAAACAAAAAAACAAGCAAGTCGTTAGGGTGACCGTCGCGCTGCCATTTCATAAATTCCTTTATGGTCACCGCGTGCCGGCACCGAAGCGATTGTCAGAGCACCTCTATACCTACCACCGTAGTGATCACTCATGTCAAAAAACGTTCTTTATTGATGAAATAACATGACGTTTCGAAACGTACGGTCTGGCGATGTGCTTAAATGTTTGATGAGAAGATGGAGATGTTCATTCGGCCCTTGCATAAAGCAGAAAGAGATCTTTGTAGCAATGTTTGGTTAGCAACAGTTTGAAACAAACTGTTTCATAAAATGTCATCATCAAACTTCCAGGCACGTCTTCGCGACATTTAAAGCACCCCCTCTCTCTCTCGTTTTAAAACCAAGCGTGCAGAGAGTCATATTAAAGAATCTCAAAACTGAGAGACAAATTTTAATTATCCGTTTTGCGCTCCCCTCCCCTCCGAGGTTTTATTGCTCCGAAGCAATTAAACGTAACGGACTTTTTAATTTTTAAAGCGTTATTAAAGTCCGAACGGCGCTTTTAAATATCAATTTCCTCTTTATTGTTCGTCTCATCTCGAAGAGTTCCGCCGCAATAAATCGGCCGCAATTCTTATACTTTCATTGCTGCGACGTACATACGTGAAACACGCCGAGTGAAAAGATGGATTGCTCGATCCGAAAGAAGCGGTATTTCCGCCTCGAAACAATTTCCTCCGAAAGAAGTTAATGATTTTATGAAGAAAAAAAAAAGGAATATGTCACGAAAACCTTGCCCGTCGAGTTCAGATGGGATTCATTTGGAGGAAGAATCCTTATCTGCAATCTGAAAGACTTAAAGTTAAAATTTTCTTTAAAAAATTACGTCCTACCGACTGCGCCATTGTTACATTTAAGTAGTTAATATGATTTGTTAAGAAAAATATTTCACAAAATTAAACAACAAAAAGGAAATTGGATTCACCTACACCCCCAAGAAGAAAAAAAAAAGAAATCTAAGACAAAACGAACACTCTTAACTTCCAAAGTTGAGAAGTTCAGCATACATAGATATCCATTTACTTGCATGAAATGAAGACCTTTACCATCGTAAACTCATGAGCGACAGGACACATAACTAACCAACGTGATCAGTGTGATCACGAGCTTTTTCCAAAAATAAACGGTTGCACAAAATCAAATGGAATAAAATTGTTTTTGCTTTAAAATAATTCGATAATAATTCAATCGAAGGAAAGCTCGATAAGGCCCGGCCATCTCGTTAATCCTTGATAAGACTTGCAAACTGAAAGCTCTGGAAGCTCTCTCCAGATACAGATGAAAAGATTGAGCCAGATGAGGAAACTGTAACCAAATGATCGAGCAGTCTGGACATTCCTAAGCCCTTTGATGAGGCCTAGAAGCCTTTAAAAGCCTTATCGCACTCTATCTAGAAGGATATGCTGTAGACTTCATTCAGACTGAATCAGACGAGGAAACCAGATGATAAGACAATAAGGTCGTTGCCTTCTAGACTTTTCATAGACCCTTTGATAAGGTCTAAAAATTAAAATCTCTTGAACCCTCTACGTCATCTACCTAGAGATATAGAGGGATTGAGTAAGGAAAGCTCACGACGATAAGACTATTGTCTTCTGAACATCTCACCTACCCTTCTACGAGGTGTAGAAATTGAAAGCTCTCGAAGATTCTACGTCCTCTACCTACAGATGCAGAGGGACAAATTGCAATAGACAGGGTCAGACTGAGAAAGGAAAGCTATTGCCTTCTGAACATTTCATATACCCTTTTATGAAGGGTAGAAACTGAAAGCTCTGGAAAATTTACGTCATCTGTCTTCTATAAATGCAGAGGGAGGGACCGCAGACTATATTGAGACTAAACCAGATGATCGAGCGAGTAAAGCTCACGTCGATAAGGCCATTGCCTTCTGGATATCTCATAAACCCTTTGATAAAGCTTAGAAACTAAAAGCCCTGGAAGTCCTCCACCAACGGACATAAAAGGAGAGGCTGCACACTTCATTCAAATGGCGTCAGATGATGATTGGGTAAGGAAAGCTCACGACAATAAAGTTATTGGCTTCTGAGCATCTCATAGACCCTTTTATGAAGTACAAAAATTGAAAGCTCTTGAAGATTCTACGCCATTTGCAGAGGGAGAAGCTGCAGACTTTATTGAGACTAAATCAGATGATCGAGCAAGGAAAGCTTACATCGATTAGACTATTGTCCTCTGGAATCTCATAAAGTCTTTGATAAATTTTAGAAACTAAAAGCTCTGGACGGCCTTTATCAACAGACATAAAAGGTGAGGCTGCAGACTTCATTTAGGTTGAGTTTAGGTTGAGGTAGGAGAAGCAGATGACCTAGTAAGCAAAGCTTGCATCGTGCCTTCTGGATATTCATCTCGAAACCCTGTCATAAGACTCAGAAATTCTACGTTCTCAACCTATAGTTCTAGAGAGAGAGGCTACAGACTTTTTCGGATTGAGTCAGACGAGGAAGCCAGGTGATTGACAAGGAAAACTTACGTCTATAAGGCTATTGCCCCCTGAAACCCCCTTAAGCCTTAGAAACTAAAAGCTTTGGAAGCCTCTACGTGCTCCAGCGATAGTTGTAGATGAAGAAATTTCATTCAGACGAGGACACCAGACGACCTAGCAAGGAAAGCCCGCGTGGATAAGGCTGTTGCCCCCTAAACTCCTCAAAGCCCTTAGGCCTTTCTTCACTCTCTCAATAAATTGAACGCACAGAACACGAATTTGCATAAAAAGATGAACCAAGACAACCGGAAATAGAGACGGAAACTAAAGCAGGCCAAAGTTCAGTTTGGACTATAGTTTCGCCAAAAAAAAAAAAAGGAAGAGAAAAACTAAGCAAACTATTTCTTGTCGTCATTCCCACTTTTAGGACGAGGAGGAGATGAAAATCAGAGGTGTAACAAGTTCCATAAATTGCAATTGGACCCTGAAAACAGCTCCTAATCAAAGCACCAAACTGGAAAAAGAGACAAAGAGGAATGCGCAATTCGCTCATGGAAAAGAGCAATAGAAAGCCATGGACAGTGAAGATTCCATTTAGGCTGTAACTCAACCAGAAAAAAAGGCAATAGAAGACATAGGAGTGCAGGACGAAACTAAGACCCATTTAGGATATAGGAAAGACTATCCAGCCTTTCTCTTGTTTCTCCCACGTGGACAGGGATTTTCAAAGATTGTTTTGACCTAGTCATCTAATCAGTATGACGACTTCTGTAGTTTTATGGAAAAGAGGAAAGAATACTCTTGTGGTTGTTTTCATCTCAAGGCCTTCGAAACATGGAAGAGGTGATCATCAAAGATATGTTAGAATCCATAACCCTAACAGGTTTTAAAGATTGTGATGAATCGAGCACGTCATCAACCATCATTAACGATTAGGTCGGGAAAAAGGATTAGAAAAAAATTAGTAGCACGCCTGTATAGGCAAGGATGTGGCTAATCCAAGATCCCATTTGGAACCGGAAATGACAATGAGAGCAGAAGCCAAGATCAATCAATTTGGGTTTAATTTTGGTAAAAGAGAGAGAAAGAGAGACGTAACTTCCGATCTTTCTGCCGTGGTACTGTCACTTGCTAGTCCTAGAACAAAAAAGAAGGCGATCATCTGAGGTACGACTCTTACCATACTCTAACAAATCAATTGGGTCAGGCACGTCGTCAGAATGAGAGAAATAGTCCATCCTAGAGGGCGTTTAATGCTAAAACTGCAAGGAAAGGGAAAACGAAAAATCCATTTTAAGAGTTCGCACGTGAACATGAAGAGGGATGGAGGCAAAAACTAAGACGCTGGAGTGACGATCGTTAGGCAGAGCACCAGTTACTTCAAACGACATCGGGAAAAAGACCAGACGTCACTCGAAGACGTGTCAGGAAGTCTATGGTCAATAAGAAGCAAAATAATCTGGCCTCTTGCGTCATACAAAATCGCAAGTATTGTAGAGAAAACAGTCCATCCAATAGGGCGCTTAAAGCCAGAAATGCAAGGAAAAGGAAAGAAAAGACGAAAATTCCATTCTAAGAGTTCGCACGTGAACATAAAGAGGCAGAGAACAAAGGGGGATGGAGGCAAAAATTAAGACGCTGCAGTGAGGATAGTTAGGCAGATCACTAGTCACTTCAAACGGTTTGGGGACAAAGACCAGCCGTCACTCAAAGACATGTCAGGATGTCTAAGCCTTCTGAAACTCCTTCAGGCAAAAGATTATGGTCAATCAGATAAGTGCAAACGCTACTTTCTACCGACTGAGAAGTAGTAGAAAAAGAGGTTTTGGACTTCATTGAAACTGAGCCAGAGATGATTGAACAGGGAAAGCGTCCGTCAGTAAGGTTTTTGCCCTTCAGGAACCTCATAAATTATTTGGTAAGGAGTAGAAACTACCTACACGTATAGAGGGGGAGGCGGAAGCCAGATGATCGAGCAATAATTAGGAAAGCTTACGTCTACAAGGCCATTGCCCCCTGAAACCCCCTTAAGCCTTAGAAACTAAAAGCTCTGGAAGCCTCTACGTGCTCCACCGACAGTTTTAGAGGAAGACTCTTCATTCAGACGAGGACACCAGACGACCTAGCAAGGAAAGCTCGCGTCGATAAAGCTATTGCCCCCTAAAGTTCTCATAAACTATTTGATAAGGCTCAGAAACTAAAAGCTCTGGAAGCATCGCTCCCTTCTACTGACAGATGTAGTAGAGAAAGGGGCTATACACTTAATTGAAACTGAGCCAGAGATGATCGAGCAGGAAAAGCTCACGTCAGTAAGGTTTTTGCCCTTCAGGAACCTCATAAATTATGGTAAGCGCTAGAAACTATCTACAGGTATAGAGCGCGAGGCGGAAACTAGATGAGCGAGCCAGGAAAGCTCAC
The DNA here is from genome assembly GCA_958336345.1 of Dorcus parallelipipedus. NCBI lineage: Eukaryota > Metazoa > Arthropoda > Insecta > Coleoptera > Lucanidae > Dorcus > Dorcus parallelipipedus. Next base: position 38,411,877 of record OY284479.1, on the reverse strand, counting down.
GTTGAACATCTCTTAAACCCTTTGTAAGGCTTAGAGACCAAAAGCTCTTGTAGCCTTACCGCTTTCTTCCTACAGATATGTGCACAGAGAGGGCAGGTGGCAGAGTTTGTTAACACTGAGCCAGAGAAGAAAATTCAAAACAAATGATCGAGCAAGTTCTGGATTTTTTACGGTCGAACTTGTAGCTTACAAATCAAGCAGACTTTATTATACAGGGCAGACATAAGCATCTAGAACCAAAGGCTCAAAATACCGAGCGCCAACAGCCTTAAGCACCAACTGAACTGTAATGTGAAAATACGTAATAAATTGGTCCTACCGACTGCGCCATTTTATATTCTCAGCTTGCGTTTCCTCTAACTTAATTTTTAACTTTGCACGTACTTGCGTGCTATTTTCGTTCTACTTTTTGGGATTAAGTAAAGGTTATAGCAGACGATTTAGACATTTACCGAACGGAGCAGATAAGGAAGGGAGCAATAAATACGGCGGGGAGTAATTATTCATTGTCTGTTCCGTGTAAAAATTTTCGAATAGATTAGCATAAATTACGCGGCGGTCTGAATTCGTAAAAGAGTGCGCGCCAGATATTGTTGCGCGTCTCCATCAAAGGTTTTAAACTTTCCTGAATACATTTAAATAAGTCATGAGCGCATTTTGAAAAATTCATCTAGAAAATTGCATTATTCAAGGAAAATGAAACAAGAAGGCGCTCCGCCCGTAATCCGCCCGACAGCAGCTTCGGATACTTAGCGAGTTCCGCCGCTATCTGCGATCTGCTGCACCCCCGGCGGTGGCGGCGGTGAACGCGCGGGGTGAAGGCGAAAGAGCCTTCCTAGATCAGATAACCCGTGATTAATAAATACGTTACCGCGGATTAGTGTGGAAATTTAACGCTTGTCAAACACGGCACGGGGAGCGTTTACATAATGATGAGTTCGTCTTTCTTAATTACCCTCCAGATTTAGATCCGGGATGTTTGGATTAATGTTTTATTTATGCTGGAAAAAAAACGCCGTAGATTTTATCTGTGGAACGTGATGGATGCTCTTATTTGGCGAACTTTCTCGAGTGGGCTACAACGGATTTTTTGCGCCCCCTTTAATTTATGTTAAATTATCCTCGATCGATACGTGCTAAATTAATTAGATTTTCTTTTTGGCCAAAAATTCCTCGCAGCTTGAGGATTGTCTAGACGACTAATTCGATTTACAAACTTATGAGATGAAAAAAAAATCATTTTCATCGTTTTTTGCCTCAAACGACGCGACGTTTCGAGAACAAAACCGCCCAAAATAGTTCATCTATCAAACTAACGTCAACCATATTTCAATTTTCTTTAATTAATTTCACAAAGATAAATAAAACAAGAATACTTTTACCTAAAAAATTGGCGCGGCTAGTAGGACAGTGCGGGAACTGCTGTCGCCATCATGATTTCCTGCGTGTAACAACAATTCGTTGTTTACCATCAGCAAACTACAACGTCAATCGTTTCGCTTTCTAAATCGATCAATTAAGAGAGTCTTACAGGCAAATGTTAGGATGAGATAAAACCGGGTAACCAAACAAAGCGGGGCCAAATCTCCGAAGTATTCCGCAGAAGACGCGCAATTAGCGTCGCCGTTGGACGTGATCGGAATCCCCGTCCGTTCGAACTTCGCCTCGCAAAAGCTCGCCCCATCCTGACAAGGCACAACCGCACAACAAAGTAGTTGTGATTTAGAGTGACTTACAAGTTTACCACTCCTGAAAATCCGTCAAAGCAAATTCCGGCAACTTAAAGCGCTCCCGAACACTCCGCCTCCCGCCCCCGCCGGTAGCTTACATACAAACACCAAACGAATTTAACTTATTATCTTAATCCGGTTTGAAGGACCGTGCTTATTATCTTAATTCAATCGATCCGGTTCGAAGGACGTGTGTACACGTTGGAATCATGGGGGAAGCGAGTAAAAACCGAAGGGTAGCTGTAAATTACTAAACATTAGGATAATATTAGGTGCGATATCAGTTGGTTTTGCGCCGATGTAATTACGTGATTTATTCGCGGACGTCTGCTCTAAAGAGTGGGCCGCCGGCTCACGGGGGAGCAAGCGGAAGGAGGGTCGCGCTTTTTATAATAGCAGATGAATGAGTGGAGGGAACGGTAGGTAGATTTGTGTAATAGGCCCCCGGTGTATAATATTCTATTTTTTCTGTTCGAATGGGATTTTATGTGTTATGGTCGGCTCGTGTCTGGAGTCTCAATTTTTCCCCGTCGCATCTTCCACCAAGCCCCGGAGAAAATGAAGAGTTTTATAATAAGGAATTTATTTTTCTTTTATGTTAAACGCGCGCGCGACGTTTCTTGAGTTTATTCATTGGTGATGCATCCGGTGAAAAACTTTTAATAGAACATAGACGAGATAGAAAAAAAATCTTAGGCCCTCATTGTCAACTTCGTACTCGCCTGCATTGCAATCTTCATTGTCAACTTCATACTCACCTTCATTGTCAACTTCATACTCACCTGCATTGAAATTTTCATTGTCAACTTCATACTCACCTTCATTGTTATCTACGTTTGTCTACAGCGATGAGTTAAAAATTGCTTGTAGGGAAACGATTCATTAGGATACAAAGTTCAAAATCATTACCGGCGCATCCACCAAAAAAAAATTAAATATCTCAATGAAACTGTAACAGAAGTCGAAAAGCAAGATTCCTCGTCTTGTAAATAAGCAAATAAGCAGGACGAAGTCATTTCTTCAAATGTCCCCCTCCGCCCTTTCCCTTTTTCTCGGCGGGTGAATAATTTACGCCGACATGGTGCGCGTATGTGTTATAATAAAAGAGAGGAGCTGCTAAGGATTTCGTTCTTGTTACGCAGAGCGGGCCGTAAATAAATCCACGCGAAAACTTTATCTCTCTCGGTACGGTCCATTCCGTCTGAAAAGGCTGACCCCGTTGCCGCTCGGTGACATTTTACGACGCACAAAGGTAATGGATCTCCAACGCAGTGCGTGTAAAATACGTTTAGGCCGGCCAAATTTCGTTGTAAATTTTTACATCGTGTGTTTTAGCTTAGTGCTGGCAGGCTTTTGAAGTCAACCTTCTCTCCCCATCCCAAAAAAAAAAAAAAAAACTCAAATATCCATTTAAGTACTTGGAAGGAAGCGAAGGCACGAATTACGTGACTTACTTATTAAAATTTATAAAATTAACTGTGACGTCAAAATTAACTGTCACGTAATAGGGTGAACCTTAGTGGCGATAATTAGTTGTCGTGGAGTGGTAAAGACGATTTCGAGGTCTTCCCTGAATAAATTGAACGAATTCGCTTCTAAAAACAATAGGCGTCATTGTAAGGTTTTAAAACGAAAAGCTCCGAATGAAATTGATAGATTGCTTAATGATGCCATAAAAAAAGCCGTCCTCCTCGCTCATTCAGTTATGACACTCACTTTTAATATTTGATTGATCTTCTCCTTTATACGGCACGATGATTTTTCCAGATTACAATCTAGATAAAACAAATAAAATGGAAGGCATTAAGATCTTTTTGGACGATATCAGGGTCGTTCCTCAGTATTAATGTTTGTGCCAGATTATCTCTACCTGTTCTGTTCCCGCTATCAAAGTACTTATTACGCTAGGGCCGGCCTTTATTCTCTTTCCCTCTCTAGAAATCTCGAGTTTGCGAGCGCGTGGGTCGTTCGTTTTAACGACGGCCCTTAGAAAAATCGCAATTGAAAGTTTCCCTGTAATTTAATAATTGATACGTTATAGTTCTAGGCCTGGTCGTCGTCTAAAATAGGTTTTCCGCGTACGTACGTTAAATCTCGCATCTACAAGCATTTCTTCCTCTCTCTGACGTGCCTAATCGACGCGATCTCGACATGCAAGGCGACGGGGAAAAAACTACTTCATGCCTTCCAGGCCTGCAAAGTCATTGATTAGTCGGGGTTTTACACGATGTGACTTCGAATAATCTGCGGGAACGCGGTAAAGGATGGAGATTAATTGCTTCCTTTGATTACTGACGTTAATGACTTGTTTGAATATGTAATTTAAAAATCGTGTTACTTTTTAATATGATAATCAAGCGCACATTGTTTGTTGGAGTGGCACGACACGGAACTATTTAAGTAATTTTTTCATGATGCTCAAGAAAGTGTAAAATTTCTTTGAATTTTACCAGCACGAAGTCTTCATGAAGTCTCCTTAATTTCTTACTCTCGTCTCTTACTGTTGGTCACCAAACAAAGCATACGGAGGTTGTCAATGAAAATGAGTATGAAGTTGACAATGAAAGTGAGTATGAAGTTGACAATGAAGGTGAATATGAAGGTGAGTCATGAAGGTGACTATGAAGTTGATAATGAAGGTGACTATGAAGTTGAAATTGATAATTAGAATGACAACGAGGACCTGAGAATTTTTTTCAATCATGAAGGCTTCTTAAGCCAGATTTTATTTCGATTTAAGAAGACTTGATGATAAAAGATATTTCTTCCGCTTGCCCCTGCGGTCCCTTTGAAGCGCTTTGTTAGTCGTTCTGTAGGTGTGGCCTAAAATTGCACCTAAATCCTTGCTTTACTTATAACAATTCAATGTTTTTGTAAATAATTTACGTCCCCAACCAAATTTTAATTAATTTATAAGAGAAATTCCGGGGCATAAATCATTGGACGTTAAGCAATTTCCCCCGCAAGAAAACTCCCGAAAGCGTCTCTAAACTTCAGGACTGACGTGAAGTTGATAAAATATTCAGCTTCTGATTTAGCCATCAATTAGTCGAACAAATCGCGTTACTCCCTCCTCCCCATCTAATTCCCTTCAGACTGATTTACACCGCCGGATTTACAAATTAAGGCCGCGCGATGGATACCGAATCTTAACGTTTTACCGTCGCGGAACGATTGGCCCCCTTTGCCTAATTAGCGGGGCGACGTTTTGTTCGTTCGCTCGGGAAATGATTAACGACCATAAATAAAATTATTTCGGCCGCCCAACACCTTAATCACGTCGGGGACGTAAATTAGGGGCAAAATGTGGATATTTACTTACTTAAATTAATTAATTCCAGAATTTTACATATGAGACCTCAAAACAAAAAGTGGTTGAATCTTTTTGTTTGACATTCTTGGAGGTACCATTAAGAAAATAATTTAATCACCATTCAACTTCTCAGATCAGTATACCTACATTGAAAGTAGTAGAGTTAACTACTTGTGAAAGAAGAACTAGAATGTTAAAAGTTTTAAGTAGGATCTGCAGTGGAATTAAGTGGGTAATTCTTTCCGATACGTTTCCGGTGAACGACTTCCGGGAACTATGGGGCCATTAAGTGCGTTAGTGGAAATCGCTGGGCCATATTGAAACCAGTAAGTCGGAATCAAAACTATCGAACTCTAAAACTCGACTAACACGTCCGCAAACTAAACACAATACAGATCTGCTTATCCCCGAAGAAACATCCATTATCCGAAAATCAATGGCCCGCTGGATTAGTCCGAGGTGGCGTCTTAGAACTCAATGGAGCAATTACTGGGGCGATTACGGCCCTACAGTTGGTACCACTGTCGAGCAAATTACTTGATACAACTGTCCCGAGAGCAGCTCGTTAAGACGGCATTGTTCTAGCGTCTGTGGCGAACTTGCGGTCTGTTATATCACCATTAGCATCGCCGCTATCGGTTCGATGGCGTTCCACTACTGGATGTTGATTTACGGCGCACACAAAACCAAAATTAATCAACAGAAGCGGCTGACAAGCCCGGTGATTTATTCGCAGAAAAAGTAAACACGAAACCTGGTAATCTAAAATAACAATTTACCTCTACATGAACATACCACCGCTAGCCCCCGTTGTTCACATTTTAACAACACGTGCTCCTCATCTTACACAGAAAGGACGCACCATCTGTCTTCCTATTATTTTCAACAAAATTTTACCGATAAATTATTTTGGATACACCAAGATAAGACTTCCAAAGTTTTGTAACCTTTTTATTTCCTCTGGCAAAGGAATTTTAGCAAACAAACGAACGTCTTTATAGGAAATCCCCCCATTTTAGAATTTCCTCCTAAAATACGAAGGAAAATAATATGCAGAAGACTTAGCTACCTCACATCCAATTTGTGGTACCTCATATCCAAATCATAATCCAAAAAAAGCAGTAACCCTCATAACTATACGAGTAGTTAAATTTGACAATAGTAGACCTTGCAGTATCAACCTCAAACTATTTGAAATAATGTCCTTCGCAATAAGGCATTGAATGCCTTCCCCTTTGGAAGTGATGAGAATCAAATTCATTGAAATTTACGTACAAATGGCCGATGTAGGCCATTCCAGTATCATCCTCAAAATGTTTGAAACAATGTCCTTCGCAATCGGGCAGTGAATGGACCTTACGGTATTGACCTTCAACTCCCTTGAATACTCCCATTCCTCATTGAAAATGATTAGAGTCAAATTGATTGAAATTTTCGTAAAGATGACGAAGTAACCCTCAAACTGCTCGAAATAATGTCCTCCGTAATTAGGCATTGAATGGACCTTACTCTTGCGGTCTTCAGGCTGCTCGAGTAATCCCCATCTTCATTGGAAGTAAATTGATTAAATTTTTTCAAGAGATGAGCAAGTAGTCCATGCCAGTACCGATCCTTAAACTATTCCAAATAATACCCTTCACAGTAAAGCTTACGATTTCGACATTTAAATTGCTCCTCATTGGAGGTATCAACCCCAAATTGCTCGAAATGGTGCCCTTCACAATATGACATTGAATAGGCCTTACGGTCTCGATCTTTAAATTGGTCTAAATATGTAATCCCCTTCATTGGAAATGAGAGGAGGAAGGGATCTTTTTGTTTCTAATTTCCTCTTCTAGGGTTTTTCCTCCATAAAGATGATTTCTTCTTCCGGATATTTCCCCCCTCCCCCCAAAAAAATTGGTATCTTCTACATATCTACAGCTCTGTGCAAATCCTCTGATAACACAGGTAGTTAGGTGAGCGCGACGAATTAACAAATCTTTTGACTTTCAAATTGCTCGATATACTTCCCTCCCCCACCTAATTGGAAGTTATAGGAGGAAGAGATCTCGTGAAATAAGCACTCACGTCTACAATATAGAACTTATGGTTTCGATCTTCAAATTGAACGAAATAATTTCTTTGGAAGAGTTCATTGTTTTTTCAGGTTTTTTCTTCCAGGGAAGTGATAGGTCGTTTCTTACATTTAGAAATTCGGTTACGGAAAAGCGGCAACAAAGCCCGCATCTCGAGTCGCTTGGCAACCCCGCTCTTCCTCGCTTGTCCCGATTTTCATTTGTTGAGAGCCCATCGTGTGATCCTAACCTTTACAGCTATTGGATACTGCTTATGGCATACGTGCATCTTCGGCGTCCTACGTGTAGCTTTCGCGCTCTCGATTCATTTCTCCTCCGAACATGCTGCCGTGTTGTGTGTCTATCGCTAAGAAAATTACGGAAGCCCCTGCTTAAAAATTAAGGGGAGCTTATCTACGGCTTTGCCGGAATTTCCTAGTGAGAATTTTGGGGTATTTTAAATCCCATACTAAGCTTGGGATACTACAAAACCCAGGTAAAAATAAGCGAATTGTCTGACGCCATTTGGGACGCTAACGACCTTTCTTTCTTTCCATTCAGGCTTTTAGTTCTACTTCTAGTTCTAGTCTCAGATCTAGTACGAATTCTTCTGCGAGCGTTCTGCGTTACTTCAAGCCTCCGAGGGACTTGGTTCAGGCATTTTACGGACTCCGAACGAAAAGTAAAACCCCCTGCTGATCCAGCTCACCGGTCGGCGTTGGAGGCAACCGATAGGTGGCATAGTGGCTGCCAACTTTTCAGCGTTACGCAAGTTGACAGACGATCTCGACTGTGCTTTGACAGTAAATTCGTGAGTTATTTATTGGTTTTATTTTGAAATTCAAATCTTCGTCCCTTTTCGGAGAGCGAATTTCGGCTAAATGCAGTGTTGCATTTAAATCGTAGTATAAGTCAAACTAATAAACTTAGATTTATCGAAACCTGTGTCTTTGACCGGAGCGATAATTTATTAATCAACAAAACTTGAATTTGTTAACTTTAAGTGCGTGTTTACGTTACCGTTCCTTCACGTACCAGTGAGTCAAGTGTAGCCTCGAGTTTGTGTTTTGGCCTTCTGCACGATCAAATCGGTTCGGGGACGAGGTCTTTGTCAATCAGCTGGGTTATCGGCCGTCCTGGCGCCCTTAATTTTGTAACACAGTAATTGACCCACTCCTTTTTCACTGAGGGGAAAGCGCTGGTGAAAGATACAGGCAGACTTGTCATCTGGTCAAGGTAAGGTTGAAGCAGTCAGGTTAAAAATAAATTTGGTGACGCGTTTCTTCTGGACGTTTCCTCCCGCAAAAAACTTAGCGTTTTTTATTTCTACATAAACCTATAGATCAATTCGGATCCGTGGATAATAGAGGGAGTGAGGTAAGCACTCACATCTACGTTATAGGAACTTTCGACTTCGATTTTCAAATTGTTCTAAATAATCCCCCTTCCTCGTTTGGAAGACATCATTGTTTTTATTTTCAGGTTTTTTTCTTCTAGGGTCTTCCCTATACTTCACTTCAACACCTGATTGGAAGTAATGGCAGGAAATAGATCTCCGTTCGTTTCTGATTTCTTCCTTCAGACGTCTCCCCCAGCAAAGAACTTGACATTTTTTATTTCTACAGAAATCCACGGTTCAATTCGAATATGTCGGTAATACAGGGAGTGTTATAGACTTTATTAATTCGACGACCTTCAAATTCGAAATAATTCCCTTCCTCGCTTGCAAGAGATCATTGTTTTCTACAGGATTTTTCTTCCAGAGTTTTCCCTCATAAAGATTCCAGATGTTTTTCCTCATGAAGATTTTGATGCCCTGTCCTTCTTTAGAATGCTACAGCTCGGTACAAATCAGCTGATAATACAGCACTCACAGCACCTACTTTCAAGAGAACAACAAAATAGGGAAAAGAAGGGCGGATTTATTTCCATCTCTTCCATTTTTTACAATTATGCGTATCACATTGTACAATTTGTGGCTTCCAACGCATCCGTAAAATAAGGAAAAAATTTTTGGTGCTCAACATGGGGCAACTCACTTTGAAGAAAAATAATCTGCGTCGCAGTAAATGTTTGATGATGCAAACCTGTTCGTGTCTCGTACAAGTACGTTACCCCTTGATTATGTTTAGATTACGTAAAGTCAGCAGAGACAGGCGAAAGAAGAGTCCGCGAGGATCGCTGAGCTCACAAATCGCAGATTAAATATGCATGGACGAGGCCGTTGCGTGTTCCCACCGAGCCCCCGCACACATTTAGCATTTTTATGCGCGGGGGGGGGCACTTCATGATACGCCACTGCTCCGAACGCGAACGGGAGAATCGCCGTCGCGGCAGTTTTTGCTCTCGGATTTCAATTGCTCCGGTAAATGCATATTCAAGCTATTGATTTCGCCGTATGAATATTTATTGCCCTGTATGTGTACGGCCGCAGTCGGGGAAGTTTTAAAACGCGGGGTCAGTTTTGAAGTTTGTGATGTATGTATGTGTGTGTGCTTGAATTTGCCGGAAAACTGTTTCTATTAAAATAGAACGAAAAGTTTCTCGTACTCTATTAGTTTTAATTTTATACAACTTGAAACCCTCATATTTGTAAAGCTAATTTATGGCAACAAATATGCCGTGATACTATTACATCCTAGTGGTTAGGCCACTCTAGTAGTTTCACAGTCAATTTTCGACGTGCTATTAGTAAACAAGATCAAGGTTTGCGCAACTGCAATTCATCAACATGGTATTCATAAACAAGACCAAGGTTGCTCACCTGCGCTGCTTACTTAAAGGGATTCTTTGTTGTCACAGATTTAACTCGGGGGCACTTTTTGTATGTATATTAATTACTTAAAAGCAGCGAGTGTTCTTATGTTTTTACCTCAACATCACGAGAGAGGTCGCTCCTTAGGCGAATTTTTTGTCGTAATTAATTAAATATAGTAAGACATTAATGACCGTGACCGAGGGGCACTTTAAATAATTATTTAACTACTAAAAAGATTTCCTGCGAGCTCCGGCCGTTTTAAAGTTAAGTAATGGATTTTTCACCGGAGAATAACAAGGAGTGGTAATTACTCAGTCGGGTTGGGTTCGCCCGGTCCCCGCGGACTTTCTTCTTGGAATTTCTGTCAGGTTAAATTTACCCCGGGCACGTTCCTTTCGGTGCTCAAACCGAAGTGGCGCCCGCCCGCCGCGCCGCTGCGAGAAGAAAAGCATAGTTCGCCCCCATATATTATTAATATCTTCTTTATAACCGAGTTTAAAAATAATTACCCCCTGCATTTTTAAAGCCCCGCTCGAAAAATGGCCCGGCTTTTATGGGGCCGACGTAAAAGTTTCGTTTTTACGGCGGGACGTGAGACCAAAACTTAAGAATCTTACATCATAGCGATTATAGTCGTAAACGCGATCGAGAGCGCCGGGGGTGGGGGAGGGAAAAAATCGCCGCTAATTTAATTGGCCTCGGCGAGGACACGACAACAAAAGGGGGCCGCTTTGTTTCAACGGTTGCATGCTGAAGAATGTTCAGTTTTCAAACAAAGGACGCAAAGTGGTCAAAGGGAAGAAGTAAATTCCCCGACGCGCGGCACAAAAGATCGAGTCCATGTGCGCGAATAAATTTCGCGCAAAAACTGAAATGCTTCTCGGCGTGCTTTCGGCAGAGACGGAATGCCTCGCTACGTCAAATAAGTTCGAGAAATCTCTTGCGTTCACTTCAATTCTCATTTAAAATACTTCCGCCTGTTAAGTGAGTTGCCCCACGTTGGGCGCCAAAATATCGTCGTGTATCTGTCCTTACTTTGCGGATATGTTGGGAGTATAACTATTAATGGTGCTTTCCATTCTCTTTTTAAACTGCAAGTAACTTGAAGCAATGTGTACGTACGTACACGTAAACCTCTTTGTAGGAGACATGGCCGGAAAAGAATATGAAATTCAGTGTTTAAATTACCGTCAAACGCTCGGGCGTAATCGCGTCGTGAAGTTCCAGTTTTATGCACAAAGAGCGCGCGCTCTACCTTTTCGCATTACCTACAAACATACACACACGTTAAGCACCCGAGCACAAAGAAGGCAAAGGCAGATGTAAAAATGAATGCATTTCGTTAATATATTCGCGCGCGCCTTGTGTTTCCACCGGGCCGTAGAAACGCACGAGTTTGCTTTTGTGCCGACCTCGTTTATCACACGATTCAATATTTAACTTTTGAATTGCGCCGGGGCTTATGCGAGGTGTTTCGAAACAGTTTACAGTTTAATAATGGCAAACGGAACGTAATTTACGAGCAAATGAATTTCCTCTTCTTTTTTTATTACTTTACATTTGCACTAATTCTATAAGATGTACAACCAACAGATTTTAAGCCCCACATTGGGCGCCAATGTTAGGTGCCGAAAATTGTCATCTTGAAGAATGGAATCTGCTACCTACCTGAGGGACGGCAATTTAAATTTTCCAACACAGCCGGTTGACTCTTGGAGAATAGGTCGAGGTCAAACGTAACCCCGAAGCAAAGGGGGAATAAAATATAAATAAAATAAAAATCACCAGCTGAGCACACTTGTTTTTATTTGGTGTCACTCAAAAATTTAAAACATAAACATAAGCAAATCGTAAAACCCAGACGGGGTCTCAATAAATTGAGTAAGAAAATAGTAAAACGGTACATCGATTAATTAAAACTTTAACCGAGAAAGAGATCTGCCTTCTGTTTACAAAATGCAAAAAGTTTATATCCTAGACTATTCAGGACACTTCTTCTGCTATCTGGGATGGCAGGGTTGCGAATGTTCGGGGATCAGTCACCAGCAGAAATACCAGAAAATAATGAGGCCCAAACTGTGGTAGGACCAGCGGAAACTTCGAAATTGAAAATAAAACCACCTACGTTCGATGGGAAGTCTTCTTGGCCTAACTACTTCAAACAATTTGAAACGGCAGCAAAGGCGAACGGATGGACGGCCAGTGAAAAAGCCACTTCGTTAATTGAAGGCGTCAGTGGAAAAGTTGCCTATTCCACAAATTTGACAAAATCGCCATACATTACTCTGCCCATTATATCATAAATACAAATATTTGTATCCGAAATAAATGCGCCGCAGCACAAATATTTTCCGACTTATAAATTCGTGTCGTGAAAGCAGATAGCAACAATGCCGTTGCCGCAAAAGCTAACACGCACGAGATGGCAGTCGAAGCGGACAAAACGTGTCAACGCAAACATGTAATTGTTGGCTGCGAGTTTGCATTCACGCGCTAAGCGTGCGTATATTCTGTTGGTCGTCGGGGTTGCAGTGGAGTTCTCGAGCTACTGTTCTGCTGATGAGGCCCCAATTAGGGCCGAAATAGCTATACAGAATATGCTCGGAGGCCCCATTGCGATCCTGACGACTCGCAGCCAACAATTACATGTTTGCGTTGACACGTTTTGTCCGCTTCGCCTGCCATCTCGTGCGTGTTAGCTTTTGCGGCAACGGCATTGTTGCTATCTGCTTTCACGACACGAATTTATAAGTCGGAAAATATTTGTGCTGCGGCGCATTTATTTCACATGTTTGCATTCACGCGCTAAGCGTGCGTATATTCTGTTGGTCGTCGGGGTTGCAGTGGAGTTCTCGAGCTACTGTTCTGCTGATGAGGCCCCAATTAGGGCCGAAATAGCTATACAGAATATGCTCGGGGGCCCCATTGCGATCCTGACGACTCGCAGCCAACAATTACATTTGTATCCGACATTTTTTAATCATTTAGTACAGTACACAATTAGGTGCTGCTAATAACCCTTTTTATGTTCTCTTTATAACCATCTATTTTACATTTTATTCTCAACTTTTAACATTTTGTTCTCGAATCTACATCAAAGTGGAATAGGCACCTTTTCCACTGACCCCTTCAATTGTGGCCTTGAGGGGGGACGCTAGCGATGTGCTACAAATGATGCCGCCAGAGGAACAAGAAGATTTTAACAAGCTGGTGAGTAGGCTGGAGATGTGTACGAAGCGCAGCTGAGAAACTGTTACCAGAAATCCGGAGAGAATTCGAGGCTGACGTAGCGCGCCCACCCTGGTTGACATATCCTGCAGCTCCTGACGAATTCCTGCAATGTTTGACGGTGCAGGACTTTCGTGGATGGAATCTGTGACCCGGATAACCAGCAGGCATTGAGAATGGCCCACCCGAAGATATCCAAGAGCGCATTGGCCTACGCCTTGGAATACGAGGCGGCGAAGCGAGTCTCAAAAGATGCCCTGTCAAGGTGCGAGCTGCCATGGACTGCCAAGAGGAGGAACCCGCCAGCGTCAAGGTGCGATCTGCTGCAGAGGAGCGGCCCAAGGAAGTGGCATATTCCTTGGGCCGCTCCTCGCGGAGGATGTTCGCCGCATTGTGAAACAATTCTTGAGGCAGAAGAATCCGCTGCTGTGTTGAAATTGCCAAGAAGAGGAACACAGGTGGTGTCCTAAAAGGCCAGGCAGGAGCCTCCACGAAGGAAACCATAGGGAAACTAAGCCGGGTCGGTGCAGAGGGGCAAACGTCGAACCGTATTCAAAGGCCCCCAAAGACAAAAGCCACGAAAGTGATAGCCCTGCTGTGATTAACCAGCAGTGTCTTCGTGCATGCCACTATTGATGACATTCCTTACACCATGTTATTGGATACGGGTGCGAGGAAAACTATCTTGAGGCCTGACGTTATAAAGTCATCAAGACGCACCGAGCTTACTAAGTGGAGACTGAGGACAACAACCGGAACATCAGCAACTGTCCATGGTGAAGTAGAGGTGATCATTACCATTGGATCGGCTCCTATCAAGCGCCGTGCGCCAGATTCATGACAGCTGTCATCCTTAGCTGTCATCTTATATTCTATTTTAAAAATTGATATTAATCTGTGATCAAGTAGTCAGTATGAAGCAAGTGAAATGAAACAAAATTTGTTTGTATCCAGTAAACAACGTCTCGTTATCGAGAGTTGAAAATTTTAGTTCGTGGAATTTAAATTTAAATTAGATTCGAATAAGCCAAAATTTCGAGTTAAACAATGGGCCCCCCGACTCCCAACACTTTAAAGACAGCTAAGCTTGTGATGGCGGCCATTGGCGACGCTCCAGGGCTGACGATGGAGGCTATAAGTGACCACATCGAGAACGAGTTCGCTGTTCCCAACAGCGAGTTCACCAAACATCTAGCTAAGGCAATCGATAAGGGTGTCGCCTTCGGAGCAATAAGAAAAATGAGAGGTCGGTACTTCCTTGGAGAGGTTATGGATAAGATAAGATCGCATAGACGTCGACGCAGCCGCAGACGAAGAAATTCGCGCAACGACAACGGCGGCAGAAAGAAACGAAGAAGGAGGAGAAGGAGGAGGCCTGCAGTTTAAAAAACTGGATTATTTTATTATTTATTTGCTATTAATTTTAAAAAATTCGTCGTGTATTTTAACTTATAATAAATGTTTTCCACAACAAATTCCTTTTCAAAGTAGAAACACATTTTGAAATGAACAAACAAAAATCAAAATTAAATTAGTATAGTGGGATATCCAACAGTATTAATAGATGACTAAAGTTTAGTAACACTATAGGCTTGTTCGGGTTCTCGACAGGACAATCCTAGAACCGTCCTAGTTGTTTGTTACTTGCTACTTGTTAATTTATCATTCATTGCTTAAAAAATTAAATTAACGCAATACGGCGTTTAAAGCAACAATAGCAAAACAATAAAGCAAAATAAGACCCGACCTTGTGATAAATCTTTTCTAGCACTCGGCTAGCTGTCAAGATGAGGTTGGAAAAAAAACCAAGGAGATACAATCCGGTGGAGAAGGTCGTCGTCGTAATTGCCGATCCCTACTGTTAACTCGTACCCCCGGCAAGGGGGGAACCCTGCTGACCGAGACGTGGATCCAACGGCTTCGGCCGTAGGTGACCATTGTGGACGTTTCATAGAGTCCCTATGGGTGTGACGAGCCCACCGTCCCGAGTTGGCGTACCAGCGCCTGGTTTACACGAAACCTAATCTGCAGGACGCGTCTTAGGACGTGGCGGAACTTCCCACCAGTGAAGTTAACTGCATGGGGACCGGTTAGCCCGGAGGATACCCTCCCCTCCTCTGGAGTGGAGTGTGTAGAGGGAGACTTCCGCCGGTCGACTGGGTTGGACTCACGGGGGCGGTGGTTGCAAGCCCCCATGCTTGGGCTAGGGATGATGTTCATCCATCTCAACGAGTGAACTGCAGAACTCAGTTCCGGCACTAGCCTGGTTAGCTAGTAGAGATTAGATAGATCTCCCTTGACCAAAAGGGGCGAGGGGCGTGCACCCCGGACCACTCTGGTAGTAGTGTGTTGGAAGTCACTTCATAGTGCCAGCCACCGAAAGGTGGGCCCGCCCTGCGCGCTGATTGGGCGTATCCCAATCCGATGGCACTGGTCGGGGCCTAAGCGGATAAGGGCTAACTCGCCTAGGAACCGCTTGATAAGCGTACGGTGCGAATAGGGGATCTGATCTGGTCTGGTCTGTTAACTCGTACCATCGACGATCGAATCCAACTGCAACGGGCAGAAGGGGGGGGGGGCAGCGACGCTTTGACTTTTAGCTGCTAGGGTGGCCGTTACGATTTTTCCACTCAAGGGTCGGTTTCAAATGGCGTTACAAAAAAAGGAGTAGTCACAAAAGGGTACGATTACAAACCTAAATAACAAAAAGAAAGAAACCTGTTACAAACCGAAGTACGCACAAAGTTGCCGATAAAATCCTACCTGTTATTTTCTCAGCAGCAACAGGCTCAAAGAATCTTATAAGAAAGCTTGTATTGCTTAGCGTGCACCAAGCAAATCTCGGAATAGATAACTTCCGTTTGGACTTCGATCAAAAGATCCAACATGATCAAGGCACAAAATGGTGGCGTGTTACGTTTCAATTTTCCCATCAAGAAAATGCGGAATCGAGACGACATCTGAGCTTTTGATATTTCTGCCAACGCTTGACGATTCAGAGACGTCGTCAAGTTTGTTTAGAGTTCAGATGTTTAAAATAATTGTCTGAATTGGCGCCCTTTAATTTAATTACCATCTTAATTAACCCACCCCATTCTTCACTGTTGCTAGTCCGGGGAGCAGCTGATACTTAGTCAGCAGAACTTGTCATCTGTCAAGGTAAGTGAGAGGCAAGTCATTTAAAAATTATAAATTTGGTGACAGGCTACTTCACTGACTATAGGTGTGCACGGGAAGACACTAGCATCAAAAGTGACGTGCTGAAGAAAGAACTCGCCCTGCCTAACTAGACCAGGACCGGGGTGTTACGAGGTAGCCTTTGTTTTAACCGGGCGAAAGAGTGAAATAGAACATCTCCTAGGGGTGGGGGTTATTGCAACAGTACAGTATCACCTCATGTTGAAACATGCCGGGAGTCAAGTAGGTACAACCGACTGTTGAATTTCCCATGCAGTATGTAGGGTGATTCGCAAATATTAAAGACATTTTTAATGAAAATCTTGGCACCGTAATAAATCGATTTAATTTGCGAAGGAGGCGAATACGTAACGCAAGTGTTTCCTTCGATTACTAATTACTTCGAAAACCAAGTAAACTTGTGCCACACTAATTTGATCTGTGAAGCTTCAGCCCCGGCTGACAACAACGACATTTTCCTTTCTGTTTTTTTTATTGCATTACATTTGCACTAATTCTATAAGATGTACAACGAAGAGATTTTGAGCCCCATCTTGGGTGCCAATTTACGAATATGTTGGGTTGCTAAAAATGTTCATCTTGAAGTATGGAATCGATTCAATTTGCGAAGGGGACGAATACGTAACGCAAGCGTTTCCCGAAAATATTATTAATTACTTTGAAAACCAATTAAACTTGGCAAATCTGCCAGTGCGACACTAATTTGATCCGTGAAGCCTCAGCCCCGGCTGACAACAACGACTCCCTATTTACGGTTTAGCTCGTGGAAGTAGAGCAAATAGATGCCACCGCCGTCGTCGTTAAACGTCAAAGTGTTTCAGTACACGGGGAAGCCATAGCGTATATGCAGATGAGGGCGATCCGCGTGTCGATGTCGTCGCTATTTACCTTCCAACTTTCGAACGTTCCCTCGCTCCTAATCCCTCTTCTCGGAGCAAGTTTGAGGTACTCGCAGGCATAATTGATATACACACCGACAACTGACGTGTACCGTGCAGAGTGCATTCGCGTAATTACGTGCTGCGACGCAGCTGTACTAACCCGGTTATATTTGATCTATAGCGAAGCGATCTTATTATCTAATTAGTAATTACGAGCCAGAACTCGTACAGTAGCGTGCCAACGAGAGATAAAGTAAGCTTGCGCTGAAGGAAATCAATTTCTGATTATAACAAACCTGGCTCGGCGAACGTGTTCCAAGAAAACGAATTGGCCAAAACAAACCCATCTAAATCCCTGTGGTTTTCTTGTGGGGACCCCATGAAGCAAATAATGTATGCCGTCCCCACAACAGTGAGTATTCACAACGCCGCCGCGCCGTGCGAATCGAGACATGCTAATGCGAGCACTTCTTCGCCGTGCTTCGTGCACTTGCTATAACGTTTTTAAATCACTGTGGTGGACGTTTGTTTGAGCGTATGGTATACTGACCATCCCCATAGATAACATTCGGGGAGTATACCTTTGCTACGATCGGATAAGTTTTTTTTTTGTTACTTCATGAGTGCCGCATTGATTTTTTTGTGTTTTATCGTGTTCTGTGTACCCTCACGGTAATGTGCTTACAAAATTTGAAAGAGTCACTTAAACGATTTCACAAAACTAAATTAACCACTGTAGGTAACTGTAGGCCCTAATAGATGTCGCAAAGCGGTTGAAACGCCTGTGATAATTTTTTAATTGTTACAGTGCAGCCAATTAGGACGGCGTCGGCGAAACGACCCCCGCTGAAAATTCCCCCCAACTACTACAACGGAAACAAATAGGGTTCCCAGAACTACGATAACGCTTGTTTGCCAGAGAAACACGTACGCAACCGCAAGCTTGTTGCTACAATATATAATTTTAATTAAATACAAACAGCGGTTGGCAATATAATTCAGTTACGCGACGCAGCCGAGTACGTGTGAGCGTAATAAATACATCAGCGCCCCTCGTTTCCATTTTTATTTACGCTTTTGTTCAAGATTCGAAGATTATTTATCCAAATTGGGTACCTAGGTGAAAAGTCCAAATCATTACACCTGTAAATAATTAAATGCCATCTTGTTTACTTTCCCTTAACATAATTTTCTTTACCTTCTCTCTTTCTTTACGTTAAAACATGGCGAGGTATTTCTAGTTGACGCAAGAGCGTTCGAAATTATAAAAGAATGAAATGTATGCAATACTATTACGTTTGAATTTGCCGCTAAGAAAACGTGGCAACAAATCGACGTCTAAAGGTGCATTCGACATCACGCTCGGAGCGCTCGGGGTCTTCTTTTGTCTCACTCTTACATACACTGAAGCTCATTCGCTCTCCCTCACACTTCTGCTCAGAGCGTGCCCCGAGCGTAATGTCGAACGCACCCTAGGCCGCGTTTCGGTACGTTTGGTAACCTTGTACTCCTTTCCCGCTGCCACGAAGCTCATTCGATGTAGGACACCCCGTGACTATACCATGGTTGACCATTGGTTACCGCTTGCGACTTCGCGCGTTATTCAGCGTCCACCATCTTAGATACGCGTTCCCGTTTCATTCTACGTTCGGCCATCGTAAGGTGTTGACGTGTATTAGTGTAATCTCGAGGTTCTTGCTCTTTATGTCAGGAGAATTCATCAACGGCGGCGCTGCCAGAATTCCTGACTACACCACCGAACGAGTTTGGGGTATTTTAAGCCACCATGCCAAGCCTGGAATATTCCAAAAACCCAGCGTTTTGTCTGAACGCCTTGTTGGACGCTAACGACCCATTTCTCTTTCTATACAGGCATTTTTAGTTGTATGCACAAATCTTCTGCTGCGCTTCAGCCTTCTGAAGTCGTACCGTCGTGAGTTGGGCTCAAATCTAGTCAACTCGTAGCATTTTTCGAGCTTACCGGTCCTGACCAGCCATCTTGACAGGCGCTGTGAATCCAGTTTGAACCGGATTGTCGACGCTGAACGCGATCGGCAGAGGGCGTCGTGACTACCCATTGCACTTCAGTTGGTAATTTTGACCTGACGTTACGCTGTCAATAAGGTTAAGGTATTTCCAACTTAATTTATTTTGACATATCGTGATGAATCGGCTTGTTTATTTTTCTTGCATAACCGAGTAGAGAGAACGAATTACGGCCCTTGAATTTGTGGGTAAACCACATTATTGTTAAGAAGTCAAATTATCGTGCACACTTTTATGTATCGTACCTTTGTCCATCATAGTTAATGGTATTTAATTAAAGTTTAAGTTAACTTTTGCTATTGCGTTTGTGTTTACTCCTTAACGTACCAGTGAGTGACGTTTACTTTTGATTTTCTGCCGATTTAGTCGATCCGGAGACGTCGACAAGATCGTTTACGTTCAGTTTGTTTATTCAAGTCTGATCTGGCGCCTTCTTGTTATTTTGTCATCGTAATTAACCCAGCCCCATCTTCACTGATTGCTAGTCGAGGGGAACGGCTGATACGTTAGTCAGCAGAGCTTGTCATCTGTTAAAGTAGGTACGAGGCAAGTCATTTATAGTTAAATTTGGTGACAATACACTTGTACAGTTTTGTTTTAATTCACAAACAGAAATTTTAAGCTCGATTTGCTGCTCCCTTTTTACTTTCATTTTTTTTTTGAGCGAGTCCCAATTAAAATTATATTCATTTCGATTCGGTGGGGGGTGGGGGCGGGAAACGATGCGCAATCGGCGATAAATTAAAAATCACGTGCAACGCTGAATTTCAGGTACGTCAATGATTATGGCGTGAGCACGGTCGAATACCCTTACAAAGCCATCGCATCGGGAAGAACGACAATTTACAAAACAGTTTTTATTTTCGGCCTCATCTGAACACAATGGCCGCCGCGATGATAAACTGTGCGTTTCGGCGGTGGCGGCGGCGGCGGCAGCGGCGTCGGAGTGTTGTCCATTATATTTTTAGTGGAGTGCTACAACAATAGGAAATAAATGAATTTTTTTTTCATACGCTTGTAAACAATAAACGGTCCGAAATTTATCACCGCCGCGCTCCGCTCTTTTTCGTTCATTTATTTATTTATTTAATAACACGTGAAAACGCTTTGTAGTGTTGTACGTTCGAAATCCGTTTTAAAACGCGCGCGTGCGAATGCGTTGATTTATTATTTAATTTTGTGTGTGTGCAAGTGAACACTCCTTTTTGTTTGGGATTCTCTTTGAGAGTTCGCGATGGGGGTGACAAGCGTGAAATACCAACAATTATCATCATCAATTTAATGAAATTAAAAAAAAATCGTGTAAATAACAGATAGCAGTTTATAAATAACAGGTAGCAGACCTGACTTCATCTGCGATTACTCCGCGTCTTCTGAGCTCGCTTTGCTTCAAGGCGTCACTTACTCGTTCAATGTTGGTGGTGTTGTGTGTGTATTTTGATTACCGGCGTTTTGCTAAGAGAAACTCACAATCGACTTGGTCGGAATCGAGATAAATGATTACGAGCATCAAAATAAATATAAATTAAATGTAAATCCCCCAAATTAACAGTTCTTTTCTTTCTGTTGCTCACGGAACCTATTTAACTGAGTCACCCCGAGGGGGGGCCCCGGTAGTTTAATTTTGAGATGGAAATGTCTTCTCCCCTTTGAATTAAAGAATATTTTTAATTAGGCCTTCAAATCATCTCAGAAAATCTTCTTGGATCTAACAGATACTCTATTCGCCATACTATTTCTCTCCCTCTTATTTTTACACATGCCATACGCCTCTGTTTTACTGGCGACCTATCCACGCGTTATTTGAAAAATATTTCACGGTTTCCTATTCCTCTCCAAATTTTGTAAGTAATTTATTTAGCAGTTACATACACGTGGTCTTTTTTAAAATGGAAAGGGTGATACAGAGACCTTGGAACACCACAGACTTGCTCATCAGTTCATTTAGTAAATGAATTTTTGACATCCTTCGTACAAGCACACAAACATGTCTACGCGTGGGGAGAGTCATAAGTAAACAAAAACGAAACTCAAAATTACAAAGTAACGAAAGAAGATCGATGATCCAGAGGAGAATGACTGAAGTATCGGTGAATAAATTTCTCGCTTAGAAAAGTTGTAGTGCGACAAAATATACATAGATGGCGCACGCGAAATACAATTTTGGCTGACTTTTCTCAAAATTAATCAAAGTAGTATACGTCTAATTAAAATTTTATGAAAATCGTAAGAAATAAATAATTTAATTAATAACATACGAAATATTACACAAAAGAAATTTGAAATAAACAAAACGAAATACAGAAGAACGACGATTAAAAAATTGGAAAGTAATTTCAAATTTCGCGCCTAAAATTGTAGTTCAAGAAAAAGTACATAGATGGCGCCGGCGCAATACAATTCTTTTTAACAATTCTTTAACAATAGGTTTGTTCGTTTGTCCTGCACTTTTAATTCCTTTACTCTACTTTTCTCACTCCTACTTACATTCTGTTATAGACATCTCACTCTCTCGGGAGCGTTTGGTGCAGAAAGTGTAGAAAAGTGCAGAACAGACCTCATGTTGGCCTGTTTTTTTTTATTATAAAATAAAAATAGTATAATTTAAATCAAGTAAAAGCTTTAAATGACAGACCCTAAAATTGAAATTTGAATTTAATTTTACTATAGCTGCTAGATTAAGAGATTTTAAAAATCGTGAACGTCATTTCTAGATACTTCAAATTTCGCGCCTGAAAATATAATACGATAAAAGTTACGTAGATGGCGCCTCACAATTTCATCCTTCTACTATAATTTAGAATCTTAATTCTACTAGAAGAAGACAACATGTAAACAATAGACAACGAACTTTTGGATTGGATAAATACAAAAATGATGAACAATTTTTATATGACGAGAAATGAGAAGTATAAATGAAGGAAATGCGAAGTTACAGTCGCGGCCAAAAAAAAACGGGACACGTCATGGGATGACAAACAGTAATATTTATTGTTTATCCGTAAGTATCAGTTAATAATTACAACCACCCAACAAGAGTTTTAGTATTAGAAAATTGACGTTTAAAAAAGTGTCCCTTTTTTTTTAGCCGAGACTGTATTTTCGAATATCGCGCCAAAATAGAATTAAACAAAATTTACAGACGTACCGCGAGCGCAATGCAATTTTGGCTTGTTTTTCTTTAAAACTAGAGGCTCCCACAATAGAGAAAATGTTAAATTCGTGAAGTACTAGAAGCGTTTGTTAAGAATTCGAAGGGTCGGTCCTCGCTCGCTGGGGGGGCTCGCGGCAGTTAGAAATTCGATTAAAGCGTTCGAAGCGATTTCATTTGACTGATCCACACGACGTGTTTCAATCTTTGATCTTGAGTTGGACGGGACTTTTTAGCTTTAATTTTTAAATTCTAAATTTCTTAATTTGTAAAAATTTATCCTTGTGTTCAGTAGAGTTAGGTTGGGTTCACCTTGAAATTTACTTTGACCTTGACCTTTAACTTTTGATTTTGTTTATTGAATTTTTATTTTTTTAAAGTTCTTTTTTTTAATTTCTTTACTAACAATCGAAATTTGTTATACTGTCAAGACTAAGAAATAAAAAATATGAACCTTCTTTTTAGGTACATATTTAAAATTCCGAATCTAAAAAAATATAATTCGATAAAACGTACATATATAGATGGCGCCACACAATCTCGTTCTTGTTTCTTTTTTTTTAATTTTATCATAATTCAGAAAATTAATTTTAATAGAAGAAACAAGAATCGTGTAACTAACAGGTAGCTGTTTATAAATAATAGGTAGGTAGGTATAAATAATAGGTAGCAGTATGAGTATTAACCTGACTTCATCTGCGATTACTCCGCGTCTTCCGAGTTCGTTTTGCTTCAAGGCGTCACTTACTCGTTCAATGTTGGTAGTGTTGTGTGTGTATGTTTTTATCACCGAAGTTCTGCTAAGAAAATTTAAAAAAACTCACAATCGTCTTGGTCGAAATTGAGAGCACCACAGAACGAGATTAGGGAAGCATTCTTTTACCCTTGCTAGGTTCGGTTTTTATCAAAAATTCGGGTAATTTACGCTAATGGCTAACTATGTTATTCCTTCTTTTAACCTAGGCTTTTATTGATGGATATTGGTTCTTCTGAATACTTTCACTTTCGGATAACTCACGTTTAGAGTTTATTATAGCAACCGTGACCCTCCCGACAGTCTGCGCGAAATGATTGACAGCCGGATTTTGTGCCCTTATATAGACATCTCGACAATCGTGTGTTCTGATTGGCCCGCACTGACTTCATCTGCGATCACTCCGCGTTTTCCGAGTTCGTTTTGCTTCAAGGCGTCACTTACTCGTTCAATGTTGGTGGTGTTGTGTGGAATTCTGCTAAGGAAATTTAGAGAAACTCACAATCGACTTGGTCGGAATTGAGAGCACCACAGAACGAGACTAGGGAAGCATTCTTTTACCCTCGCTAGGATCCGTTTTTATCAGAGCTTTTATCAAAAATTCAGGTAATGTTCCTTTTAACCCAGGCTTTTATCGCCGGATATTGGTTCTTCTGGATAGTTTCACTTTCGTATATCTCACGTTTGGATACTCTTTTGTTATCATCAAGGCTCACCCCTTCGCTCTGCGGATACATTTCTGTGGGACAGTTTTAAGTTTTTTTTTTACATCTTTCACATGAATCGAATTAACGTAATGTAACTTTCCTTATAACTCTTTTTAATTGAGTAATTATTAAAGTAACCTCTTATTGTAGCTGATTTGTGCAGTTGTGCATCGACCCTCAACGTGTCGTGAGTAAATATAAATCTCCTGGATTTGTGGCGAAACTTTTGCGAATGTGTTATACCTTGCGAGCAATATTTCGCATTAACTTCTTCAGCTGGGTATTTGTTCACCCTGGCGCCTCTACAACATCTTTTAAACCACGGCCTTTCTTTACTGAGCTACCTGGAGGCGACAACTGGTGAAAAATAAGGCAAATTAGCAATTAGCAGGTTTCAACTGCTCTGAAACAGGTTTTAAACTTAAAAAGAAGGAGAAAACTAGGATTTTGATTGACGGAAATTTTTTTGGACGTAATTTATGTTGTCGCATGTAGCAGGCGTCTTATTATCACAGCGTCGCGTCGTCGTTAGACTACAGGAGCAGCAAAACTGTCGTCGCCTTACTCTTATTAACCTCCTCGTTCTTTGACAAAATAAAGCAAATATTTGCCGTGCGCCGCGTGCGGCTCTGTTTGCTAAATTGCTAGCAGCGGGCTCGCGAGGAATTTACATGATAAAGTGTCGATCTAAGATAGCTTAATTTTCAATATAGCGCGGCATTAAAGCGACGCGCTTTGACGGCGCTTAATCGACGCAAGCGAGAAATACGAAGGAACGACGCAAGGATTTTCAATAATGCGTCTCGCTTTTGACGAGAGCTTTGACGTGAACTTATCTGCCCGTCGCACTCAGGTTAATAAAAAACATTAACATATGTAAATAAGCTTCATAACATAATGTTCAAATTATTTTTAGATTTAAAAAAAAATCAAGTTACTTTTTCAGTTTCCGTTGACAACCTTGTTTATTTTGACGACATGTTTATATTTTTCACTTCTGACGAAGCATTCGAACGACTGCGAAACGTTAAGTGTTTGTGCGCCATTTAGTGTCCGTTTAAAAGAGTTTGTGATACAATTTTCATCGGACAAGAACCAGCTTTAATTCTTCATAACATTGAAAAAATTCGAATCGAGGCGAAATATGGTAAATGTTTAATACAGCTTGAGCTCTAAACGTTTTATTTATTCTGTGAAGTTCATATGTATGCGAAATAAATTTATTTAGCGGACAAATAAATAAAATACGAGGCCAATTTAAAACGTGTTCGCTTTCAGCGAATTTCCATAAACAACTGTTCTTTGAAATCGTAATTAATGCGGTTAATTTCGATGCCGGCGAAATTTTTAACTAGTGGCCCGCAATCACGCCAGCCACCCCGGCAGGGATAAAAAGACGACGTAAATTTTCTGGCATACTTAACGAGCGATGAGTAATAGTTGATTTTGCCAAACGGCATTAATATTCATGCGCTTGCTTGTTTTACCCCAGCACGGTTTTGAGCGGGGGGCATCGATCCACCTGGCCAAGGAAATACGTTACGAGTAAATTAATGAGGAGATCGATGACAATATCTTTAAGTACAGAGTAAATTATTTACGGCTTGTGCTATCTTTAAATAAAAATCGTCAATAACAGTTACCGGTAATGAGTTATCTGATATTAAAATCGTATTAGAAATACAAATTAACCTGAGAAATAAAAACCTTATTCAATTCGGAGCTTTCTTCGGAGCTTGCATCGTATTGAAACTTCCTATTCGAGAAGAAAGCATGTTTACACTTTTCATCCCCAATTGAAAAACCGACCGCCGGGTTGGGAATTGAACCCACGTCCTTCGGGTCCGAAGGCAAACATGCAAACCTGTGGACCACTCAGGCGACTACTCTTCACTGCTTCTGTCCGTTATGATTAATGCGATTGGCTGCTCCATTACCTCTGAAGGCTTCAATTTCGTGCGGGCATCTTTGTCCCAGAAACTGAATGAGCCATCGGAACCTACAGTAGCTAGAGCTCCGTGTGCTGGATGGAATGCAATGTCATTAACGGCATAAATGTCTCGAAATCCATTGGTGTTGTAGGATTCACATATTGAATTCCCATACGATCTTCCACTGATCCTAGTGGAGTCCCTTTCTTATTTCTGAATATAGCTACACAACGATGTTGGTATTTCAAAGGGCTTTCCACTCTCTTATATTCCTGCGGCTTACCTTCCAGCTGATATACAAATGATCTGACGATCTGCAGTACCTACAGCGGCCATGGGAAAATCCACATCTGCAAAGTAATATCTTTCGGGAAGAGTAATGCTCATCATTGGAGTCGGACTGTAGGTATCCCAAAATTTCAAGGTCTTATCCCATGAGCCTGTCATCAGGCAAGAGTAATTCCAGTGACAAGTTTCGATCGGCTCATCATGTGCAGCTACTTGGACAACCCAATCTTTTGCTTGTTTGTCGCAACCTCTCATGAATACTTTTGACCCATCATCATTCCAACAAATATTTAATACTGGTCCTCCACAGGTTTGCATCGATTTTGGTACTGTTTTCCCAGACTGCTCAACTTCCCAAATCTCACGTTTTTATCCCAGCTACCAGGAATCAAGAACTTCTGCGGAATTGTGAACGGTGAGAATGCTAAACAACTCACTGAATCGTCAGGGGGAGAAATGGCTTCAAAAACCTTCATGGGATTCGCACTGCTAGGGGTTGTACTAGTTCCGAAAGTGTACTCGGTTGGTTAAACATGGCAAGTAATTAACGCAAGTTCCGATGTTTTAACAAAATTAATTAACTGATTTTAAAATTAAATACACATCACAAATTACGAAATGCAAATGCCACTATGCGTATAGTAAAACGATCGGTGTAAGTGTATGATGTCTATCGTAAATAATTTTAGACCGGAAATTCCGATTAAGAAAACTCTTACGTACCGAACACCTGAGACTCAGTCGCTTTTATATGGTTTTAGACCGGAAATTCCGATTAAGAGAAATCATGCGTATGAAACACTTGTCCTATGAGCCATCGTGATTTTAGTTGTGTTTGCACAAGGTGGTTTCTTTGATGAATCACCTCGGCGACTGTTTGATTCTGCTACACGCAGCCATCCTAAACTATTTTCCGAACGTAGTTTTATTTTAAACATCAGTCCTAACTCATGAGCCTTTGAAAAAGCAAGTCGATTGTTTACTTGATTTTTAGGTGAGTGAATTTTTCCTCGGTCGCGTAGGCGACGTCGCAACGAAATTAATCTACTTACTGAGCGTAATGATGCTGGTTTCTTACGCTTCTGTGCAAAACAAAGAATCTCCATGCTTGCGGCATTTCAAAAATAAATAAAATGGAGGCAAGAGTTTTCATTTTCGACTTTGTTTAGGAAAATTTTTTGAGGATAAGCACAGAAACAAGTTTTAGCTAAACCAAGAAAGATCAAAATTTCGAAAAATCAGAGTATATTTAAAAGTCACACCAAATTTGGGACTGTATAGATAAGAGACGAGGAAAGAGAGGGCGCAGTTCTTTTGTTAACAGAGATTACCCCTTGATTTATCTTTCTCTTTACTCCTCACATTATACCTACGTCCACAACCAAAAGGAATTAATACACTGAGTATATCTTCTGTTTATAGATTGGAAACAGTAGACACTTGCTTCACAATGGACTTTATGTACAGATGTCTCCAGAGAATCCGCTGAATCTTCTGGCTAATAGGAACGTGGTGCACACTCAGAAAAAAAAGTGAGTCTTCGATTGGGGAACCTATCAGTGATCATCCCTTAAATACCCGCACCAAAGAATATCAAAATGAAAGCAATCATATTAACGCGATCATCAATAACGCTACTTTCATAGAAATAGAAGAAGAAACTTTGCAAAAAGTAGGCAAATGAATGGAAGGGATGTTCCTTAAGAAATAACAAGGTGATACTCTTCTTTCCTTCTCTTACTAACAACTTTTCGTACGGTATGTCCCAATTCTATAATCGTATGCTATCTACTTTTTGCCTGTTTGTCCCTATATACAGTTGCTAATGCTAGGGGAAAATCGTCGGTGTTAAAACCTCTACTTGGAAATATGTCCAGCTCAGTGGAGACGGGGATGGGCTACCAATAGATTGTCGGTATCTTAAACCTGGTTGTAAAGAGGGCGCCGTCTAGTGTAAAATTGTCAAAGTAGGTTAGGTACTGCTAAGGACGGGGTGCACCCCTCGGAGCGTGCCCTATGAAGAGTTTAAAAGTAGGAACAACCAACCAGACCCGAAAATACACAAACGGAATGGAAGTTCGAAGCTTAAAAACGAATCGTAACGCGTCTCCCTTTTTGTTCCTTATGTCCCAATTGTCCAATCATTCCCCATTTTGGAATGCTTTGAACTGCTTTGATTCCTGGAGATGGTGAAGTGTAGAAAGATAGAAAATAGTTAAGAAGCTAGGAGCAGGAGTTCTTCGGGATAGAAAATAGTTAAGATCACCTTGAAATGAATGGATTCAGGTCAGAAAGGCAGAGAGAGAAGGAGAACTTTATGCAATCTTGAATTACTGTTTCAAGGAATAGGAGAAAGGAAGAAGTTCCCCAAAACAAAAACAGTTAAGTCATTGGGAGCTACTTACGCCTCGGAATGGATAGAATCGGGTTGGAAAGGTAAAGAGGGAAAGAAGATTTCAGATTTGATGAAGAAATCTAGAATTGCTTTGATTTTCGGAACAGGAGAAGAGCAGGAGTTCTTTGGAACAGAAATTAGTTAAGAACTTACCTTGGAATGAATGGAATCAGGTCGGAAAGGCAGAGAGAGAGAGAGAGAGAGAGAAAAAAAGATGACTTTACGTTTTCTGATGGAATCTTGAATTGCTCTGAATTTCGAAGAGGGAGAAGTTGTTTAAAACAAAAATGGTTGAAATGGCAGTTTGCAAAAGCAAAAAGGGAAGGTTGGAATAATAGAGAGAGGAAAGAGGATTTCGAATTTATTTTCTTAAGACAATCCGTAGATTCGCTTGCGTTTGTGAACAAGTAATTTGAAGTTCACTGACGTTAATTTGTCAACTAAATAACATCCTAGAACGGCAAGACATCAAACTTGAGTAATTAGCGCCAGTCTTGGCCGCTTATTAGATCAAAGTCGGCAAACAAAAAAAAAAAAAGAAAAAACTTCGACAAACATTCGAACGGCTTGCTAATGCTTAGACTCGTCGAAACGTACGCTGATTCAATTAATAGTTCGTCTTAACTTGTTCTTGTTGCGCGGCGTCCACGGCTCAACCGCTCGCTGGCAGCCCTAATTAATAAAACCGATTCGTTTTCGGCGCACGTACCCAGAAATAACCAACTTGAGGTCATTCCGTTCATCATCATCGGGCGTAATTCCATTACCGTCCTTGCGTTCTTTGAAGTTGTCCGGCGAAACTTTTAATTCCGACTTTCGTCGCGGAAATCGGATTAGGTCGGGAAATATCAAAACAAACGTACGTACGCCCCGCCGCCTAATAAAACTTTCAGAGGCAAAACGGGTCCTCGGGGGGGCCGTACATCTACACTTTGTTAACAAACTGAGGTATATATCGTCCAATGAAGACAAGTATTAAATTGCGATTTATCGATTCGACCACTGGATTTACGGCCGGAAACTAACTGAATATTTAACAGGGGCGCGCACAGGAGGTGCAAAAGTTTTTTAAAATATGGCCGTCGCAAATTAAAAGCTATAGTAGGTAGTCGTGGAATTGCCACCCAGACACAGTGCTTTTATTTTAAGCTCGTATCATTTTTAAAGTTACTGTACTTAGTGTACTTACACTATTACACTAGTTACACTACTTACACTAACGGGAGGCACAGATAAGTAATCAAAATTAACGTGTATCTATTCGCGTGTTCGCCCACGGAAGGGGTGCAATCCTCGGTGAGTGCTCTACGCGGTTCGGCAGCTCCGAACGAACAGAGGTCCTTCTCGAACACGATGTCAACGATGTCAAAGTAGATAGGATCTCGAGTTTCGATGGCATCAACAGCAAAGCTCGTCTGGAAGGAACTGGCCCCAAAACTCAAACAAGGGGGGTGCTCCTAACCCACACAACGTGCTAATGGAAGAAACACATGTATAAGAGAACCAATTTTTCTCTGGTGTCTTTCGACACCAAGGACACCTAGGCGTCAGCCCATCTTCCATTGAGAAATGGACAGCGGGACGCCGGCCGGCACGGTACTCCCGCTGTGCGCCAGCTATGATAAGTATAAGAGAAATTCGATAAAGAGAAAGAAGCTGATTCGAAAGAGAGTTACCCCATAGATCCATAGTAGGTCCATGAGAGACGCGGACATTTATGCGCTAAGAAAGCGTTGGAAGTGAATCTTCCAGATACTATTCACAACCCCATTAACTCCGGGCGGCCTTAACTCGAAAGCAACAGCACAGAAAGTATAAAGAAAATATTCGATCGTCGTTTGCAAAGTGTGCTCGCGAACTCTCAACTATGAACGCCAAAAACTACAAAGCTGGCAAGATGACTAGCCACGCCTCCCTTGACGTTTTCGAAATTAGAACGCGAGGATAACGGGGTAAGCAGTTGTGAGGGTCGGGTGGTTAAAAATGATAACAGCGAAGGGAAGAATTATCCAGTCATGACTCATGATAAAGCGGGTCGTTGTAATATTTACTTACATAATTCTTATGTGGGTGAATTTTTCCGCCGTCGCGTAGGCGACGTTGTATAAAATTTAACTTACGTCCTTACTGTTACCAGCGACAACTTAACGAAATAAAAGGAGAATTCCTAGAGTATAATAACAACAGTGATCAACCGAATCCGAAAATAGACAAAGGTTTGAAAATTTTGAACCGCAACATGGTGAGCGCATTTTCTCACTTCGTTAGATCCTTTTCTTGTGGACGTCTTTTCTTTTCTTAACAGTTAAAACCTGCTTCCAAGCTGTTAAAATCAGAATTCAAATAACAGGTAGCAGTTTATAAATAACAGGTAGCACTATGCGTATTGACCCTAACTACACCGCATGGTAGCAGTACCTGTTATTTGATTTACTGGAATATTCACAGATCTGTCGAATGGATGGCGAGCTCTGCTTGATATTCCGCGTGAGAGACGAGGACGGAACCGTGGTGAACGCTGACATACTGAGGAAGAAAGAAGCGTCGGAAGAACCTTGCCTGGAGACCCTTTCGGTTGAGCCACACGGCTTCCTCATTTGACCTTTGCAGATCGTCCATAAAATCACTAGCACTAGCCCTCTTTGGGACATAACCGATAGGTCAGTGGATTAAAGACCTGCGCGTCCTTCCAAGGTTATTAAAGCTTCTTGTAGGTGTGAACTCGTCGTTCAGTTGCAAGGAACCTCCCTCATCACAGGCCAATGCATCAAAACCTGTTTGTCCTACCTCAGCTCGGATATACCGTGGGGCCACAGCTTCACGCGCTGCGTCAAGTACGCTTTCCAAGAACGGGCGTACGTCATCAGCTACAAGGCCTTTAACGTAACGCAAGAGTACTTGGCCCACCTACGCAGCGTCGGGGTCTTCCAGTATATCAACCCCAGTATCACCCCAACCCCAATCAGACCCTCCACCCCAAGAAGATCGAGATCAATATAGTGCACAGCAACCGCGGAGTCCATCGAAAAATCAGAGCATTCCAGTCTGGCGCCAACAAAAGGGACAACGTTTGGGGAGATGGGTTCGCGGAGGATTCCGAAAAACGGCGCAGTCAGTATGACGGTGTCACCCTCGATGAGGTGGATGAAAGCTCGAAACTACTGCCGACGCGACGTGATCTTGAGCGAGTCGTAAACCTAGGTCGTTAGATGTCAGTCCTGGTTACGATAACGTTTCCTTGGACCAGAACTCCTTAAGACTTACCATTTCGAGCGAGAATGAACCCCTGCAATCATCAGCTCTGGCTATGATAATGTTTATTTGGAAGCTGATCTGCCCATGTCCAAAACGAAGGAAACAGATTTTGTAAGCAAGTTTGGTTCGCACCAAGACATCCCGCCTAATAACTCTTTAATCCTCGCCCTTCCCCCCGTGGCCAAATCCAAGTTACAACTTTCGCCGTCATCGGTAGATTGAGGTACCTCTAGAAACGGAACGAGCTGCAGATGCCAGCAAGTTTGGTTTACATCAAAAGGTCCCAACGTTCCGCCCCTGCCCAAATTCGAGAGCTACCACCAGTTCCAGCATGTGAAGTATCTCCGGTAATCTCCAAAAAGTTTGGTCCACACCAAGAGGCCTCGGGCAATAACTCTTTAATCCTTCCCTTTGTCCCCGAGCCTAAATCCAAATTACAACTTGTGAAGGAAATCCCGCCATCATTCATCAGTAGATGAGGTATCTCCGGAAATCCGAGCTTCAGATGTTAGCAAGTTTAGTCCACACGCTTTAACTCTTTAACCCCCCCCCCTTTGTCCGTGTGCCCAAATTCAAGAGATACCACCATCACCAGTTCGAATACGTAAATGAAGTCTCGCCATCATCAGTCGGAAATCGTCGGGCTTCAGATTTTAGCAAGTTTGGTTCATACCAAGACTCTTTGGCATTGCCCAAGTCTAAGAGCTACCAATAGGTGAAGGAGCTCTCGTACTTTGAGCTCAAGCGGTACCCCAAATGTATCAACGAAGGCGAAAGTATCTTCCGAAGAAATCATGGATCTGGACGCTATCCTGGCGTGCTTGGAGGAGTATCTGGAGGAAAACGGGAAAAAGCTCCCGAGGGGCGTGGCGAGGGTTTGGGGCGAGTTTACCCGTCCACCAGTAACTGATTTCAACTACTCAGAAACAGATTTCTCGACTGGGACCGTTTGTCTACTTAGAATTAGTTCGGTCGCGGTTTTATTAATTTATTGATCTTCAATCTCATAGAATCCTGCGTCTAACTTTCTTGTAGAATCCAAATATAATTAGCAGCTTTTAATTAACCTTGCCAATTGAAAACGCGCGAACGAACGCAGAAGGCATTGCTGCGGTGCAGTTGTCATCCGCAGGTTCGCCGGAAGTGCGATAGTTTGAGTCCGCGTGAGTGTCAGGAGTCAAAGCGCAGGAGATTGCCCTATAAACTCAATTTCCGATTCAAAACGAACGTTTATAATTCCGCGAAGACTTTAAGGGCGGCGGCGCAGAGATTAAACTAAAAACGGTGCAGATATTGCAAAGTTTGCGTTTAACGGCGGCGCCGGGGGCGAATAAATCAGTTTAATGTTGCGCATTCGAACCGGAAAAAGAGTAGTGAAGACGAGCTTAATTAGGGCACGCGTGAGTTCGGGGGGGGCTGCGTTGCCGGCAAACGACTGGATTAAGTTGTCTTAGGGGGTAACCGTTGTTGCGAACAGCTTTCATGGAACTAACCGCAGAGTCAGCATCAGCACTCGACCGAACTATGATGCGGTTATTATATTAATTAAGTTAATTACATTAGCACTTATCCGCTGTTCCTGTTTAACAGATTTTCTAACGGAGCCCCCCCTCCTATTTTTAATTAAATTTAAACAAAATCACATTCCACATTTCCAATACAAATTAATTAATTCAAATAATTAAATAAACAACAAAAATAGTAAACGTAAATAAGGGTCCAATTGGAGGAATGTTAAGGTTCATTTTCATGAATGTGAATTATTAGCATTCGTTTGATTTCTGTATATTATCAAAGGCTTATGTTTGCGCAGTCATTTTCTCTCCAGGACGTGTCACTCGAGCCAACAGAAAATAGCATGAATAATAAATTGCCGCTGCTCTGATGATAGCTCGAATGAAGCGGATATCCTGTCAAACATCGAGATTATACACGATTAAACACACGACCCCCCCAGCGTACGCCTAATCAATTCTTAACTAAATATTTGAGGACATCACGTTGCCTTCGAATTAATTAATTTCGACGGCGCGTTCGAAACAAATACATCAGCTCGAGCTTGTATCATACAGGGAGGTCCTTGCACGAAACTTGAATTAGATTGAATTTGGCCAATGCGAAAAGAGCTCTATCAAGTAAAATTTTGCAAAATTTGATGAGGAGATGTGGGGTGTTACCAATGTAGAAACAATAAATAGAAAGTTAGAAATTAGAAGATTAGATATTGTTGCAGTTTTGACGGTCTGGTCCGTTTCATGACAACCAGCCGTCTTTTATATGGCTCATACCGGAAATTCCGATCACAAACAAAACGCTGCGTATGGGATCAAGTTATAACTTGTTGCCAAATTTCCACGAGTCATCGAGGCATTCGCTAGACTGTTGCAGTTGTTAGTTTCTACGAACTCAGCTAATTTTAAAATAAATTTATGTTCGCTCACCGACCATGGTACTGGATACAGAGAGACAGACTGAAACTCGCGATCGCACTTCTGACGATGAATTTACGACCATACATCTTCTGACGGTCGGTCTAACGAAACTAATAATTAAAGCAAGGTCGAGAAGGAAAAGGAGGAGAAAAAGAAAACTTCTGCAAAATGGATGCATAGATTAAAGAAAATAAAAGAGATGGCCGTGAAGGTAATGAAAGAGATACGGAAGCAAAACTAACAATTAAAGCAGGGCCAAGAAGGAAAAGAAATAGAAGAAAAGCCGGAAAACTGAATAGATAGATGAAAGGAATCAAAAAAGGGTGACCTTGAAAGTAATGAAAAAGATGTATAAAGACAGGAAGATGTAGAAAAAAACAAAAACAAAAATTTGAAACAGGGCCAGGGAGGCAAAAGAGAAGAAGAAAACCCCTGCAAAGTGGATGGGTGTAGATTAAAGGAAAAGAGAGTAGACAGATGGCCTTGTAAGTAATCAAAAAGATGTAGGAAAAACAAAGGTAAGAATTGAAGCAGAGTCCGGGAGGAGAAGGACAAGAAGAAGAAAATTTGAGAAAATGAATGGATGGTTTAAAAGCAATAAAAGAGCGCAGAGAGACGGCCTTAAGGCTAATTGAAAAGATATCCAAAGATGGAAAGAAATGATAAATCGATGTAAGAATCGAAGCAGAGCCGGAGATGAAAAGAAATCCAGGAAAAAAATTTAAAGAAAATGTGGATTCTCCCTTGAGAATTGAGACAAAGTCAGGAAGGAAAAGGAGAAGAACAGACTCCGGGAAAATGAGTGCATACACTGAAAGAAATAAAAGAGAGTAGACAGATGACCTTGAGGGCGATTAAAAGGATAACCAAAGATGGAAAACCAAACTAAGAATTAAAGGAAAGTCGGAAGAGAAAATCAAGAAAAAGGGATTCTCCCCTAAGATGTAGGAAAAACAGAGGTGAGAATTGAAGCAGGTTCGGGGAGAAGAAGGAGAAGGAGAAGAAAATCTGGGAAAATGAATGAAAATAAATGAAAGAGCGCAGAGAGATGGACTTGAGGCTAATTGAAGAGATATCCAAAGATGGAAAGAAATGATAAATCGCAGTAAGAATCGAAGCAGAGCCGGAGATGAAAAGAAAACCAGGAAAAAATTAAAAGGAGATGTGGATTGTCCCTTGAGAATTGAAACAGTCAGGAAGGAAAAGGAGAAGAACAGACTCCGGGAAAATGAGTGGATACACTGAAAGAAATAAAAGAGAGTAGGCGGATGACCTTGAGGGCGAATAGAAAAGAAAACCAGAAAAATCGAGGAAAATGGAAACGGATTCTCCCCTAAGGATTGAAATAAGAATTGAAGCAGAGTCGGAGAGCAAAAGGAAAATTACTGGATAGATTAATATGAGGGATGAAAGAAAGTAACATGAACACCAGAGAAAATGGAAAAGGCAATAAGGGATTACCCTTTAAGTAGTGAAGGAAGAATTGAAGCAAAATTGAGGAGCAAAAGGAGAAGAAAGCGCAGGAAAATAAATGGATACACTAAGGTAAGGGATAAAAGAGAGTAGAGGGATGGTCTTGAGAGCAATTAAAAAAAGATATACAGAGATAGAAAAAAAAAAGAAAAATAAAATTAACAATCGAAGCAGACCCGGAGATGAAAGAGAAAACCAGGAAAATCAGGGAAATGGAAAAGGAAATAAGAGATGGGACGAAAATAATCCAAAACTCAAACTCAAATGCGAAGAGTGAGTAAACCGACTGGATCATATTAAAAAGAGAAAAAATAGAGATGATGCTAAAGAAATTCAATGGAAGAAAGGCAGGAGAAGAAGATGTGGACTTTGAGAATCAATGAAAAAATGACTAAGGAAGGTCTCGTAGTGCGGAATTAAAAAGATATCGAAAGTTAAAAAATAAAATGAAAAACCAAATTAAGAATTGAAACAGAGTCAGAGAAGTAAAAGAAATCAAGAAAATCAGATAAAATAAAAAAGATAACAAGGGATGGGAATGGAAATCCAAAAATAAAATTCAAAAATGAAGAGTAAATCGACTGGGTCGTATCAAAAAAGAAAAAATAGAAAGGAGATGCAAAAAACGTTCAAACTAGAAAAGGCAGGAGAAGAAGATGACGAGGGCGTTGAGAATCAAGGAAAATGACTACGGAAGACCCAGGGGCGTGGAGCCCTAAATTGTGGGATGTTGTCTGGTTCCAAGTGAATCCCGGATATAGAAAGATACACAGTGCAAGTGGATGTAATTCAATCTGACCGAAAATAGGTCTATTTCATGGGAACCAGTCGTCTTTTATATGGTTCATACCGGAAATTCCGATTACCAACAAAACCCTGCATAGGTATAGGATTAAGTTGTGACTTGATGCCAATTTTCCATGAATCATCGAGGCATTTTCTAGACCGACCGCTCTTACTCATTTTTTGTTTGATTTAAAACAAACAAATATTTTTTACATAATACCGCTTCCTTTTTTGAATGCAATCTTGCTGCAGAGGTCAATCTCATTGTCATGATGGCAGAGCTGCTTTTGCAAAAGCAAGTCGTTGTAATATTTGTTTACATTTTCCTAGGTGGGCGTGGTCGCACTGGCGTATTTGTTTAAATTGCGACATGAATTTAATAATTTACAAAACGCAGTATATTTTACATTTGCCTCATTTATTTCGAGTTCATCTTTCAAATTTATTAAAATAAAATGTAAATTACACGAGATGATCAAAATTAATAATTTTTTTTTCGATCACCCGTTACATTTTTGGATCATACGCGCGTGAAAAATTCAAGCGGCTCCCGGGGGGAAAAATCGTTTTGTTTCAGGTGCGTCCGTTGATTAACCGTGAAATGAATTAGTTATAAAAGAGGGGAGGCCGCC
Organism: Dorcus parallelipipedus; assembly: GCA_958336345.1. NCBI lineage: Eukaryota > Metazoa > Arthropoda > Insecta > Coleoptera > Lucanidae > Dorcus > Dorcus parallelipipedus. The sequence goes on along the minus strand of OY284479.1, from coordinate 38,374,862 downwards.
CGCCGACGCGCAAAGTCGCCCTTAATTATTCAGGGCGTATCTTTTTTTCTCGGGGAGCCCGGGACGTGAGTAAATTATTCGATTGCGCTGTACAAAGGACGAATTTGTAGACACAGTAAATCAGTATTTGTTCGCCGGATCCGATTTATTGACTCTTCGACATTGCGGGCCACGTTCGCGAAATTGAAATCAGAATGACGTCATTCAAGTATCGAACGCTTTCGTCTCCTCAAGCACCCTCGAAACAATCAAAAGCTTCTTTCTTTTTGTCTCTCTTATATTAGGTGACCATACACCAACCAGCATTCATTCATGTCATTCTTTCCTTCGACACTCTTTCCCTTCAAGAAATTGAAACGAAACAAATCCTGTTCCAGTCCACTAATACAATAATACAGGATTTGTTTGTATGGTCACCTATTCTCTCATTGAGAAGATCTATAAATAAACGATGTAACACGTGGTAGTCCTGTTAAGTTGGCGATAGTTCAAAATCAGAACGGCGGTAAATTTAAAATCGGAATGACGTCTGTCAAGTATCGAACGCTTTCATCTCCTCAAATACCCCCGAAACAGTCAAAAGGTTCTTTCTTTTCGTCTCTCTCACGTTAATTGATAAGACCGGAAAATTAAAAAAAAAGAAATAAGTAAACGACGTAACGTGTGGTAGTCCAGTTAAGTTGGCGACAGTTCAAAATCAGAACGGCGCGGCGGGAAATTTAAAATCTGAATGACGTTGTTCAAGTCAATTATAGAAAGCGATAAGGTCGAGCGATCTAAAAATAAATAAAATTTATTTAACATTTTGATCGGTTGGGGTTGTTAAGAGTCTCCTGGCGTGTACTAAGTGTTGCCAACTTAAAAGTTGTTGTTACGACCTGCAATAAATCTCGCGGACGTAATTCTCGTTATTAAATGAATGAACGTGGAAAGGTATTAATTTGGTTCTTGCGCCGCGAAAATCTCCGTCCGACACGGAATGACGCATTAAATATAATTTAGGAAACGATGGCTTTTAAATACGTTCGCCATTTGCATTCGAATGTTTATCGGAAGGTTTCGATACACGAACGCGGCTCAGAAATTAGCGTTATTTCGATCGTATCGTCGCGGGGAGAAAATTCGATTTGCATTTTTAAATATTCATTGTTTGTTAACTGTATTAGATTTTCGGGCGAAATGTCAGCGCTGCGAATTTGTACGAATATCGGCTAACGTGTGTGCGCGACTCCGATGGGAAGGGGGGGGGGGATATTGTTTGAATAATTAAAACGATCCCGGTTCTGAACAATTTCGAGTTACACGCCTGGCTTATTCGATTCTTTTATACTGCAGAAGCTGACTGATGCCTATCTTGCTATGCCATTGAAATTTATACGATTCTTGCAAGGTTCTTCGCATTTGCAAATGTCAATCATGTGTCATCTCGGCCAAGGCTTTTGATAAAGCGAGTCGCTGCCACGCTTACTTACATAATCTTTAGATGGGCAGATTTCGCGATCCCGTTGCATTGAATTTAACTTCCGTACTAGGCTTGTTAATTATGAGACGCTTGGATTTTCTTACAAAACATTAATACTTTTCAGTTGCAGCTAAATTGTCACTTATTTTTTTAATTGCCGCATTTACACTTTTGTCCATCGTTTTTTATGGAATTGTGCTTCAGTTGACGTTACTTTCCTTTTTCGTCTTTCGTGTCTGAAGTTGAGTCTGAAATTGGCCACCATCCACCAGATGATCATCAAGTATTATGTAAAGGGTGTTCATTTAAACAAAACCAGAGTAACTTTTATTTTACTTCAGTTTTTTTTTCCGTACTTACCTATATACTTAACCCCTCATTTAAAAATTTCTCTCTCTCTCTCTCTCTCTCTCTAATTAGTCAATAAATCCTAGGTCTTTGTAGTAAAACGAAACCCCCCCGTTTCCCAACAATTACCCATTTTTTTTCCATGCGATCCTCGTATTGTGGTTACATCTAAATTAGGGGCCCCCGAAGACACACACAAAGGATTGTGGAATTTATGGCCGGGGTATTTCCCTTCTTGGTGAATTGTATCGCGTGCTGAATCGCATTACCTGGCATTCGCAAACGTGTGTTTACACGGGTGTCAGATAGTGCGTAATCAGCTCGGGCTAATTGTATGGCTACGCCCCTGGTCGTCCTATTTATCGGTTACCCCGACGGACGGCTACATGAAAGGAAGTTGTAATTGTTACAGTTCGAAATTATGCGAGCGCCTGATAATGAATGTATTCGGAGTAAATGCGATGAGCTATAGAGCTTCGCGATAAGCTCCACCACCCTAAATGCTAGGCTTGAATGAACAGGAACGCGATTTGTTTGAAAACATTTAATTGGGGACACCTGTATTTATAGATCTTTTTCATTGTCGTTAGACAATATTCCTCCGTGTAAATCGAGCCTTCATTAGGGTTTCGTTGATAACGGGTAAAGGTAGATCCGAGCGCAATGAATGGCGGTAATATCTCGTCGTGAGGGGGAGCCACTTACAGATGTATCCAGTGCAATTTGCTCTTTACGACGCCACTTAGTCTGTTCGCCCCGGATGCGGATGTTGCAAAGAAGAAACCTTAACGTAACCTATTCTGTTGGTAATACACCAAAAAAAATTAAGAAAAAAGTATTTCAATTATGAAGGACTCTTATGCCGGATTTTATTCCGACTTAAGATGACTTCATGATAATTCTTTTTTTTAGCTTCAATCTATTTTATTTGACACTTTAAATAATTATAACAATGTGTTTGAAACTTGCACAATACAAACCGAACGCATTCCCCATCTCCATTCGGCCCCATCATCGTCCAATTAACTTTCGCCGCATCTCTTTTTCTAATTATATCTACCAACTACAACGGGGCGCCCCTTTGTAACGCATAATTGAAATCTTGTTCTTTGATACGTGAACCGATTGAACATTCAAAATAAGAAGGGACCCCGTTTAAGCCCCTAACCTCCGTCGTCGATAAAGGGCGCGCGCGCATTCGTACGCCTTTGTTTAATGAATCGAGTTTCCGCTTTAATCTTCGTCATATTTTTTCTTTCGCTTTTAACGGCCCCGAAGTCGTTTAATTACCCCACCCCCCCGAACGCCCAAATCGAAATAATCGATCCGTGTATATTTGAGGAGGAACAGTTCGTGTACGGCCCGAATGTTTAATATAAATTATCTGTATTGAGCGTATTATAATAAAATATCGTTTCGTAAGCATCGCATGGGGGTTTGCACCATTACCATGTCGATTTAGTAGATTACCGTCATTACTGTTATGTATGTACTTCATCAAAACGATTTGTTAACCTGCCCGTTGAAAGAAGATGAATAAGAAGTAAGCCTCATCGAATTATTAATTGCATTGAGGACGTCGGTCGCATGCTTATTATTATGGCAATCATTACATGTCACTACTTTTTATTATTTTTTTTTTTTGAGAGTTGGCTCTACAGAAACAACCCTAACCACCTACCTCGTTTAGAAATCACTTCGGCAACTCATCTTGGATGCTTGAAGGTGATGAAGAGAAGATTCGGTTACAATTCGTCCATAAAAGTCACGCCTTGATGGAAGGTCAAAGGGTACCAAGAGTTGATACCACCAAAAGGAGAAGAAGTGTCACGAAATTTATAATTTAAATGACTTGCCTCTCACTTACTTTGATAGATGACAAGTTCTGCTGACTAAGTATCAGCTGCTCCCCGGAGTAGCAACAGTGAAGAATGGGGTGGGTTAATTAAGATGGTAATTGAATTAAAGGGCGCCAAGTCAGACAATTATTTTAAACAACTGAACCCTAAACAACCTTGACGACGTCTCTGAATCGTCAAGCGTTGGCAGAAATATCAAAAGCAAACAGAGGCGAGACTTTACTCACTGGTGCGTTAAAGTATAAACACAAACACACAATAAAAGTTATTAACGTTTAATCTAACAAGCAAATATTACAATAATTGAAAGGGATTATAACCCTAACTTACAGGACTGGCATAACAAAGAGTAACCTAGATCGGTATACAAGTACGACTATAGTATACAACAAGCGGTAGTTAAAATTTACATTAACGCACCACGGATACATATCTCAGCAGCGCATGAACGGCCGAAATTCGCTCTCTTTGTTTATGCAAAATCTAGTCCACGAAATAATCAAAATAAATTTTAAGTGAATACCTTAACCTCTCCAAAGCAAATAATATCAAAACCTTATGACATGAAGCGTCGGCGATGGTTATGACACCCCCTGGTGGTCACGTCACCTCGTCTAAATTGGTTACACAAAGTCCGCCAAGATGGCTGTTCGATTCTACTCCTCGCCTCACTAGACGGATGGACGCACCCAAAATTACCTTGATCGGTAACGGACTCCAACAGGCACGGTAATACTCCAAGCGGGAGTTCGAAATAAAAGAAGATTAAGAAAAACCGCCAATAAATCTCCAGCAAGAAAAACCTACATAAAAAAAAACGATTTCGTTAGCAGCCATATTAGCTTGTTCGTCGTTATATTTTACCTGAGAATTTCTAAGCTCCCAGGCTTGGTATGAGCGTTAAAATTGTCCCCCAAATTCGTTCGGTGGTGTCAATAAACGTTCCGGCACAGCCGCTGATGGATTTCTCCTCCTAAGGAACAAGAATTCCGATATTTCACAACACACGTAAAACACGTTAATACTCAACCAAGGTCCGAACATAAAAGGACGATCGCGACGAAATTGAAGATGGTGGTGGTCGTTAAGACGCGCGAAAATTGCAGACGGTAACCAATGATGAACTATAAAATAGTCACAGGGGGACCCCTATCCTATGAATGTTGTGCGTTCACATCACGCAAGTTTCCTCTCTTGCGAGGTAAACGCGGGGGATCAATGTTGCTAATTGCATCGAAAGGCGGCCCAGATGTCGTCTCGATTCCGCGTTTTCTTCGCGGGAAAATTGAAACGTAACAGAAGAAGCGTGAGTTGTTCAGCTGAGTGAGGACGGAGTGGGTGAGATAACTGCAACTTGAAGTGATCCACCGATCTTCTTTGAAAAACCCAGTTCTACATGAATTAATTAAGACTAAAAGAGTTCAAATATGTATGTGAAGTTAAAACGAGAAAGTAATTACAATTTCATAAAGACTCCATCTGCATTTGCAGAGCGCGTTGGATTAAAGTAAATCCACGAGGATGGGATGATGGGGAAGTGGAAGGGCATAATCAAAAGCAAACATGTAATCTTCTTCAACCTTTCGATAATTATGAACTACATCGCGACTACAAAATGTCCATTACGTATTTAATTCCGTAAGTGTATTACAGGAAATCCGGAGACCGGATTCGCGAGCACGCGCACGCTTGGTCAAACAAGTCCTGGCAGATTCCTCGAGCGGCAGTTATAAAACTATTAGTCAAATTACGTTCCGCGTTCGAAGGCTGGCTGGCATGCCCGGAACTGTTGCTGCATTCCTCAAGTTGGCCGCCCCGGCCTCTTCTGCCAGACGGTCATTAGTGTCTTACCCTCAGGACCGAAAATGCTTCTTCCCTTACCTTCATCAATACCCCCCTGGCCATATGTCACTTTGTTACACGTAGTTCGGGAACCGCCAACTTTAATAATACCCCACCCCCCGCCAACCCCCGCCCCCCCAACCCGGACAGAAACTATCTACGAAACGAATTTGCGACTTTATAATTTATTAACAAAAGCGGGCCCGCACCCAATTTCCTTTCGCCTCCCCCCCGCCCACTCGCCCTTTTTTCCGGGACGCGCGCCTGATAATTAAAAATAGAAATGAATTCGGCGAGTTGTTATGCACATCCGGCCCGAAAACTTTCGTCGATTTAATTTAAATTTTTAAAGAGCTCTTTATAATTTGAACGGATGTCGTCGCCGCCGCGCCGTTTGTAATTGAAGGTCGTTTTATTTCGCCGGAGAACTTTGCCGCTGCGAACTTTAATTGAAAATCAAAAATTTTCATGTTGTTTGCATATCAATACCGAAAGACTTCCATGCGACCCCCGAGGACTAATCAAAACGATTTAAGAGATAAAAAAAAAAGAAGTTCGCTTGACGAGAATGAGCAGAAATTTACTGTAATGTTGGTGGCCTATTCGCTCAATACAAAGGAATTTTGTGAGTGAGGATCCTTAAAGTGCAATCGGGATGAGTTTCGTGTAAGGTGTGTATTACCGGAAAACAATCGGAGACAATGGGGAGTCCGAAGTTTCGTCGATCAGCGCGCGCTTTCTTTTTTCTTTACGGCGCAAACTTGGGGCATTCAAAACCCAGTTCGGCAGGTGTTTAAAATCCCCCGACAAGAAGTTTCGAATGTACTTCCTCCTTTCAGGGATTAGCGAACTTCCGCGCTAATTCCTCCACTTCAGCACTTCGGACTTCCCTCTTGCAGACAAATAAACAGAGCAGACCGGAAAGTGGGGGAAAACTTTCCGGCTCGATGTCGTTTGTGTTGTTATTAATACGAGAAAGCCGGAAGTGAATTTCATTAAAACCCATTCATAAATATAACTAAACAAATAAACAAATAAATAAATGGCTTAATAAAACAAATTCAATTATTTTCGCAGTAAGAAATAAATTGTGTTCATGCATCTATTTTCAAAAAATTTATTGTTGTATTTGGGTCAGTTACTCAATTCTCAAGTGCACGTAGTCACAGATAACAATGTTGAAAACATGGTCGAATTTTCCAATAGTGTTAGTGTGGACATGATTTTAATTTACGGCGAATGTCTTCAAAATGCGTTGGCTGTAAGACGTTTGTATGCACAGCGTTGCCCAGATCGTCCTTTGCCAAATAGCAGGTCCTTTGTGTCAGTTGTGCAGTTTGTTGTTTGGCAAATTATTCCTGAGGAACAATCACCCGTTCCATTTTCAAAGAGCGCAAGCTCTGATGCCCGCAGATTACCTCGAACGCTTGCGATTTTGTCGGTGGTTACTCTAGAAACAGACGGACAACCCGAACTTTGTTAATAAAATTTTCTTCACCGACTAATCAATGTTTACAAAGGATGGTATGTTTAATTTTCAGAACATGCATGTGTGGGCAAGTATGTTAAATGGCACTTTAATCGATATGTTTATGTCTCACATTCAGAAAATCATTAACCTTTTCTTAAAATTTTCTAACTAAATTCCACATGTTAGAATTTTCAGAACTGCAACGAGAGTTTGTAGGTGAAGCTCAAAATCTTTGCTTTTTGCTGTGGAATTGAAAAAATTTTGAAACTGAATCATCAACAGTGAGGTTTGGGTGAAAATAAAAAAGAATGGCCGCGGATTTCGTCTCCATTAAAAAAAAACGCTTAATTTTGGGGAATATTAAAAAATATGTAGTTATCCTTAATAACTTTAATAAAACAAAATCATCCATTTTCGCAGTAACAAATAAGAATTCTGAATAATTACTTACGTTTATGCTTTTGTTTTGAAATAATATATTGCCGAAGTAGGCCGAAAACCCGGCATTTAAAGTGACGTCGAGTAAATAAAGGAGACACCTACAGAACCGCGCATAAATCGCTTCAGGGGGATCGTAGGGGCAGGTGGAAGAAATATTTTAGGCTGGAAGTTTCTACCTAAAATAAAGCATTATTATTATTATGTATTACAAAAATATATTTTTACTATTTATTTTAAAAAAATATATATATCATGAAATCTTCTTAGGTCGAAATAAAATCCGGCTTAAGAAGCCTACCATGAAATCTTCTTAAGTCGGAATAAAATCCGGCTTAAGAAGCCTTCGCCATAATTTTCTTTTTTAATAAATAATTTTTGTGTCGACAGTAAGAACCAAGGTAGACACAACAATAAAATATAAATAATCAAAACCGATTTAAAGCGCTGGGGAAATGATCATAATCCGAGTTAAGAGGACTTTATGATAATATGATATGAGATGCCTAGTTCAATGGAAAGTGAAGAAAAAGTGGCAATATTCAACAAATTCTGAGTCGTACAAATGGCGACCGCACAAATTTCGCACAAAACTTTAGACCAATAATTTCAAAAAAAAAATCATAGCTTAAGTGAATAGTAAGTAAGTCATTACAAGAATAAATACTAAATGGAATCATGAAGTCTTCTTAAGCCAGATTTTATTCCGGCATAAGAGGACTATCATGAAGTCTTCTTAAGTCGGAATAAAATCCGACATAAGAAGACTTCAAAATAATAATATTTTTTTAAATTATTTCTTTTTAATAAATAATAATGATACCTTATTTTTTGTCCAACAGTAAGAACGAAGAGATGCCTAGTTTAACGGAAAGTGAAGAAAAGTGGCAATATTCAACAAACTGTGAGTCATAAAAATGGTGACCGCACAAAATTCGCTCGATTCTTGACCCATAATTTCAAACAAATCATAGTTGGGGTTCTCAAACTTTCGTATTTCGCGCCCCCATTTTTTATCTTCAATAATTTTGGGCCCCCTGTATAACATAAAGACAGTGGCGGAAAATTTGAACACTACTTTCAGCAAATGAAGACATTAAATTGAGTGACTGAAATTGGGTAATAATAATGTAAAAATTTGTTCATTTATTGGACGTCTCCCCTGTACAGTTTCGGCGCCCCCCAAAGGGCGCGCCCCGCAGTTTGGTTTTAGTAAAGAGATGAAGGAGCTCTTCTTTTCTTAACTATTTTCTAAGTAAATCATTGCAAAGATAAATACTAAATGGAGTCATGAAGTCTTCTTAAGTCGGAATAAAATCCGGCATAAGAAAACTTCATGTTAATATTAATTTCCTTTTTAATAAATGGTAAAAATAATTTGTTGTTAATAAATAATGATGCCTTACTTTTTGTCCAACAGTAAGAATGGAGAGATGCCAAATTCAATGGAAAGTGAAGAAAAAGTGGCAATATTCAACACTCTTTAAGTTATAAAAATAGCGACAGCGCCAAATTCGCTTAACTCCTGCAAATCTAAACTCATAATTTCAGAAAAATCATAGCTTAAGTGAAGAGATGAACGGGTTCTCCTTTCCTTATTTCCTATTTTCTCAGTAAATCATTGCAAGAATAAATAACTACTAAATGGAATCATGAAGTCCTCTTAAGCCAGATTTCATTCCGGCCTAAGAAGACAATCATGAAGTCTTCTTCAGTTGGAATGAAATCCAGCATAAGAAGACTTGATGATAATAATGCAACTCTAGAGTCATGAATTAAAAAAAAAACACAGTTTAAGTGAAGAGATGAATGCGCCCTCCCTTTCTTAACTATTTTCTAAGCAAATCATTGCAAGAATAAATACGAAATGAATAAGGAAACATTTAAATATGAATCTTATCAAATTTCGTCCCCCTTTTTTTTACTAAGCCACCCTCCTCGAGATAATAAGATAATCAGCATTAAATAACATAGAAATTATCTGCTAAGTATCCTGCGTTAACGAGAAATTATGTATAAAAAGATTACTTAGTGCGATCGCATAATAAAAACCCTAAAGTAAAATTAAACGGGGGATATCAGGGAGAAAAAGCAGTGGAAGAGAGAGAGAAGGGGGGGGGGAAGAGAAAGGATACGAGAAGATCGGGTCGAGGGTCCTGCGACAAAAAAAAAGGAAGGCGACCATTATCGCAGACATCCTGGAGGCCCTCGTTAGGATAACTTCATTAAAAGATTATCGAATGTGTAGCCATTGCGGGGCGCTTTATACGCGATCCGTCCCCCGGAAGTGCCCACTCCGGGCGACGAATAAAAATGAAATTTTAATTTAAGTCGTTTAACTTGTTTCGTCGTCTTACTCCGGGCAAAGTGATATACGGTTATTCTACCTTCGTTTTTCTTTTTTTTTTTGTGCAAGACTTGAAAGTAACGGCCGGGTTCTTTCACGTGCATGATTTTCCGCGTTTAAAAATCTCTTTTATTTTGTTAATGTTCCTTTTTAAGTTGAGGCGGCTGCTGGTGACGGCGGCGAGCGGCGCGGCGCGGCGGCGTCTTATTGGATTCGAGATGCCGAAACATTTAATATTCAACGTTTACATTCAGCCGGTTATCAGCCACCTGCTCGATTTTCCAACAAAGGAAGTCGAAAACACAGCTCGCAATAAAGATCAAGCACGAACCGCCTCGATCCTAAAAATATCCTTGGGGCTTTAAAACGAAGGGGAAGAGAGCTTTTCTTTAATACCCCCAAAAATTAGTATATGAGGAGGCGACTTCCATTTCAGTCGCTGCTTATTATTTGTTGTACCATTTTTTTAATATAGGAGCTGCTTTCTTTTTCGGGTGGAAAAAAAAGAATTGGGTCAAAGAGCCCAAAGTAGGCGATTAAAACAAGTCGCTTCTTCGGATAAGCAAAAATGTTCAAATTTAAACGCAAAATTAAATTAAATTTAAAAAAAAAATCCTCTTCTTTCCTTCCCCCACTGAAACACGCATAATAAAAGAAGTGCCTTTAGGGCCGCTCATGCAAAAGGCTCGCGGCAGTTATTTTGATTCGACGCTTTTGTGTTTCGTATTCTATAAATATTGTGATGATTCAACACGGCTTGATGCAAGCTACATGCGTCAGAGCCTGGTGCGCCATACTCTCTCCAAAATGTACTCTAACAAGAAAGAAACAACGTCGATTCGTAACGAATCCCGGCAGGTTACCTGATAGGGAATGAGAAGAAAATACAATCCCGAACCGGATATAAACGAACCTACCTGGGTTGCTCGTTGGTTGGGCTGCTGCTGCGACCAAAATCCCGCGTCAGTGGAGAATCAAAAAGGGGCGCCACCTGTTGAAGATCGCAACAACTTGCAATCGCGGAATTCCAGGAGAGAAATCCCCACGCACCAGTCGGTTCGGTTCCGATATGATTCGTCTCGAAAGGGGGGGGTAATATTCGCAAAATATCGACGTCAAAAAAAAACAAACAAACGCCACGTTAAACAGGTTTTAATGCGGGTAACGGCGACAAAAAAAACAAATATAGTCGCTCAGACAAGGAAATATAGTTCCGCAGTAAACTCCCTCTGTACCAAAGGGGGAAAAAAAGGCTTATGTAAAATAACACGCTGAAGCCCAAATAACATAACATTAAAAACGCGTAAAACGCGAAAATCGAACCCGTACGTTAGGGATCCCACACGTCCGCTTACAGGACAAGACTGAGAAGCAGTCAAAAATACGTATCATAAAAATAAACTACGTTTACAAAAGCAAACAGACAAAAGTAACACTTAACACGTAAAACAGCATAAAAGCACATAAAAGCCGTTTTTTTTTAAATATATCTTTGTGAAAATTCGAAAACGCATTTTTATATGATTGTGTTTTGTTCAAACGCATTAATTATATTTTTATTTCTTGAAAAATCGAATTCTTTTTTCATTCTTTTTAATTTTGAAATCGTACATCGGTATTCACTGAAAATTATGATAAATTTCTAATCTTCATCCCCAGGATAAGAGGGTTATTTCCAGCCCCTCTCATCAATGTGCCAAATTAAAGTAGTCTCCAACTTACATATCATTACGAAAGGGCGAGGCGTTCTCAAGCTTCTGCTGTTTGAAGAGAAACGATGTAAAGAAATAAAAATTAATGATGCAAAAAAATAAAAAAAAATAAAAAACAAAGTAAAGGAACCAAATTAACTGAAACTGGAATTTACAAGCCCCTTTTCACTTTCGTTTTGTAAACTTCTTTTAAGTCACTCTTTGCTCAACCGTCTGAGTCGGACATTAATTTCTCGTTACAGGCTTTTTATTTACGATATTTCCAGAACTTTCCATTACTTTTCCTTTCTTCCGTTCCCGTTTTTTTTCTCTCGTAGAACCGCCGCCGCGGAAAAATTAAACGACTCTCGCTTATTTAATGTCCTTTTTTTGCGGGCCTCTAATTTAAAAGGCCTCCGGCGACCGGATACGTCGTCCTCAGATCGAAAACAAAGACGAAGTCGAAACTTCCCAAACGACTTTTATTAAGGGGGCAATTGATTACGAAGCAATTTATTAATTAAGAAATTATTAATAACTTCAAACTTCGAGCACGTGCTCGCGGCTCAACCGAAGAGGAATTAACCGAAGTGTAATTGTCTTCTTATCGGGGCGGCCATCCGGTAATGATGATAGATGCATTCTGGGGGCCGCTTCTTTAATTGCCACCACCACCACCACCACCATTTCAACTAATTGAAAAGCATTAAGCTCGCATTTTGCGCAAGATTTTCATCCCCCCCCCGGTTTAATTTAATATTTATGGACGTCGTTCAAGTAGAAGTGGACTTCATATCGCATTATTCTTTCAAGATCGAAACGCTCAATATTTTACGAGCCGAACTTGTTTCTCACGAGTTTGAGTTTCCTGTTGCTTCGGTTAAGTTTTACTGACACTCTTGCATAATATATAACTGCTTTCAGTATTCACAACTAAAAAAAAAAAATTGAACACAGAATACATCAAAGCACGTCTCTCTACATTTTATAGTCCAATTATGAGACTGATTTAAAAAAAAAATCTAATTTAACAACATTCGCTCTTCATTAACCTTTTCTTTCTTGTACATACATTAGGTAGGTTAAACGTTCTTAGGTGGAAAACACTTGATGTTCCAAGACGCTCTCAAATGGAAACGACGGCGCGGCGCGTCGTCGTCATTGAAATCGACATCAAAAACTTAATTAACAATTAACATGCAAAACCGAGCGAACATTCCAAGATAAGAGAGAGACCTTATCTCTGTTGTTGTCGCGTTAACGATAACTGCCTGAGCGAGTTATTAGGGACTCACTCTTCTCATGCTCACGCTCGGATAACGCCGGGCCTGATTTAAGAAATAATTCCGGATTCCCATCTAATCTCGAAGCCTTTTCACTCGTAAAATATTTAACCGAGGTGCTGGGTGTTTCATTTTTTTGGCCTCGTTCGCCGACCGGCCGATCTCTTTGCTCATAAACCTCATATTTTCCGCTTATTTATTGTCGCTTCCTTTTCGTTATCGCTTCGGCGTACCGGACGTACAAAGCACGCGAATTTAATTTGTCCGGTTATGTCCCCGTTTTTTTTTACTTCCTGCGCGAGATCATACAATATCCTCCTCTTGGGAAAGAAAGACGGATTCTTCATTCTCTCATTTAATGATGACCAGTATTTAATTTGATAGAATATCGTGGTGTGTAACTCTTTTACCGGGCGCTTATCCCCTCCGTCTTATTTAAAAAAAAGTCTATTTTAACTCGTTTGCCCTTACGCAAATCGACACCACTTGAGCCTAAGCGTTTACAAGGGCTCGACTAGCTTCCAGGAATACCGTCAAGTGGAGTTACGTTACCTGACGAGGCAACTTTACCAAACATCTTGAAACAAATGAACAATTTTGCTATTTAAAGTTGCAGTTACTTTGTGGATTTGGCTCGCACGCCGCTTGAGTTAAAAAATTGGCCTTAAGGCAAATGAATCACTTTCTGAAAGCCGGACCTGTACGTGTTCGCTCGGGCGTCAGAGCCAAACTCCAATATCACCATCGGATTTTTACCATATGATGAGCGTGGTCTCGCACTCAGACGCCGCCGTTTAGGGAGTGAAGGCCGGAGTGCGGTGACGCCAATGACTTCCTCATCTCAACCATCTTTTCTATGAAAGTTGTACGTATTGATGGACTACAAAGAAATACAAAAAATACTGTAAAATAAATTGAATCTACCCCCCGTTACCCCTACGTGTTTGCTAAGGCTTCAGAGTCAAAATCTGACATCACCATTGGATTTCCAGACAATTTTTACCAAAGGATGGGCGAGGTTTCGCGCACAGACGTCGTTTAAGGGACGAAAGAAATCGTACTCGTTGTAATCAAACACTTCTTAACTTTTTATACGTTTTAGTTTCATCATTGCGCTGACATAATAACCCATGTTACAAGGTGGTAACTTATGAGTAGCTCAGATTTTTTATGTGTGGTAGTCGACCAAGTGGCGACGACATATTTTTTTGGCATTATTCGACTCTGAGCACCTGCAGCAGCGTCGAGCTTCCCCACTGTTATCTATGCATCGTACGCTGAGTTACGACCCACACATTATAAATCAAACTGAGGTAAAAGTAGACTATCTACTTATTAGATAAGGAAAAGGTAGACTGTTAAGAAAAGTTGGCAGAATTATTTAAGCGAAGGTCGAACAAAAAACAAAAAAATGAATAGACAGGGATGAAAACAATTTGCAAAGAATATTATCCCACCGCTGCCACCAATTTACACTCCTTTTACGTCGATTTAAACAAAGTTTTCTTAACTTTTTACACGTTTTATTTGCACAACCTCAATTTCAACATTGCGCTCAAGCAAGTCTCATCACTAAAAGCATTTTTTTTGCGACTAACCGATAGTAAAGTGATACTTGCGACAGAGCGGTTTGAGGGGAATATATTACGGTAACGGTTACTGAAATACTTCACGTTCTTTCGACTAGAGTTACAAATGTGAACCAAAGATAGGTTAGGGTTACATTTTGTACATTATCATATTAATTTGATCGAATTTGTCCTTAACTTTCGTAGTTTAGAGTAGTGGGGGTGTTACCGGCCCAATTACAAAAAAATGCTTGCTCGTAACTTACGAGGTAGGGAAAAAGTAGACTGGCAAGAAGAGTTACCAGAATTATACAAGCGAAGATTGAATACAAAACAAAAAAATTGAATATGCTGCGAAGAAAACAATTTGCAAAAGTATCCCACCGCTGTCACCATTTTACTATTGCTCTCACCTCGACCTAATCAAACTTTGTTCTCAAGGCACATCGATTCCTAAACGAAGCGGACGAATTTTTTAAAGTGTCTTTCCTTGAAAGCCGGACCTGTACGTCTTCACTTGAGTATCACAGCCAAAATCTAAACCTCACCATCGGATTCGTTGACAATTGTTACCATAGAATGGACATGGTTTCGCGCTCAAACGTCGTTTAAGAGTCCAAAGAAATCATAAAAAATTGTCCTTAAGGCAAATTAGTTGTTGAATAGAAACCTGAACCTGTAGTTGTTTTCTCGGGATTCAGAGCCAAAATCCGACATCACCATCAGATTTCCTGACAATTTTTACCATAGGATGGACATGGTTTCGCGCTCAGGCGTCGATTAAGAGTTAAAAAAAAAACATAAAAAAATGTCCTTAGTTGGAGAATACAACGGTCGAATCTTTAGAAGTTCCATTTCTTGAAAGCCAGACCTGTACATGTCCGCTCGGGTTTCAAAGCCAAAGCCCGACATTACCATCGGATTTCCTGATAATTTTTACCATAAGATGGGCACGGTTCCGCGTTTATATTCCGTTTAAGGGTTTAAAAAAAATCGTAGAAAAGTGTTCATAAGGCAAATCTTCACTCAAGTAGCAGAGCCAAAATCCGGCTTCATCATCGGATTACTTGATAATTTTTACCAGTACGTGCATGGTGTCGCGCTCAGATGACATTTAACGGGTCCAAAAAATCGGTTGGTAAATGGGAAGGTTGAGATTTTTAAAGTTCCAATTTTTAGAAGCCGGACCTGTACGCTTCACTCGGACGCCAGAACCAGAATCCGAAATTGCCATAGGAGTTCCTGGCAATTCTTACCGTAGAATGAGCGTGGTCTCGCGGTCAGACGTCGTTTAAGGGTCAAAAAAGAAATCGGTTGGTAAATGGCAAGGTCGAGACTTTTAAAGTTACAATTTCTAAAAGTCGGACCTGTACGTTTCACTCAGGCGCCAGAGCCAGAATCCGAAATTGCCAGCGGATTTCCTGGCAATTTTTTCCCATAAAATGAGCATGGTCTCGCAGTCAGATGTCGTTTAAGGGTCGAAAAAAAATCGTGAAAGTATCTATAAGGCAAATCAGTCAAATAGAGTCGGCTCTCAAAGATTCGACTCACCTTATAAAAGCAGGAATGAGCGCGAGGTTTAAATTTTTTTTTTAGATTAATATACAATACTGATTAAGCTACTCCCTCCATCATTCTCGTCCTGCGCGGACTAGAAAAACTTAGGCTCTAATGACATGTTTTAAGTATTATTTTTTGTTTGAATTGACAGTGATTATTTTGAACCCGACATCAATCTGAATTTGTAAAGGCCATTTAAATATAAATTGAATTTTAAAAGAGACACTTTCGATTCACTTTAAAATGAGGGTAAATAAATACGTCGGGTCTTTGTAAGTTTATACTTATCTTGCAGCAGTTATGCAAATTTATTTATGATTGCTGGGTATGTTCTGCGCGCGAGATATCCACTTACTTGAAACTTTAATATAACGAAAGTAGTTTAGGATACATCGCAACCGGCGCTCTTCACACAACGTGTGCAGTTTAGCTTCGCCGGGAAAAACGAAGAGAATCGGCGGGAAAGCGCCGCATAAGGCACCGAAAACTAATTAGCAATATTACTTTATAAGACGTTCGGATCTATTATGCTAACTCGAATGGGTGTAGTATCTTCAGCTCGGCGTGGTTTATGGCCCCATCCTCTCTGAAATATTAAAAGTTAAGCGCCCTTTGTTTATGGTGCGCGGCCGGATAATGAATTAGGGAGGCGAGGACTTCCCATTTTGCGGGCAATTATAAGGAAAATTTATCCTCGGAACGCCTTTTTCTAAACTTCTAGGACTCCCTATTCCGAGGTGATTAGCAGATGTTTATGGAACTCGCCTCGGATTCGACCCTGTTTTTGCGAGATTAAGCGAGAATTATGAAGACGCGCTTCCTTTTATTTATTCTGCTTTAATTGGTTCCGCTTCCTCCACACAAGCTAAATTATACCATTTTAATATAGCTACAAACGCACAAGGCCGTCTCGTATGATCCGACTTCATCAAATGCGAAAAATACTCGTATTTGCATAATACATTGTACACGGATAAATTTTAAATTATTCAGAACATACCGGTTCAGTTTTTCAACATTGCTGCACTGCTTAATTAATTAACTTAATTAAAATGGATGATTAAATTCGCTTTGTAAATAATGCATTTTTATTCAGGATAATTTGGTAGTGAAGTCCTGCACAGTTTTAGACTTGTAGATACAAAAAAAAATTCTTGGTCCTTCGAGCAGGATATTGTTGTCTATTACTAAATAACAAGAAACGTTAAGTTTGAAATGAGACTAACGGAAGGTACGTCTTGCAGATTCTTTTCGTAAATCTTTTTTGGACTCCAAATAGCTTCCGAGGACGAAACCACGCCTTCCTGTGACTGGAAAATATCTAGGATTCCGACTGTAATGTCGACTTTTTAGCTTTGATGCCAAAATGCATTGACCTATTAATTTGCCTTGAATATGAGTGATTCTTCAGAATTGATTAAAACCTTGCGCTCACCTTGCTACACGTCGGATCTTCAAGAGTCGATGAGATTTAACGCGTGGTGTGATGGAACGTGACATACCTTACCTGTAGTTAAGCCAACTTTCATCCGAATATGTACAGGTTCGACTTAAAAAAAAAATGGAATTTTAAAAAATTCGACCATCATGACCATTTTATGGTAAAAAATGTCAGGGAATCCGATGGAGGTGTCGGATTTTGATTCTGGTGCCGCAGTAAAGACTTACACGTCCGGCTTTCAAAAAATGGAACTTGAAGAAATTCGACCGCCTCATTTGCCAACCGATTTGCCTTAAGGACAATTTTCTATAATTTTTTCGAGTTCGAGCGCGAGATCATGATCATCCTATGGTAAAAATTGTCAGGGAATCCGATGGTGATGACGGATTTTGGCTCTAGTGCTGGAGCGAAGACCTACAGGCCTGGTTTACAAAAATTGGAATTTTAAAAAAGTAAGCGCCTCATTTATCAACCGACTTGACTCAAGGACATTTTTTAATAATTTTTTTCAATCCTTAAACGGCGTTTGGGCGCGAAACCTTGCCCATCCTATAATAAAAATTGTCAGGAATTTCGATGGCGATGTCAGATTTTAACTCTGAAGCTTGGAACTTTAAAAAATTCGATCTCCTCATGTAGAAACCGATTTGCCTCACGGACACTTTTTACGAATTTTTTTCGACCCCTGTAGTGACACCTGAACGCCAAACTGCGCCCATCCTACGGTAAAAACTGTCAGGAAATCCGATGGTGACGTCGGAATTTGATTCTGCCGCCCGAGCGAACAAGTACAGGTCCGGCTTTCAAAAATTGGAACTTTAACCTTCATTTACCTCAAGGACTATTTTTTATAACTTTTTTCGACCATTAAACTATGTCTGAGCACGAAACCATGCCTATTCTATGATAAAAATTGTCAGGGAATTCAATAGCGACGTCAGATTTTGGTTCTGGTGCCCGAGTGAACACGTACAGGTGCGGCTTTCAGAAAATGGAACTTTAACAAATTCGGCCTCCTCATTTACTAACCAATTTGCCTTAAGGGCAATTTTTTATAATTTTCTTCGACCCTTAAACGGCTTCTGAGTGCGAGACCATGCCCATCCTAGGGAAAAAATTGTCAGGGAATTCAATGGCGATATAGGATTTTGGCTTTGCTGCCCGAACAAACACGTACAGGTCCGGCTTTCAAAAATTGGAAATGAAAAAATCTCGAGCGCCTCATTTACCAACCGATTTACCTTGGGGACACTTCTTTATGATTTCCGTCGCCCCTTAAACGGCATCTGAGCGCGAAACCGCGCCCATCCCATGGTAAAAATTCTTAGGGAATCCAATAACCAATAAGGTCGGATTGTGGCTTTAGCGTTTGAGTAAAGGTGTACAGGTCCGGCTTTCAAAAAATGGAATTAACCGATTTCCTTTTCTTTCAGCACTTAAATGACATCTGAGCGCGAAACTGTGACTTCCTATAAGTAAAAAAAAATGTCAGGGAATCCGATTGTGATGTTAGATTTTTTTTTGATACCCGAGCGAACACGTGCAGGTTCGGCTTTGAAAAATGAATCTTTAAAAAATTGACTGCTTCTATTTGCCATGGGATTTGCCTTACGGGCACTTTTTTTTACAAATTCTGGGTCCTTCAATGGCAAATTGCGTCTTCCAATGAGTAGAAAAGGTCAAGGAATCCGACGGTAGTGTTAGATTTTGGTTCTGTTGCTCCAAGTAAACACGTGCAGGTCCGGATTTCAAAAAATGATACTTCCAATGCAATTTTACGTAGAAGGAACTTTTTCCCTGCATTTTGATGATCAAAATCCATATTTTATTTAAATATGAGTCTATTTCTTGAAGGTTTAGACGTTTTAGCACGGAACTGGAGCGGTCGACGTGTATTGGTCCGGAATGCAAATTATTAAAACATGCAGTACGAAGGAGGCGCCTCGAGCGTAATTGCATAAATCAAGAAATTCGAAATGGGAGTATAATTTTTCGACGAAGTGCTTCCGCTACAGGCGGAACTTAGAGGTGGCGGCACGTTCGGCAAACATTAAAGCGGAGTTACGCAAAATCATTTCTGTAAGTTGGCACGTCGACGTGGAGAACACCTGCACGAGGGCGCTCAGAATGTGTAAAGTTGGTATTCGAGAGTACGTGAGCACCATCTCAAGTTGAGCTGCTGCAGATGCACTTTTGTAACTAGACCTGAATTAAGGATCAGGGTATTCTCTCTTCGAAGCGATTAGGTCACTCGGTAATCTAATCTGATCCTCTCTAAGTCATTCCTAAATCCTAAAATCAGGCAACCCAATTAACAATTGTAAATTGAGTTGCCTACGTTTCAGCTGTTTTCATACAATGGGAATTTATTTACGCCCTGTCAGAAGTAGGAAAAGTTATGAGATCTAATCGGAATTTATTCGGCCTGGAACAAGTATAAATCAGGGCCGGAATTAGCGCGCGGTGTTATTTAAACAAATACGTCCGAATTGACTCCGCCAAGGATTTATTCGTAGAAATTGTAAATTAAGCCGGCGCAAAATAAGTTGTAGGCGGGCTCGGGCGCATAAATAAGATTTAAAAGATGGGAGCAGGCCGGCCGTAAAGAACTAATTAAGTCAGTTATCACGTGGAATGGTTTAATATTTCTTTCTGACTTCAGATCCTGACTCGCGCGGCGATATAGTGCATCGTAACATTCAATTAGATCTAATTTATTGCGCCCCTCGAGAGGGTTGCCGGCCCTCTACCGAGTGGATTGTGCTTAGTTTAACCATTACTTAATGCTCCTTATACTTATTTCAGTCTAAACGTTCCAAGCAAGCCGTTCCTCTTACTTTCTAGACATCAACTCGTTAAAGTTCTTAATCGCGTTATACGTAACTAATTATAAACTTTGATGAATAATCATAGCAACATTACGTAAAAAATCTCACACACGATTTAACGTCATTACACCGTGCCTTTAAATGGATTTCTGATTCTTGAAAGTGCTGAATTTGAGCTTAAATGCACAAACGTACCCTACGCTTCACGTTTTCAAACGCATTCACCAAATGCTGGGAGGTTATGTAAGCACAAACAACTAACTGGACAGCTGTCAGTGCTAGTAAAAAAAAAAGGTGAAGTTTCACCAACCACACAATTTTCACGTATTTTTACGACCCTTCGACCCCTTAATTAAAATAATTCGTTTCGAAAGTAGGCAACCTGCGGAAATATTACCTTTCTATTAAATCGAAGTGAAAAGACACCAGACCCTGAGGATACAATAGTGCCCCCTTCGAGGCAAGGGCGCTACTGAAACAGTAAAAACCCCGCAAAATCTACCGAAAACACCGTAGAAGTGAGGGGAAGGAAAAGTCGTCTTAGGTCCGAAAGTCATCGAGCTTAAGAATCCCGAATAAGCATCATAATCCGACCTAAGACGACTTCGTAATAATACGAAGAAGGAAATAGAATTTTATGGAGTAATAGTATATTATTTAAATTACTTACTGACGTTTCGCGAAAATGCCAAGGTGAATTCACTTTATATTTGAAAAGAAATGGTTATTTTGAATTAAATAAAACGTGTCTGTTTAATCTCGAAATTACAATCATGTAATATCAGCGTGCCATTTATGTAACATTTAATACGAGGAAGTTACGAGGTCTGCCGAGTAAAATTTTCAGCTTCAAGGACCGCTGAATTATTAAGGCGGCTTTCCTCTGAAAATTTTAACAGCGCCGCGTCTGACTTTTCGTGATACTCCAATTTATTCGTTTTCATGTATCGTTAAATAATTCAATTGAATGTCCCGTTTTTTTCTCGTGTGCTCGTGTCGGCATGTAATATTAACGGAGCTTTTTATTATAGAAATCCTTCCCGGATCAATCTTAAGGACTCCCGTTGTTAGGCGGGTCTAATTAATTGATTCGAGAGGGAAAGAACGAGGGGTCTGAAAAATATATGTTTCACTGACCTACCTTAGTCGTAAATCAATACATAGTGGGAAGTGTAGTTTACGAAACTCCATTTGCTTAATAACAAATTTGTTCTTTCTGCTCGGATGTGGAGGAACGGGCGATGAATATTCACGTAGCCGGAGCTTTAAAGTTGTATGATTTACTAATGCACGGCGAAGACCTGGTATTTCTTTGCTGCATGCACTTAACTTTTGAATAATTATATGCTTGTAGAGTGTGTACTAATTAGTACGTTGCAGTGCGGCACTATTTCTTTCTCGCTTCGCAAACACCGTTTTGTTGTGTTGTAAACAAAAAAGGACGTACACAAAGCACACATTGATTAATTAATAAAGTTGGGAAAGTGATTTTGAAATCGAAGCTCGTTTGCATTATCATCGCCGCGTGTCAATCAATTCAAAAGACAATTTCCTGCGCGTTTTGTTTCCACCGCGGCTAAATAAAATCGCAAACAAAATTACGAAATTAAATTCAATGCCACGAATTCTTTTATGCCGAGGTTTGTTCAAAGAGGTCCGGGCACAAAACCAATTTAGCCGCCGAACTAAATCAATTTATCATCAATTCATAAGGAGTCACGAGACAAAGTAAAGTCTGCGCAATAATAAACCCATCGTCTTCCTCCAAAGGTACACACAATCTCGGATTTTCAATTACGGCCGGAAAATTAGAAAAACAAACGCCCAGAAGAAGGAGAGCGCGGCGACGCCGGGATTACGATTTCATTACAGTTTATAATTCGAATCTATTTTGCGCTAACTTGGTTAAAATAAACTCGATTTACCTGAGATGAAACGCTTAGTTTGCTAATCCCCGGCGCGGAAACTATAATGCGGAAAAACTGGCTAGTATGTTGATGGAGATTAAAAATTTGCGCTTAACCAGAACAACTTTTTTTTATTCCCTTTTACTTTCTGTTTTTAATTAAAGCTCTTGTGCTTTTTCCCCATCGCAAAATTTTACGAAAAAAATTTCTAGGAAAATAAATTCCTTCAAATCTCATTTTCTAATAACGAATTTACTTTTTTTATATTATATTTTTTTGTGTTTGTATTTTGCGAAAAAATTCGTTCGCACCTAAAGAAATGGCAACAAATTAAAGTTAAAAAAAGTATGGCAAAAACTAATTACTTCATTACTTTTAGAGTTGTCAAAGAGGAACGTTTTTATTTACCCTCGGGCTGTGAGAAAAGTGTTTCGGGTTCTTTTGCCTTAATGTCACCCACGTCTTGCGTCTAGCCTTTGTAAATCTGTAAGACTTTTTCCTTTACAATTTAATTACATTTGAGTTTCTTCTTTTACTCTTGCTTTTTATTTTGCAGATTTTGAGTTGGAAAAGGCCATAAAAGTGGGCAAAGGGAAGAAAAATTTTAGCCCGGAAAAGTCGACTTAGGCCCGAAATACATCGAACTTAAGAAGAAGAAAAATAATCCGTCCTAAGGCGACTTCGTACTAATAATAACAATAATGTTAAAAATAAAATAGATTTTTATTGAGTAATATTCATTTAGATTATTTCCTGACGTTTCGCGAAAATGATTGTTCGCTTTGTCTCGAAATTACAATCTTGTAATATCGGCGTGTCATTATGTAACATTTAATTAAAAATAAAAAAATAAAAACTAATTGCTTCATTATGTGTGTGCTTGTCAAAGAGGAACACTTATTTTTACTTTTAAGGCTGTGAGAAAGGTGTTTCGGTTTCCTCGAGGCCACCCACGTCTCGAATTGTTGGCTTGAATTATTTCCTTTTTAATTTAATTACATTTGTGTTTCTTCTTTTACTCGTGCTTTTTATTTTGCAGATTTTGATTTGGAAAAGACCCTAGGGGCGTGCAAAGGGAAGAAAAATGATAGAAGTCGTCATAGGCCCGAAATACATCGAACTTAAGAATCCCGATTAAGAAAATTAATCCGGCCTAAGACGACTTAGTAATAATAATACACGGAGATCGAAATTGATTGTCCCGATCCTACACTATTTTCCGTGAGCTTGATGTCAATATTTACATCTATCATGTAAGATTAGAACGAAAAGCAGTGCGTGCATAGAACATTCGTGAAACTTACATCCAAACCTAAGCTAATTAATAAAAAAGTAAAGTTATTGTTTAATCAGATCGCTGTTAGAATGAAATAAGCCATTTTTCCTGAATGAATGGTAATGAACTGTCAACAAAATCTTGGAATATCTAGTAACTTCCCCAGATCTCCCTGTGTTGCTAACTTCATTTTAATAATTGGATGTAAATATCGATACCAAGCTCGTGGAAAGCAGTGTAGGATCATCAGGACAATTAATTTCGATCGCCGTGTAATAAAATGAAAAATAAAATAGATTTTTATCAAGTAACAGTATCAAAGTCAAAATGAATTAACTTTATATTACGTCGGGTGTCATTGAAAAGAAATGGTTATTTTAAATGAAGTAAAACGTACGTGTGTCTGTTTAATCTCGAAATTACAATCTTGTTCATGTAACATTTAATTAAAAAAAAAATTAAAAACTAATTGCTTCATTACTTTTATACTTGTCAAAGAGGAACATTTTTATTTACTCTTGAGTTGTGAGAAACGTATTTTGGGTTCTCTTGCCTTGAGTCCACCCACGTCTTGAATTGTTGGCTTTTGTAAATCTGTGATACTTTTTTCTTTTTAATTGAATTACATTTCAGTTTCTTCTTGTACTCCTGCTTTTAATTTTGCAGATTTTAAGTTGAAAAAACAATAGGGGCGGGCAAAGGGAAGGGAAATTTTAGTCCCGAAAAGTCGTCTTAGTCCCGAGATTCATCAGATCTGAGAATTCCGATTAAGAATAAAAATCCGGGCTAAGACGACTTCGTAATAATAATACTTTCGCTTTCAATTTGATTTCTCTACGAAGAACTCCTGCCCTTACTGACTTGCTTCATCTTGCAATGATGTCGCTTTTCTTTTCTAATTTCTTTATTTCTTTCTTTTCTTCGTTATTTTATGACTTTTCTAAAAAAAGGAAAGAAATGAGACAGACTTCTGTCTCTTTCAGTATTATCTTGCGATTTTTCTTGTTTGTTTCTTCGTCTCTTACTGAATTTCTGCCCCCCCCCCACTCATTTTGTTTCCTATCACTTTCCATCTTTACATTTTATTCCAAATTGAGATAGAGGAGTATCGTAAATAAAAAAAAAATGCAAAGCATTATACATGAAGATGACGAAAAACTGTAATTCATTTGTTCTTTCTTTTTCTAAGTTCGCTGTGTTTTTCGTTTGTTTCTTCCTTAAATTTCCTTTCAATATTAATTTGTGTTTGACGTTTAAGACAATTCATTTTCTTTTCCTTAAATTTCCTGTTTTACGTTTCATTTATCTTTCTACCCTTTATTATTTTACACAATTTTTTTCATAATTTCTTCGTGATTCCGTTTCTATCGATCTTCAATTGTTTTTTTATTGTTACTTTAGCTTCTCGTTTAGCGTTGTTTTCTTGAAATTCCTTTAATTTCTCTTAATCAAGTTCAATTTCTGTTTCATTTGTTTTTTTCTTTTTGTAATTGCTTTCTTTACAATTTGATCTTGTCTATTTTTTTAATTTTTACGCTTTTTTCTTTTATTTGCGGTTTTGCAAAGTTAATTTTTCCTTAAATTTCATGTATTTCATTTTTTTTTAATTTGACTGTGAAGTGTTTTTGTTCTCGATTTTTTGTTTCGTTTTTTATTTTCCTCTTTCAAGTCGCGTTTAGTTCGATTTTCATTTGTTCCTTCTTAACTTGCCTTAGCTTGATTTTGTTGACTTTCCATTGTTTTTTATAGTTACGTCACAGTATATTATTTCTTTTCTCGTTTTCGTTCATAATTATGATTTGCATCTTTTTTAATTTTATTGCACTTTGTTTTTCAAATTTAGCGCCCCCGTATTCTTTTTTTTTTGTTTGTTTTATTTGATTGTCCGATTTTCGTTTATTTTTTGCCTGTCGTCCTTACGTTAATTTCTTTTCGATTTGTTTCCATCACTTTCACTTTCATCGCTCTTTTATTCTGAATCGAGCAGCAGCTTTATTTTTGTTTTCTTTCATCTCATCTTCGAAATTTCATTTGTTTTTCTGTCGACATTTTTAAATTACTCATTTGTTCATCGTTTTTTGGATTATTTTTATTTATATTTGTAACTCTTACATGCATTTTGATTCGTGCTTTGGTCTTTTAATTTGATGCTTTTCATTTTTGTAAAATTTCATTTCATTTCTAATTTTTTTTTGTTTTCGTTTGGTTCTTTTTCTTTTCCTCTTTCATTTCGAATCGATTTTCATTTGTTTCTTCTTTCAACTGTATTTTTTTATTGATGCTTTGATGCTTTCCATGTTCGTTAATTTCATTTAGATTTCTCTCTAATAAAAAAAAACTCTATACGTTAAATTTATTAGCACTTACACAGGGTGTTCATTTTACAAGTGTCAGCAAGTATCTTTAATATTTCAAATGGAATGCCCTATATATTATTACGTTTTTTGATAGATCTATCAATTTGGAAAATATTTTATTAACATATTTCTATACCTAAACCTAGTATTTACCGAGATAAATGCCATCAACGAAGAAACATCTTAAATGCAGAACCCTTATTAAATTGCTTGTAACATGCTTAATTGAAGAGTCTTCATTATCAGTTATTAACCTGTAATTACACATGCTTTAAGCTAAGTAACACTATATTAAACAAACCTGAAAACTACGCAGTTTGTTGGTGGCTGGCAGTTCTTTCTGCTGAATTTAGAAGTGAAATATTTCAAGTTTTTCTTATGGAACACGCCATAAGTAAAATCATCGACCGATGTAGAATTCAATTTGCTATCTTTTTCCCAAACAAAGTCGTATACCTAAAACCTACGGTTTGTGAGATAATTCTGATTTTCTTTTTGCTTCATGATTTATGTCATTTTTAGGGTGCTATGAATGTCAACAAAATTGCCTTTTAGCTTTTTCTTGCGTTTTGCTTTTATTGCTTTATCCTTTTTCGATTTTAAATTGTTTTTTTTTTAATTGTGTACTTTGCTAATCTATTTTACTTTGATTTATTTCTCTTTTAAAACTTCTTGTCCTTTTTTGCTTTTGCATTGCAAGTGCTGCTTCCATCTGTTTTCAATCGTTTCGTTATGACGCTGTCACGATACATTCATTTTGGATTTTCGTTTTCTATTTTAGTTTTAATTTGTTCTTGTTTTCTTTTATTTTTGTTTTTCGAATGTCATACGTTTCGAAGGTTATTCTTTTCTTGCCAATCTTCATTTGACATTATTGCTTTTCCTGTTATTTTTTTTTATTTTTTGATTTTATAGCCCCTGATTTTGTTGCCTTTTTAAAATTTCAAGTTATTTCGCTTTCGTTTCTTGGAAAGATATTTTCGCCTGGATACTAAAGGGTAATTAAATTAAACTCATTAATTTTATTAATTTACGGGTGGAGTTCAACCGCATAGATTACGGCCGCGGCTTGAGGCCATCGAATCCTCGAATTTAATAAATCGTAGCTGACATTTATTCGGCATTTATGATTGCGTGCTAGGCAAGGAACCTAATCGAAAATAACCGTCGGCGGAGTATTATGACAGGGACGTAATGGTTTTATACATGTGCCCTTGTCTTTCCAGCTTAGCGTGAGTTATCAGTTTATGAAATGCAATGAAAACCAGGCGGAAACAATTTTATCGGACATGCGATTTCATCGTAGACGTATAAAAAGCGCAACTGTAAGTAAGTAACGAATCTAAATCTCGACTGAAAAAAAAATTGTCGGGCGCCAAAAGGTTTCGGTATTCGGGCGCCAAAAAAATTAAAAATCGAATGTCATTTACACGGGTAGGTAACAAAAGCAATCGGTTTGTAAACATGTTTGCCGTTGAGATTTGCAAAGTTGTTAGTTAATAAACGCAATTCATCACGTAGGGGACGACCGACAAAAAAAAGGCGACGCCCGATAAATGGACACGGTCCGCTAAAATATTAAAATATCATCGGCAGACAATCAAATCCGAACTCGCGAATTTATCAGGGAAATCGGGATCACAACACATGCCCGTTGCAAAAATAAAAGATTTATTGCGCGTCCCTGTGTGCGTTCTGCATTAATTTTCTTTCTCTGAAATGGATGAAAACAAACCACACGTCTCTCCCTCTCTCCCACGCTCTATCCGTATTTGAGCTTCGGTATTAATTTCGGAATTCTCATACAATTAGTTCGTAATTTTTTTTTTGTTTGATTTATTGATCAACATTTACAACGTATTTTGAGAGTAGAAATTAAAATACCGGGTTATTAATTCTCAGGGGAGAGAGAAAGGAAACAATTGATTAATTAAAAAGGATAGAATTTCCAATTGATGACATAATAAATATTTTATATTGTTATAATAATATCGCAGGTAGGTATAAGATATATCTAATAAAAAGGAAAGTGCTTTATTAAATGAAGAATATTGAAGTTTCTCCAAAAGCAAAAGGTGGACCAATTGAATCAAATAAAAGTCACCAGCTGAGCACGCTTGTTTTTATTTAAAATGATCGAAATTTAGTAAAAAAATAAACAAGTGATTAAACTACAAAAGTTTAATACGACCCAGACGGGGTCCAAAGAATCGAACGCGAAAAGTAATTAAATAAACTTTGTTATCAGGCAAACAGTCAAATTAAAAATTAGCCGATAAGCAGATCTGCTCCTCGTTTACACTACGCTGCCTTAAAATGAATAAAGAAGAACACTTAGTTAACAAAGAAATAAAATAAATAACAACGCTGCGTTAAAGTGAGTCGACAAAATAAGTCAACGTAAATAATTAAAATATTTCCGACCTGGTAACCAAAAATCCAGCGTAATGACAAATAGCTGGCAACAGTGAGGCAACGCCCTCCCACGGTGGTTAGCGCCGTCAATGCCGTAATTTGGCGAAGCGGTTATGTCACCAAGTGGCGACGTGTTGCAGGTCGAGTCCACTTTCACGAGCGGGGGTGGGCCGTGTTGCTGGGGCGTAAAATTGTTTGGAACGGCGATATCCAGTCTTTTCTTCACCCACTAAACAAACTGATAGGTAAAACTACCACTGAAACGCGATACGCGTTACGAAAGAGCACGTACACACAAAATGGCCGGTAGAAACTACCTGTTCTTTATCTCAAAGACATGCTTTCGAAAAGCTGTTTAACGAGCTTGAATTTTTCTCAGCGTACGTTTGCACAAATCTAGGAGTAATTCCGTTTCCGACTTCCTTCACGCGAAAGAGAGCACAAAGATCGTAGTCACAAATAAACGATACGTACGCAGAGAGCTCTAGAGGCAAACGGAATGCGACGCGCAAAGTTGCGCTCTTCTAACTATCGCTGCGACGGGAGTCGTTACGAGATGAAATCAGTTTTTAACCGGGCGATAGAGTGAAATGGAGAGATACTGTAGGGCTAAATAACAGCGTGTAATATTGAGAAATATCAGGAAAGTCACGTAGGGCAAGCCTGGCCGTTACATTCTCACGCAAATACAGGGCGATCGGCAAATATTATGAATAACTCAAATGGATTTTTCAACCGTAACAACTTTTCATTTATCTTTCTGCTCTTTAGGCATACCTATGGGTTGCGATTTTTCAATTGTTTTTCGTCTTTGCATTTTGACTTTCGCTTGTTCGGTCTGGAGTTTTTTTTACTTGATATTTCAATTATTTTTCTTCAGCGTGATTTTATGCTTCTTTATCTTCCGATTGTTTTTTTTTTAATTGTTACTTCACAGTGTACCCTTTTTTTTAGTTTTCCTTCATAATTGCGGTTAGCTTCTTTTTTTATTTTTGTCGCTCTTCTTTACTTTTCAAAATTCGCGCCCTCTGCTTTCCTTTTGTTGTTTTATTTGATTACGATGTCCGATTTTCGTTTCTTTTTTCTCCTCGTAGTTTGATTTCCTTTTGTTTCTTGTTGCCGTTTTGTCTTTCCTCACATTTCGTTTATTTCTCTTCATCGTGATTTTACACATTTCTTACCTTTCATTCATTTCTCATTTGTTTCAACTTCTCCTAATTTCGTTTTTATCGATCTTCAATTGTTTTTTATTAGTTGTTATATCACAGTATATAATATATACATTTTTTTTTAGTTTTCCTTCATAATTACAGTTTGTTTCTTTTTATTTTTGTCGCTCTTTTTTGCTTTCCTTTTCTTTGCGCCCTCTGCGTTCTTTTGTTGTTGTTTTATTTGATTGTGATGAGCGATTCTCGTTCATTTTTTTTTCTGCAGGCAATTTGATTTGCTTTTGTTTCTTGTTGCCGTCCCTACGTTAATTTACATTTCCTTTATTTTCTTTCTGTTCTTTATTATTTCACAATTTTTCTTCAATTTTAATTTGTTTTCGCCTTCATATTCATATACTATTATTTGCGATTTTCAATTGTTTCTTAAATTTCGTTCATTTGTTTTTAAACTTTACGACTTCTTCGTGATTTCGATTTAATCGATCTTCTGTTTGTTTATTGTTACTTCACAACATATTTTCTTTTTCTTTTTTTTTCATTGCTTCTTCTTTTATTTTGGTTGCTCTTCTTTGTACGTTAGATTCTAGAATGTTCCAATATGGCTGCCGTAGCGGTAGGCGACCTCGTGCCGCCTCTGCCCTTGACACGGATTCTTCTCGGTTCGTTCATATCGATTTTTCTAGAAAGTCGGTGATTGGTCATTTTGGATCAGGTGAACCCCCTACTTGCTTGTGATTGTACTTCAACGCCGAATCCTGTACGATCGCGTTAGTAATTCTGCTCATCGCCTAGAGTGTACGTCTTCGTTTGTTGTTTGAATTCATCAGAATGAGATGTTCGATTGAATAGTGAATAGTATTAAGTCATACTCC
This sequence comes from Dorcus parallelipipedus, assembly GCA_958336345.1. Lineage (NCBI taxonomy): Eukaryota > Metazoa > Arthropoda > Insecta > Coleoptera > Lucanidae > Dorcus > Dorcus parallelipipedus. Next base: position 38,344,728 of record OY284479.1, on the reverse strand, counting down.
GAGCAATCCAAAGTATTCTTTTATGCTTTTCTAAGCCTGATCTCTACAAATAAATCAGGTATTTATGACAAACAGATTTTGGGCGCAGATCAGGACGTAACGTGTGATTTCTATTGCCAGTAGCGGGCCCCGCTCGACGCATTTATCTTTAAGGTTTTACGTTTGTTTTGTAGTTAAAGCATTTTTGCATTTTATCACACACAGCTTAGAATTTCTGTTTTGCTCGTGAATTATACATAAAGACAAGTGTGACCACCTATTTATTTATTTATTTTTAATTTGATTTGGGGTTACGTATGACCTCGCCTGTCCCATTGAGTTGGCCGGCAGTTGGGACGATCTTAGTTTGCCCTCCCAAAATTTGTGGCCTTCAGGTAAGGTAATTTCATGTACACTATTTTTTTTTTGTAATTCGGTGATGGTGAGGTGCTTCTTTTGTTGTCCTTCAGTTCATTTTTAATTAATTTCTTTTCAGCACTTCTTATTATTTTAATATTTTCTGTGAGATGTTTGACTTCATTTGTTTTATTTCTGGACATTATTTAACACGTTACTTTTTATTTTGTGATGGTTCTATGCTATCACAATTTCTTATTGCAACAAATGGTAAGGGTCATTCGGTCACCGGTAAGTATACATTTTTCTTGTGGTCGGTTTATATGCTCCTGATGCTTCTATGGCATCACATGAGCATTGAGCCTTGAGGAACTCTTCTGGTCAGTGGTAAGCTTTCCATGTGCTTATGACGGTCGATCCCCGAACACATTAGACATTTTCGATGATTCAACCGATTCATGGCCGGGTTAGAAATCTGAGAGAGAACATTTAGAGGCTTAGTGCATGTAAGCGTGAGTACGGTGTATCCACCGGTGTAATTATCGAAAATGCCCATTGTATTTTGTAACAAGGAAATTACCTATAACATAAACAAATACGCAGCAGAACGTGTCGCCTTCGAGCGACCTCAGATCACACGTGCCTAGAGTTAATGCAAACAAATGTCATAGGGCGGCTTGCACTACCAAAAGGGGCTTCGCCATCATGGTGCTGTCAATTTCAATTGTAGGGCATTCAAGTGTTCTTGCTCTCATAGTAAAGAACAATTGTATTGTAACCAAGTGTACTGTGTCATAGTACTGTCATAGTAAAGAACAATTCTATTGTAACCAAGTGTACTGAACCATGTAAATATTTTACTTTTATTTTAAGAAATGTGTTACGTAATCCTGCTACGCGTCCCTTATTCAAAAACGTACCGTAACAATGCCACATTGTCATTTCTTGAAGTTCTTAGTGCAAAAATAATTAGTACCATCAACAGAAACGTACGTTTAAAAATTCGAGCAATAAAAGTTAGTTGACGTTGCATTTGGCGAACTTAAATTCGCGTTTCATTGCACGCTAATCGCGTTCTCGAGCCATCGATTTCGCTCCCGGAGTATCGCACGACTTTCAAATGAAACTCCGGTCGCCAGTTTCGAGTGCTGCAAAACGTGCAAGAATGCGGAGATGAATGCATCAAATTAGCCGTGCGTTTCGCCCCAAGTTGGCGTCGTTTGTGCTGCTCGCCGGATTAATTGCGGCAGTCGGTGGTTTGTCACGTGCAAATCTAAGGGGGGGTGTAATTTTCCGGTTGCGAACGCTTCATGGAAACAGAAAAATAAACTACTTACTTCACTCGAAATTAAAAGTTGCAGGTATGTTGTATGTAGGTACATACATTTTAACAACAGACAGGTGCTTATTATTACTACCGGAGGCACAAAGCACAAAATGTTTTTCGGTCTGTTTCGAATATCCTTTGAAGTTCGTTTAGTTCCTCCCCACCCCCCATCCCAAAAAACAAAACTGGAATCGAAAATTAATCCGCTTTTTTAAGTGTTGCATTACAGCCCTCACTCGAAAACTCCGAAATTGCGTTCTGTAGCGTCATCGCCATCAAAATCGCGCAGCAGCGGCAGCTTCTTTTTTTTTTGGTGCAATGCAGCTTTTAATTTGTGCGTTGTTTCGCACGCGAACGAGCTTCGAAACGGATTCTGAAATCATCCGCGCACGTTCTCCGAATATTAAAATCGTTCGGGGGGGCATTTCGAACTTCATTCAATTAATTTAAATTCCTTTTGGGCATTACGCGGAATGACAAAGTAACGAATCTCGGAAGGCGATTTTCTCATCCTTCGCGCTCTCTCTCTCTTTTATGATTCGTTATGAAAAAAAAGGCATTTCGATTCAATACAATAGACTACAATACCGAGATACATTTATTTTCTTGGTTGAATAAATATCCTCTGCGTAGGTCCTTTTTTATCGTAAGAATGTTTTCCTTTCAATTAAAATAATTGCAAAGGTAACAAAGCGCTTGATCGAAGCTTTCAAATGCAGCTTTGAGGCTTTTTACATCTGCCTTTTGAGCAGCTTCTTTTTCTCTTGGTCTACTTCCTTTATTGTTGGCCTGGTTCTTGCAAAAAGTTTTTCGTTCTTGTTCGCGAAGCTAGGCCCCATACCCAGAAACCTAAAAACATTTGAGTTTCCTGTAGGAATAAAGACCTTGGAATTCAGTTAAATTTAAGTTAACGAAGCCTAGGCCCCTAAGTTGATTTGCCCTTCTCGAAATTTATACTGTTTTCGATTCATCATCTCACATCGAGCATTCCAGTTGAAACTGAGTACAGGGAAAGTAACTTGTGATTCAATAAAACTTTCAACAAAGTGTGTCACGAACAAAATTACGTATGTCCGAATATAAAGTTTGAATGTTGGAAGTATATCGAATCTTCAAATGCGTTACGTATTAAATAAATAAATTCGCAAAACATCAATTATTTCATTGTTTCTAAAATATACAGCATTTTTGGTGATCAATGAAAGTCATAACGTTGAAATGTGAGAGAATAATCAAAACTTAAATCTGACAGAACTGACAAATGTAATTTTGAAATGTCACCAATTGTGGTATCTCAGACATGCACGTTATGTCTATCTTTATTTATCATGGCACCCTTCGATGAAAGTTTTTTAATTCACAGTAGTAAGAGTAAAAAATAAAAATAATCAAGTGGAAGTAGAAACAACGAAAAAATCAATTAATTTACGCAAGGTGAAATGAAAATAAACATTAGTTGATGTATAAAACCGTAAGGAACTGAACAAATTACTAATTTAATTTTACCCGATTTACAACACCCTTACGGGTTTAATTATTTTCAAATGTTTTGTGATATACGTATTTAAACAAATGGCCATTACAGGAAATTAGTTTATATTAAATTCAACTAAAACAAACACTCATTTCAGTTGCATTCAAAGCAATTGTTAATAAGGAATTCAATTTCTAACGCGTCACTCCTCCTTGTACCCCTTGAAATTATTTTTTTTTTACTAGCCAGGTATCACAAGACTGTAAATCAATTTAATTTAACAGGAATCGCATGCACCGCTTTAATTACGTTTATAATTCATTTCTGATTGGCTGTAAGCGAAGAGGAATTAGTCGGTCATTGTCCTAAGCCAGGGTGGTCTAGATAATTCCACTGATTTGAAATCGAACGCAAGAAGGACGTGTATAATTTCTAACCATTTCGATAAATCAGTTAAAATGGTTTATAAGCTGAACCATATATTTCATTTACTTAGTTAAAAGCTATTGTCACGCCAACGTTGTTGCCTCCGCCATGTCGCTGTATCGTGTCCAGCGATTCACGTTAGCCGTTTAGGGGCGTAGGTAAAGCTTGAAAACAATTTGGTACAAAATATACCTCTTTATAAGTTTTCTAAATTAATTGAATATTGATGCGGGGAAATGCCAGTCCGGGAAACTGAAGGCTGAAGGATGACGCGGCGCAGACAGGGTTGCTCATTGGGGTTGATGCGATGGGTGTAGTTGGAGTTACTCGGCGATAGCTCGTGGATCATGTCGATTCGGGAGATATCAACAGCAACAGTGCAGATACGTGGACCTCAGTGAAGGCCTCGGGGGTTGCGTAGATCCAGTGAAGTGATGGAGATCACAACGAGGAATTTCTTCGGCCTTGCAGTAAAGACTCGTCTAGAGAACAGCGATACTGAGGCGATCTGGTCGGTTCTTTTGGATGCGTCGGCAGCAAGGGCCTGGTGTTACAGCCAAATTTAATCGCACAGAATTTGCGACGCATTTTGTAGCGAGCTGGTTGTATCTATATGTTATTTGAATATCTGACCCGTGCCGGAAATCCCGCTTTCGTATTGGTTCTTTTATTCAAAACTCTTGACGTCATATTCATGTCATTGGTTACCGCTTATGACGTAATAATACGTTGGTATTTCGTTCAGTGTTGAATCTGCTCTCATGGTGTACAGTTGCGTGGTTTTGTGATAACGAAATTCTTGCTCTGAAAGTGAGGAGAATTTAACAACGGCCCTGCCGGAATGGAATTCACACCACCGAGCGAGTTTTGGGGTATTTTCAACCCCATTCCCAGCTTGGGATTCCCACAAATTTCAGGTAAAATATTGAACAAACTGGCTAACGCCATTTTGGGACGCTAGCGGTTTTCATCTCCCTTCAGGCTTCCAGTACAGGCTTTCAGTTCGAGCTTCTAGTTCGACTTCGACTTTCAATTATCAGTTTGCGGACAAGTCGAAGTACTATTTCGATTTATCGTATTGAGCCAATCAGTTCCGGCGTTTCTACGAGGTATCTTGCGAATCTGCTTTGAACCGGATCACCGGCGTTAGAAACAACCCACAGGTGGCGTCGTGAGTGCCAGACAGACGCAAGGTCTGTTGAGTTTTGACGTCTAACATTATTTTTCTTTTGTGAACGGTTATTGCATGCCTTACCGGAGAGCGAATTTCGGCTAAATGCAGTGTTGCTTGTGCAGTTTTAAATTATAGAAAGTGAATAACTGTGTTAACTGTATATTTATTAAGAACTTACGATTTGATTAAATTTTGTTTTGAACAAGCACAGGCTTAACCTCGTGTAACGTTTTAGTATCCAATAACGTTTAAAGTTGTTAACTTTAAATTCCATTTTGATATCTACGTTCATGTACCAATGAGTAAAGTGTAGCCTCTATTTTGTTTTTGACTTTTTGCCCAATCTAGTCAGTTCGGGGATACTGACAAGATTGTTTGCCTATCCAGGCTCGACCCTGTGGAACGTCTTGTACAACAACCTCCTACAGGTACAAATGGGCCGGGGGATTACTCCCATTACCTATGCAGACGATTTGGCGATTATAATCACTGCCAAAACTCTTGCACTATTAGAGGAAAAAGCGAAATACGCCGCGTCCAAGACCAAAAACTGGCTAATACAACATGATTTAGAATTAGCCACAACCAAAATAGAAATGATCATTTTGGTAGATCGAGGAGACTCCGGTCACTAACAACTGACTTCGAAGGGACTACAGTAACCAGCAAACCCGAAATAAAGTATCTGGTCGTATACCTCGACAGAGACCTCAGAGTGACCACCAACGTTAAGAGAACATACAAGAAATGGAACTGGAAAGAGGAAGTCCTAGCAGGGGTCGTCACTTCGACCATCCCTTACGCGGCACCAGTATGGCTCCCGGCGTTAAAATACAAACACCTCGAGGAACTTCTCGAGTCCATAAACAGGAAAACGGCTATCAGAGTTACCTCTGCCTACACAACTGAGGGCAGAGGAAAGGAGACAAAAATATTTAACGGGTAGCGCAGATACTGATGATACTCGAAAAACCCTCATAGAGAAATCGCAACTCATGTGGGACACGTATCGTGGTTGGACCAAAACTTTTATCAAAAATCTGCCCAAATAGTATAGGCTGTCCCATTTTCGATGGTATTCCATAGGTATCTTCGTTAATAATGGAAATAGAAAGAAACTGAGCAAGCAATATTGAGTCAACTTTCTACGCTAATTTGAATGACCAACTTAAAAATTTGCTGCTCCTTGCCATTTTCGAGGTACAGTTGAAAAACGAAAAATTCATCAAATTTTCAAACGCATATTTTTTTTTATTTTTAAAGGTATCGAAAAATGACAAAGGCATATTTTATTCGACTTTTAACGTAGATCATGATTCTTTAATCAAATCGCATCAAAAGTTCATAATAACCGAGATATAACCACAACTAATGTTTCGAATACCATCGAAAATGGGACACCCTGTACAATAGAAAGTTCGGCGAAGTAGACTACTACGTAACTCAAGCCATGACCGGGCACGGTAGATACCTACCTGCATCGAATCGGCAAACTAGAGATCGACACGTGCTGGTACTGCCAAGAAGTAGATACGGTGTGGCTGTGTCAAATGGAATAGCATTAGAGAAAAGGCTGTGGCACAATTATTTCTGCAGCAAACATGGCCGAAACCATGCTAAAGAACGAGAAACATTGGAACCATGTAACCAACATGCTGAAAGAGATCATGCAGCAAAAGGCCACTGATGAAATACAAATGGAAAAACTGAGAAATACAAACACACAAGACTGAAAAGATTAATACCTGACAGTACGAAATTTTTGACGGAATGCTTCACGTCAAATACCGGAAATTAGTAGCTGCAAAAGAGAATAAGGAGTTTAGTTGGTAGGCGCTCTTGTCGAGGACCTAAGAAATAGGCGATAAGGTCAGGGCGACTCCAACACATCTGATACCGGATTCTGTTCATGATGTCTGCTGAAGATTCTCCAAACCTCTATAAAAAAAAAAAGCTATTGGCCTGTTTACTGGCCTCGTGGAAACGCGGCATTATCAGAATGATAAAAGGCGGCATACTTCGAAAAAATAAACAAATGTACGAGATATTTTTCGATTGTGACATTTTTGTTTTCGAAGACGCTTCTTTTTGATTTTGCGCAACAAATCGAAAAGCAAATTCGTTGCAAACATTAAATTTCAGTACCACGCGTATCCAAATTAGTACGAAGATGAAATTCTCGCCAATGATGAAGGCAATAAATCTGCCTGTGGCGTTGATGACTATCGTCCTGAGGCGATACATCGACAAGATCTTCACGTCTCAGGTAGAGTCTTCCTCCTCAATTTAATCAAAATCGCTGAAAATTTGATTCGCAGGGTCAAACTGTGGTGAACAACGCACCGTGGCTTATAAAACCTTCTTATTTGAAATTATGCATATACGCCTGCATGTTAAGCGCGGGCCTTTGCTACATGAAAAAAGGCACGGTTATTTCAGTGGCAAAGAAATGTTACAAAGCAGCGATCGCTATTAAACATAAATGTGCAGGGTACGTACTTTTTTCGCAACGATATCTCCCACACCTTTTTGCAAAAAACTTTACATTTTAGAAAGAGGTGTCTCGTCGAAAGTGCAGCTTTCAACGATCAACCAATCGTGTCAGGCCAAGCTCCACCAAGCCAACCTCAACCCTGCGGTTCAAGATGTTGTGGACAACCGGATGCACCTGGAGATGCACCTTGCACATCGCGTACAATCAGCGATCCAAATGAGCCTTCAGAGTTGGATATAACAGACGATTCTCTATCGGCTCTGCTAAAGTTGGGGAGGACCGAGACAAAGAAATGTAGAAAAACGACCGAAAAATCACCGGCGAGGAATTTATACACGTTGAGGGGCAGGAAAATCAACCCGCAAGATGCAAGTTACGATGGGAAAGCGTTCAGGAAGACTAGGAGCGGCAAAGTGCACAAGCGTCATTCTAATAAATCTCGTCGTAGTAAAGATCTATAATGACATTAGACTTTTCGAGCTCGTGATTTTGATCTGTGTAAATTACGCTGAAAATTCAAAATCCATCAGTAAATGAATACGTCATTGCGTGCAGTTTTTCTTTTTTCTTTTCATAAGGGGCCATGTTCCAAAGGATAAATTCTCACTCTAAACCATCGTACCAGATACAGAGACGGACTGATTTTTTGGAGATCAACCACACACTATGACATTCTGTACATGTCGATTACGCCTTTGGGTTTGAGGAGTTACACTCGACAAGACGGGCACTGGACCGGAAATTAAATTAAATTCCATTCCATGGATCGTTCGCTTTTAGTTATGTTTACATAATGCATAATCTTCCGTCCTGGCGCCCTTAAGAATTTTAACATCATATCGACCCACTCCCTTCTCACTGTTGCTGGCCGAGGGAATAGCTGTTAGTTAATGCAGCGCAGAATTTGTCACCTAGTCAAGGTACAACGATTACAGTGAATTGTCTACATCATGATTTCCTAATTGGGGGCATTGGGGGCAATGTAAACAATAATTAGACGACAATGCTTACGCGGTGGAAATATACTTCTGTGTTGGTGTCCTAATGAGTTGGAGTTAACGCTGAATTTGTGGTTTCGAAATGAGAATGCAATTACACAATAATTGTAAATTGTCCTATTAGCTTATTTCCGATTAAAAACTATACTAGATTATGATTATAGTCATTCTATCGTGACATTATTCAGTATAAATACTTTCAAATTTAATGAACGTCTGCGTATAAACGTTGTCAGCCGCATATCAAAATGAATACAGAGGGTAACGGAAATGTTTTTTGAAGATTGTAGATGTATGTAATTAACGGATCGATGGCATAAAATATCAAGCATATTACACATATTAAAATATTATAACTCGACACACGATCCCATCCTCTGCCACCACTCGTTGTGGAACCTCCAATCCTTTGCCACCACTCATTGCGACTGCTGTACGTCTTTCTTTTGTTGTTTGTAGCTCACTACAATGTAATTGATTATTATTGATCTGTATTAAATTCATCGCTAGATGTAATATGGGTGGCGTTTTATTTTTCAATTTTTTTCATTCAAGTGAACATTCCAGAATGTCTCTTTTGTGTGTTGTCGGTGAAATTAGCGACGATGTTCGCGCTATCTGAAACGTTCGCATCTTGTAAAACCGGAAACGTAAAACGAGACAAAGGCCCCCGGAAAGTTCGAATGTTAGACAAAGTATTTTCATTATCTGCATATTGCCTCTTGCGAGAGAGCGCGGATGAGAGACGTCGAAGTTAAGTTTGATTAAAATTTGTTGACGGCAGCGACAAGAAACGAGTGTGTAGTAAGATAGTGGAGGGCTCGGCGGAAACGAGCGGGAGTTAAGTGGCGAGGATCGCGAGGATTAAGGCCGGATTGTGACTTATTCCGGGGCCTGTAAAATTAGCTTAATTGGCGCAATAAAAGAAAATGCCCCGCGACGCCGGCGCTTAAGCAAGCAAATATAAAACCTAAATTGAATTAATTATCCGCGTTTATAACCCGGATAATTGAGTATAACGAACACCTAAAAGTAACAACGCTTTTCTAGGATTCAGCGGGAGAGATGACAGCATGTTTTCAGGCCACGGTTAATGAATCGCGAAAATAATTAGAATTTGTTGGCGTAATTAATTTTAGAAATTCAGCACTCCGAGGGGGAGGGCGGGAGGAAAGACGGAAATGTTAATTAACGTTACTTGAAATATTTATGTAAATCACTAATTAAGATGTGGTTCGCTAAGAGGATTTTGTACATAAACAGGCACCCTTCCAACATATCTCGCAGCCCAAAGCAACTTCAAAATTAAATAAACCAATCAGAGCTTCACTAAAATAATTATATTATTACTTTTATTTCAGTTGCGAGCACCTCCAGGAAGCTGAACTACGTGAGCGCACCTCCAGAGCATCAGGCCACTCTTAAGGTGCAGATAGACATGCGCGAGTTACTGTCCGACACTGATGTCGCTAAATAGGGTTGCGAGTCGAGTAACTTACAATTACAATCCATAATGATTAGCTAGTTTGAGCAAAGGGGGCGCAATCCATACCCCCTTCTTAATTTGTTACCGCCTGATATACCTACCGATGGAGTACAAGTCTGGGTCTTTTATTTAGCTGAAGGAAGTAAAATCCTTTCAACGAAAATATCACTCCAAAAGAAAAAAAAATAAGTAAAAGGAGTATCTTATTTCAGAAAGGAATTTACAGCAACAAAATCCCAAGAAATAATGTAAGGGATGAAGACGATCCTCGGCGAACGGGGGAGGTTATAACTGTCGGTTTTGATTTGGATTTTTGGCCGTCGGCTGCAACGGTAATGATAAGTTCCAGCGGGGCAGAGGAATAACCCGTGAGTTATGTTAGCAGCCCTTGCCGCCTGACGGCACGTAATATATGGAGACAGAGTAGAGAAGCGATAACACCTGATCTAAGTTGGCCTATTGGGTCACGCCACGTTCGCCTACGTTCCTCACCTTACTCACCCTCGTATTTATTCACCGACCACTCGGTTTATTACCGTACGTACCTACCCTGCGACGTGGATTTTTCTATTCGAACAATTTATGCCCCCAATTACGGTTAATGGTGATTTACGGATTTAATTCTTTGCGATTTGTAAAACGCCCAGACTGAACGTAGCTCCGCTATTAGGAATCGAACCGCGACATGGTGTTCTTCAAAAAAAAAAAAAAAAGAGGAATTGAGTTTGCACTTTTAATTTTTAAGTGCAGTAGATCTGCAAGAAAGGTTGATGGGGGTGACTATGGACTTTCCGCTCGACCCCGTTATCTAATGGAAAAGTTTAGGTTACTATCATCGTTTGGTGCAAGCTAGCCTTCGTACTCACGTGTCAAGAATTCTTTATTGATTGGATTACATATTTACCTTACCGTATCTCAATGGTCACTTATCTGAAGGAGAGTCAGTATTTTGACTAAGGATTGATTTAATAAGTATGTGTTAGTCTTAGGCCTGGTTTATTCACTTTCAATTAACTTTAACTTTCAATTTATTCCCATAGTAACAATTTGTACAATTATTACTATGGTAATAAATCGGAAAATAAAGTTAACTGAAAGTGAATAAAACGGGCCTTAGGCCCAGTTTCATGACACGTAGTGAACTCCTTGATCAAGTCAATCGTGTGATTAAGCAATATGATTGGAGGAAAGATTAAATTTCCACCAATGATATTGCTTAATCACACGATTAACTTGATCTACTACGTTTTTGATGAAACTGGGCCCTAATAGAGCCATGGTTTTTTAGCCCGGGCATACCAAGAATATCCAACGAACCTCTGGAATCCTACACATATTAAATTAAAAATATTCAATAGCTGGAAAGGAGGGAGACAGGGGGATGAAGCAATTTTATTTGTTTGCCGTCGTTAAAACCAAGATGGCCGACTTATAATCGAAAAACGTCTACCCTTCGTGAATTAAAAGAAATTTCCAGAAAACCTTTGGGGCCATAGAACAGTTTATTTATGAATTGAATGGGAGGGGGGCGAGAGGAAACATTTTTTAAAAATAATTTGTCTATAAATTACGAATTTTCGTAATTTTTTAAAATTTATATTAATTTGTTTGGATTACTTCGATTTTTTGCAAGCACAGTAATAAAGTAAAAAACGTTTGCTATTTTTTTCGACCCCCTTTTTAAAATAAAATTTGCAGGAAAAAATTAATTTTTATTTTCGATTTTCTAATTACATTAATTTATCTAAATTTAACACAAATCGCTCCTTCAAGAGTTGCCATCTATTGCATGAACTGCCAACTAATCTTCCAAGTCCAAAGTCGCAGTTTTAGGTTAGGTTATACAGAATCGAGGTTTGATTTTTTGCAAACACAGTAACAAATGAAAAATATTTTTTTTATTTTTTCCGAACTTTTTAAAAACAAAATTTGCAAAAAATAATGATTTAAGATGTGTCATGATTTTTATTTCTCTACTTGGATTAATTTATCTAAATCCAACACGAATCGCGTCCTTCAAGTGCTGCCATCTATTGCTCGAACTGCCAATTAATGTTCCAAGTTTAAAGTTGTTACAGTTTTAGGTTAGGTTACACAGGATCAAGGGTTTGGTCTCAATTCCAAATCGTTTTGCTGATATCGCCATCTATTGAATACATCGCAAATTACTTATACATTCAGGAAGAAATATATGTTTAATGGTCTTCCGTGTTGCAACTTTAAGTTAAATCTGAAAACATCGTGCTCTTTTGTTTTCTTCCGTCTAATTTTCAACATTTTCCTAGTGCTGCCATCTGTTAGGTCTTCCATTTTGAATATTAGGTTACGTTATTCATTCAATTTTTTTTTGTTTCAATTTCTGCTCATTTTTGATAAGTTTCGGGTCTCTCTAGTGCCGCGATCTATTGACAACTGCACCAAATTATTTAAATTGTTTTAAAATTTAAATTAATTCGTTTGGATTACTTCGATTTTTTGCAAACATAATAACAAAAGAAAAACGTTTGCCATTTTCTCTGACCCTTAAAAAAATTTAAGAAATTCCAATACATAAAATAGTAACTTATCATAATTAATTAATCATTAATTTATCTAAATAAAACACAAGTGCTGCCATCTGTTATTAGGTGTTCCAGTTTGAAAGTTAGGTTATGTTGCCGATTCGGTTTTTCTTGTGTCTCATTTCTTGTCCATTCTTGATAAGTTTCGAGCTTTCCTAGTGCTGCCATCTACTGAATACTACGCCAAGTTATTTTTATGCGGTACTAAAAATATACAAACAACTAACTAATAAACGATATTATTATTTCTTTCTAACATCTAAAAGAAATAAAATCTGCAGCTTTAGGTTAAGTCATCCAGAATCAAGGTTTTTAGATCATTTCCTAGTCGTACCGCTCAGTCGCGCCATCGCACGGCCGAGCTTTGACTTTAAACTGTGCAGAAGAAAAAAACTCAGCCGTGCAATGGCGCGACTATGCGGTATGTTTGCAATTGCATAAGTCAAGTTAGTTATTGGTATTGCAGTGGAGTTCTCGAGCTATTCTTCTGCTGATGAGGCCACGAGCGTCTGGCTGCAGATCCCCCTACAGCCAATCAGAACAAGGATAGCTCAAATTACCAATCAGTAGCGTATAGCACGCTCTAGCCAATTAGAATAAGGCAAAGTAATTCAAATTCAAATTTAGAAGATATACAGTTTCAATAATAGTGGTTAATTAATTAAATTAATCATTAATTAAAACGGTACTAATTGAGCTGGTGAACCAAAAGAATGGTTTAGCTTAAAGCTGGGGAAAGAAATACAGCAATGAATGAAAATACTTTTATTTGTCATGTTTGTGGCTCAATATATGTCAAATATAACTAATTTTAAAAATTTAAACAAAAATAACATTATCACAAACTCTTTTAAACGGACACTAAATGGCGCACAAACACTTTACGTTTCGCTATCGTTTGACATCTCTTTCGGAAGTTTGTGATACAATTTTCATCGGACAAGAACCAGCTTTAATTAAAAATAACATTGTGGAAAATGTTGTCAGCAAAATAAAAAGTTTAGATACTAATTGTGATTTTACATTTTATACACGTGAAAATTTAGAACGCCATTTAGATGTCGATCATAATGTTAAACAAGACGTTGAAGAATTACATTTTGGCAGTATTGATGTACATACATATACGTTTCTACAACTCACATACTGAACATGTAACATTAGCACGAGTTCCCTTAATAATGATATTTTAAATTAAAAACATCAAAAAATAATTTCGAATATTTTTAAATTTAAAAATTTAAATAATTAATTAAATTTCAAGTATTGATTTTGTCTATTGTTCCTAACATGTAAAAATCCTTAAAATTAAATTAATGAAATATTCAAATTTAAATTAATTGAATTTATTTTTTGATGTTTTTAATATAATTTTAATCAAATATGGCATTATCGAAGATAATCCTGCTAACATCCTATGTTTTGGATTGAAAACTGCTACTACCTGCGACAGTAAGTATATCACAACTAATGATACTACAGAACAAGAAAGTGTTGTACAAGAAGTTACTAATTGGACTATTAATTCTGATATGAAAGTAATTATACTGTGAAAAAAATTAATTTAAGTAGCAGCCATGAAAGTAAATTGAAATGTGTTATATGTGAATGTTGCATGCACGTATATTCTTGTACATGCACAGATTATTTAATACATAGGTATTATTAAAAAAAGGTATAGGTATCCACAAGTAACGAAGTTCACAATAATTAACAGGTACAGTGTTCGGTATTAAAAATAAAACGTTCTACTAAACCAAACCCTAACTAGCATTCGGAGCCTCACTTCCATTGAGAAATTCTAATAAATTCTGCCTTGATAATTTGATCATATTTATTCTTTATCAATTAAATTCATTATTTTCAAACAAGATTGTGGTTTTTTGTTTAGTTTAATGCCAAGCATTGTATAGGTGTTTTTTTTTTATATTTGCACCCTACCTAGATACTTTAACACCTAGAGAAAAACTGTAAATACAATAGTTGTAGAGATTTATATGTATTATTTTTTAGAGTTTTTAAGCTCCTAAAGTAAACCTACATGCGGGGTGCAAAAAAAACCCGTACATGCAAACATTTTAAATCGCTTCGTTTTTTAAAAAATAATTTATTGCTTCGCTTTTTACAAAATAATTTATATGTAATAATTCATTTTAGATTTCAATCAACAAAGAAAAAAGAAATGCCATAATTCGCCTAGGAAAACCTTCCCCAAAAGAAGTAGATTAGATTCATAGCATGTTAAATGAGAATTAAAATTATATTCTAGAAAAACGTGTGCATTTTCAGTGTCCGTTAAAAGGATTCGTATTACAAAAGAATAAAGTTAACCAGCGACTAAAGTACCAGCCCTTATAGTTTTAATAAAATCAATTTCAAGCGATTTAAAGTGCTACTTATGTAATTAATGAAGTTATTCCTGCTGTTTGTAGCCATAATTTAATATTGGTAAATTAAATGCTGTTCTTGTGACACAAAGTTTTTTATTAATATAACAACCGGTTTCGCCTTTTAAAAAGGCATTTTCAAGTTATATAAAATTACACCTAAAAATAATCAATTAATAGTAAATGTCTTAGATATGTAGATATTAAAATTACTTACTTAAAAACTATATAATAATTTATAATATTAGATTATATATGATTGTAAAAATATTTTAAAATTTATTTTAAAATTTATGTCAAATTCTTGTAGTAATTTTAATATCTACATATCTAAGACATTTACTATTAATTGATTATTTTTAGGTGTAATTTTATATAACTTGAAAATGCCTTTTTAAAAGGCGAAACCGGTTGTTATATTAATAAAAAACTTTGTGCCACAAGAACAGCATTTAATTTACCAATATGCTACTTATGTAGCTATTTAGTTGAAAGATTCACTGAAATTAGAAATGGACCCTCTTTAAATTCTGTTTCTTCAGATCAGATGTTGCACTGAAATAAAACACGTCTCATTACAGTTCAAAGTGTCATGCAATTTTCTTACTTATCGTATGTATTGTATTTTAACGCCTGAGCTATTGATGCCATTCTTGAAAGATAACACAATATCCACCCTGACCCGATGTTCAAATGAATATTACGATTGGCATTGGATATCATATTTTTAATTGCTGTAAGTTAAAATAATAATATTAATACAAAAGTAACATAGAGTATGGTATAAAAGCCAGGTTGAGTTTCCCATTCTAATAGCTTGGCATCTGCTGGTTTAAGGATCTCCGAGTTCTAACTGGAAGCTTGCTGTAAAATATCTAACACGATTTGCTGTGTCGGTCCATATTCATGACATAACAGCTGATCTTGTGTACACTAAAAATTTACACGTTTTAATCATAATGTTACAGAATAAGTTTAAACTCAAAAATATTGCGGTCTCACTTACGTGTCAAATTATTAACTTCCAAAGTAAAAGCGAGGTTATGAGCACCATGACGGCTACCAGTACCAGTTGGCAGTTACCATATATTTTTTTTTAAGATTCTCCAAGTTTTAAACGTTATTTTGTTTCACTAGCTTAATTAGTGTCTTTTAATGTAAACCATACCACTATTGGATCTGTATTCGTAAGTTTGAATTCGAAAATTTGAATTACTTTGTCCTATTCTAATTGGCCACAGTGTATTATAATGTGATTGGTAATTTGAGCTATCCTTGTTCTGATTGGCTGTAGGGGACTCTGCAGCTAGACGCTCGTGATGAGGCCCCGATTAGGGCCGAAATAGTTTCATAGAGGATGCTCAGGGGCCCCACTGCTATCCAGCCGACTTTCAGTCAAAAATTTTGCAATTCCTGGTCGCTTTGTACGAGTTTCGATTGTGTCTGGTATCACCATCTATTGAGTCTATCCCAAATTATTTATATTTCAATTAGAAGATATGTAATGGTCTTCCGCGTTGCAATTCAAGGTTAAATCTGAAAGGATCGGGCCCTTTCGAGAGTTTTCGAGATCTTCTTGTGCCGCCATCTGTTACGAAGTCTTCCAACTTACGTGTGCAGGGCCACTCAATCAGGTTTTCTGTTTTAATTTTGGATGTTTTTCCAGTGCTGCCTTTTTACACTTTGCAAAAGATGTATGCTAGCGCAGTTTCAGGTTAAGTCCGCAAGAATCGTACTCTTTTCTTTTCTTTCCGAATGGAGGTTTTTCTAGTGCTGCCATCTATTACGAGGTCTTTCAGAATGAAAGCGCATGCCACGTTGCATTTTAGGTTAAGTCCCGCGATTAGTTTTCTTTTGTCTCAATTTCTCAATTTCTATTCTTTTTGGATATTTTCTGGTGCTGCCATCTATTGAATACATTCCGCATTAGTAGTCTTCTATCATATGTTTCACATGTTCAGCATGCATTCAGTAGATGACAGCACTAGAAAAATATCTAAAATGAAAAAAAAAAACTGGTTGCGTGACTTAACCTAAAACGCAACGTGGCCATGGGTACTGGAAAACCGCGTAACAGATGGCGGCACTAGAAAAATCTGGCAAATCAGACAGAAAGAAAACAAACGAGCATGATCCTTGTGGATTTGACTTAAATATAGCCGTGCAAAAGCGCTGCAATTTGAGGTTAAATCCACAAGAATTGCGCTCTTTTGTTTTCTTCACGGCTGGTTTTCGAGATTTTTCTAGTGCTGCCATCTGTTATGAGGTCTTCCAGTTTATATGCTCAAAGCCACGTTGCATTTTCGTTAAGCCACTCAATTAGTTTTTTTTTTATTCAATTTATCTTCATTTTGAAATGTGGCAGTTTGTTATTATTATTATTATTAGCGAGTTGGCAACATTGTCCCTTAAAGGTAGTTTGCTTTGGCATCTAAGAAACATGTTTCTGTTGTGGTACATAATTTAGAAAGGGTGACCCTCAAGAGTAAACACAAATTGGTGACCCTAATTCAACAATTCATAAATATTATGAATAGCAAAGGACCAAAGACTGATCCTAGTGGAACTCCAGCCTCTATCGTTCTGGTACAGTTCAAACTTCAGCGAATTGTCCTGTGTGGCTTAAATGATTCGAGCCTTGTCTTTCCCCTTCTCGCCGCATGTCTTGGTCTTGTGATCAATAAGTGAATTTAATAAATATTTCACGGCCTACTACAATACACCTGCTAAATAAATATTTCCTTTTAATTAATACAGATGGCACTGTTCTAATAGAATCCATAAAGAACGTGTCGGTTTCTGACGGAAGTTCATCGAAGAGAAGAGGAAGAAGAAGTGGTCTTCTTTTCAGCACACAATCAGGTGAAACAAAACGCCGTTAATCCCGGCGTGAGCGCGCGGAAGGGTTGCGTTTAATCCCACGCGTGGAACCCCCGCTATTGATTCGGGGTGAGCGAGCGCGCCCCCCCGAGTTATACGGTCGTTTCGGGGCGATACAAATTTATATTATTGCTCGTAACTAATGCGGTACGCAACTTTATGACAATGTCATGAAAGGTGTGCGCGAACTGACCGGAAAATTTCCGTAACGGAAAGTTGCCCGCGCATTAATTATACATGGAGGGCTAACTTTGGACGAGGGCTGCTGCTGCTGCGACCTCACGTGTAATAAAGTAATATCAATAAAAAGGGAGCGACGTTCGGTACCTTCGTCGATAGAGCAGTGAAGGATAACGTTAACCAAAAATATTGATTAGCAGGTGCTGAAGAAAATTTGATATTTTTTTAAAAGAATTTATTGTTTTCAAAAGACGGGAAACTTAAGCTGGGGCTGAAATTTATCATTGCAGGCGCCGCTATATCGAGTATAATTTCTTACTGTTAAACAAGTTTCGGATAATCCCTTACAGAAACGGATATCCTTAGTATGATTCCTATTCAGTCCATAAGACAATGAAGAACTTTACCGGTGAAACAATGGGAAGACGTAGCATTAAACTGTCAAAGAACTTAAACATAAGATATTTATTATAAGGCGAACTAAGAGCTGTGCTGTAGTACTCCCGGCGAATACTTGCTTGCGGCGAGCCTGAAGAGAGACGGAGAAAAAAAAAAGCAGACGCGAAACGTTTATTTGTTTAATATTTTATAATATACATATCTCCGGAACTTTATAAGTTTCGTCGTTTGTGCCAACCATTTATAAATTCCTTCTTGCGGTGGAGCTTAAAGGGCCTTCCCCCTTCAAACCGATCACATCTAAGGTGGTGGGTGCCCATTATTATTAAAAGGGGAGAAAGGTCAAGTAAATCGTGTACAATCGAAGGAATTAATTATGCAGCAAAAATTAATTAAAGTTTCGAACTTTTTTCCTCCGGTCGCCCGCCCGCCTGTTAAATCAGAATTTATTCGGCCCCCCGCCCCCCTTGCAAATTAAGCAAATCTCTTTGTAGTGTTTCCGGATGAATAACTCCTGGCGGAACTTATGACCTCGCCTCTGATATATAATCTGAAAGTAAATGAATCTTTGCTCCGGCTAATTACAAAGCAGCAGGGCCGAGATCTGAAAACTTTTAGGGAAATGTGTGCCGGAGTTTAATTTAGCCCCGGCGTTTTCCTTTTTTTTTCTCTCTCCTGCGCCGAAGCTTCTTTTACGCTGTTTAATTCTCGGTTTTCCCTTGGCTAAAGTCGAGTAAGTAATAAAATCATTTTCGTTAATGCAGAAGCTCCTCGGCAGAATTTTTTTTTGTAATACTTGGTTACTGTTTCCCAATTGTTTTTGCTTTTGCTCTCTCTTTCGTCTTCCTCAACAGCACGTTCTAGATCTACCACTTTTTCCCTTGTTCCCCCTTTCATTCGACTTTTTTTTATTTTGGACTTAATCTTTGTGTCCGCTTCTTCTTCGTTCAAAACTTTCAGATTTACTTCTGAGTTTTCTGAGGCTCTTATTCTTTTCCTGAGCCCACCCTTTTTCCTCTCCTCTGAATTTCCCTTCTTTTTCTTTGTCCATCTTCATTCTTTCCTTTGTCATTCGACGTACACATTCAAACCACCTCAGCTATTTCTCTCTTATTTTGTTATTCCTTTTTTCCTTGCTTCTTCCTCAATAGCACTTTTTAGGGTTTTTATGGGCAGCATTCTTTCCTTTTTCTTTAATAGCGGTTTCCTAGTTTTCCCCTTTCGCTCCTTCTTTAAACCCCTAATTCGTATTTGTACCGTTTTTTTTTTTCGTTCGACTTACGTTCCATCTCGTTCTAGATTCCACCTCTTTTTGTTTCTTCTTCTATTTTGCAAGAATTCTCACTTCCACGGTATTTATATTCGTTCTCATGTCTTTTTGCCACCATCCCACCTTAAGGTAGCCAAAGACACCAGCAATTTCGAGAGGAGCTTTTCTTGGGGCGAACGGGGTTTAAGTATTTAAGATGCAGTAGTAAAAATAACCACCGTCATCTTCAACTTTATCAGAAGAGAACATCACACCTTTAGAACGTGGTTTTTGGTGCCTCAAACTCCACCTCAAACTCCATCTGCATTGGAAGAAGACGTCCCAAACCAATTAAAAACATCACCAACTTCGAAAGAAGCTTTTTGGGACGAGCGAAGTGAAGCGCTTAGATCTCACCTCAACTCTGTAACAATTTTGCAAGAAGACCTCTCACAGATACCCAAAGGTCCATCTACATTGGAAGAAGACGTCCCCCAGCCAACCAAAAGCTTCACCATCTTCGAAAGAAGCTTTTTGGGGCGAGCGAAGTGAAGTACTTAAGTCGCAGTGAGGACCAGCCGCCTCACGTTAGTATCAACATTGAAAGCAGACATCGCATAGCTACACCAACGAACGGGCGAACCAGGGCGAACGGGGTGAATTATTCAAGATGTAGTAAGAACTCATCTCCAACTGTATGAGAAGAGGACAACCTCCAGCTATCCAAGAACATCACAAATTTACAAGAAGCCTTTTGGGGCGAACGGATGGGGCGAAAGGTTGAAGACCAATCACCTAAAATCTCTATTTACATTCAAAGAAAACATCGCCCAGCTACCCAAAGTCTTCGGAAGAAGTTTTTTTGGGGCGACGGGGGTGAAGTGCTTAATTCAAAACAATTTTATAAAGAGAAGAATCAGCGTTTTATAAATCATTTAGTTGTTAGTTTCTAATAACGTAGCTAATTCGCAAATAAATTAATGTTTCCTCGCCCAGACCATGGTACTAGATACTGAGAGACCGATGGATTTTCGGAGTCTGAGCACGTGCTATGACATTCGATGGATGCTAATTATGGCTTCGGACTCTAAGTGATTTTCTCGACCACACTATTTGTAGTTATGTGATACACTCATGGCGGATTTCACAAACGTTAATCATCCGGTAAAAGTAAACGTTGCCATGGTTACATATGTTGAAGGTATAGGAATGATTATTCTTATCGATGATTAAAGTTAAGTGACGTTTGTGAAATCCAGCGTAGGTTGCTTTTTATATGGTTTATAAATTAATGTTTTCTCACCCAGGCCATGGTACTAGATACAGAGAGACGGACGGAATTGAACGGGAGCGGGGCGAGAGGAATATTTTCTTTTAATGATTTGTTTATAAATTACGAATTTTCGTAATTTTTTAAAATTTATATTAATTTGTTTGGATTACTTCGATTTTTTGCAAGTACAGTAATAAAGTAAAAAATGTTTGCTGTTTTTTCCGACCCCCTTTTTAAAATATAATTTGCAAGAAAAATTAATTTAAGAAATTCCATGATTTTTATTTTTCTAATTACATTAATTCAAGAGCTGCCATCTATTGCATGAACTGCCAACTAATCTTCCAAGTCCAAAGTCGCAGTTCTGGGTTAGGTTATACAGAATCGAGGTCTGATTTTTTGCAAACACAGTAACAAATGAAAAACACTTTTTCATTTTTTTCCGATCTCCTTTTTAAAAATAAAATTTGCAAAAAAAAATAATTTAAGATATGCCATGATTTTTATTTCTCTACTTACATTAATTTATCTAAATCCAACACGAATCGCGTCCTTCAAGTGCTGCCATCTATTGCTCGAACTGCCAATTAATGTTCCAAGTTTAAAGTTGTTACAGTTTTAAGTTAGGTTACACAGGATCAAGGGTTTGGGCTCAATTCCAAATCGTTTTGCTGAGTTTCGTCCAGCTCTGATATCGCCATCTATTGAATACATCGCAAATTACTTATACATTCAGGAAGAAATATATGTATGCTTAATGGTCTTCCGTGTTGCAACTTAAAGTTATATCCGAAAACATCGTGCTCTTTTGTTTTCTTCCGGCTAATTTTCAACATTTTTCTAGTGCTGCCATCTGTTACTAGATCTTCCATTTTGAATATTAGATTATGTTACTCGTTAAATTTTTTTTGTTTCAATTTCTGCTCATTTTTGATAAGTTTCGGGTTTCTCTAGTGCCGCCATCTATTGAAAACTGCACCAAATTGTTTTAATTCATTTGGATTCGATTTCTTGCAAACACAGTAACAAAATAAAAACGTTTACCATTTTCTCTGACCGTTAAAAAAAGAAAGAAATTAAGAAATTCCAATACATAAAATAGTCACTTATCATAATTAATTAATCATTAATTTATCTAAATAAAACACAAGTGCTGCCATCTGTTATTATGTCTTCGGACTCTAAGTGATGTTCTCGACCACACTACTTGTAGTTATGTGATACACTCATGGCGGATTTCATAAACATTACATACATTTAATCATCCGTTAAAAGTAAACGTTGCCATGGTTTCATGTGTTGAAGGTATAGGAATGATTATTCTTAATCGATGATTAAAGTTAAGTGACGTTTGTGAAATTCAGCGTAAGAACACTAAACTAACGCAGGTTTAATTAAACAAACGAAACTTAACAACCAGTTAAGTTAAATTGAGTGACGAAGCACGGATCCGCTTTTCGCTCACAAACAAATGAAAAATTAAATAAATAAACAAAGTTAGTCTAACTCCGAGGTGTCAACATTGTTTATTTTAATTCAGCGCAAAAATAATGTTAAAAATAATCCGACCCTCGGCCCCGGTCGTCCACGAAAATCCCGAAAATCGGGAATGTAAAACCATGATCCCGAGAACACCGAGAATTTTTTTTTTACTTTGCACGATATTTTAATATATCTTAGAAAATAATCAACATTAGGAACCTTGTATTTTCTTAATCGAGTGACGTTTGTGAAATCCAGCGTAGGTCGCCTTTTATATGGTTTATAAATTAATGTTTTCTCACCCGGACCATGGTACAAGATACAAAGAGACGGACGGATTTTCGGAGTTTGAGCACGCATTATGACATTCGATGGATGCTAATTACGACTGCGGACCTCGGGTGGTATTCTCGTTCACAACACTTGTGGTTATGTGATACCTTTACGTGAAACCCAGTCGTCTTTTATATATAGTTTATACCGGAAATTCCGATTACCAAAAACTTTGCACGTGGACTACTTGCCCTGTGATTTTCCTAGACCGTTTCTATCACGAATTCTTTAATGTCTTCTTATAATTAATAGGTTCCGCTCAATTATTTTGATTATTTCGAATCAGAATTCGTAACGATATGACATTATCGAATCCAAGAGAATTCATATTCGTTGCCTAAAGCGAGGCGAGTTTATAAAATTTACATTTTGTGCTTCCGGCGTACGGTCAAAGACAATAATTTCGGTCGATTAAGTATTCGCCTAAATTATTTCGCGACATTAATCATTCATCGCCCGAACGCAAAAGCGTTCCACGCTCGGAAATCTCAGGTCGCGCGTTTTTGAAAAAAAAAACAAAATCAAATAAAACAACGCAGATAAAAGAGAGCGTTTTTCAAATACGAACGGGAATATTAAATTGAAACGCGATGAATTATTCGCCCCCGCCCCCGCTTCCCCACCCCCCTCGGTGGCGTTAGTTTTCGGGGGAGTAACTCGGAACAAATTACACGTTATAAAACGCACAGTTGGCGCTGTAAAAGTCACTAGGCTTCTTTTCATGCAAACTTCGCCGAGTTTTGATGGTTTTATGCCCGGGACTTGTAACGAGCTCTGTGCAATCTGCAATATCGTCTACGGCGAGTTTTACTTTCTTAATAATCACTTTCCGCAGAGCGATTTCGAAATTTTATAAAAAAAAATTACACCGTGATTTAATCACGTGCGAGCGTTGTACTTATAAATCTAAGTGCCCCCGTGTATTTTTTTCATGTAATCTAAACGCTCCATTGTATTTGTTAAGCAAAATTTACATTAATAAGTCATGTAGATGCGAAAAAGGATATTAATTACTCCGATGAAAATTAATGTAATGTGTCTCGTACTGTAACACGCACGTTTGTAGGTAGGTAAATGTAACAACTAACGAGTAAGGGTATGCTAATGGCTTCATTATCCGACGAATTTATTTTTTCTTTCTTTCCTTCTTCGGAAGATTTACTATAATAGATTTGCATAAGCGCAACAGTAATTTCGTTGTAAATTATCTGAATATTTAAATGGAAAGACGTTTCGAAATTACCTTGTAATTTTAATCGTAATGGTTCTTTTCTTGATCATTTTTCTATTTTGACCTTTCTCAAATGTTACTACATATAAATATTTTTAGACATACCGTGTATGTTAGATGCTTTACCATCCCCAATAACCTTGAGAATGAATGCTTCATTTGCGTGTGCGTTAAAAAATTAGTAAAGAAATGTATTCACAGTTTCCTGTGAAAATAAATTCGACGAGGAGAAACAAGAAACAAAACACGACGAATTTACAATATTTGCTGAACAAAAAACAAAAGATCGACGACTCTTGGAGAGTAACTGATATTCAGAACAAGAAGAGGAAAAAAAATTGTGAATCTTCCTTAGCCTTCTTTTGTTTCTTTTTATCAAATTAGTCTCGCTTGTTGCAGCTTGATACGAAAATTAATTGGACACAAAGCGAATTGAAACGAACTACAAAATTAAACGAATGAAAAACAAAAGAAGATCGTCTACTGGAGAATGGTCGAAAATCACACGAATCTCGTCGTTATTTTTTATCACTTTTTTTATTTTTCTTTTAAATAAGATAAAAAGGAATGGAAACGAACTGAAACGAATTGAATCGAACGCAACGAAACGCAAAATTACATAAACAAAAAAACAAAAGAAGATCGTCCAGCGGAGAATTATTAGAAGTTTCGACGTTATTTACTTCGTCATGTTTCCTTTCTTTTTTGAGATAAGATCAAAAATAAATAAAAACGCAAAATTACACACGAACAAAAAACAAAACAATCGACCAATGAATGGTCGAAAATTACTGGAATCTCGTTGTTATTTTTTGTCACTTTTTTTTTAAATAAGATAAAAAGAAACAGAAACGAATTGAAATAGAACCGCAACGAAACACAAAATTAGACGAACAAAAAACACAAGATCATCCACGATCAAAAATTACTGGAGCTCTGTTGGGCACCAATTCGTACTTGGGTGAGTTTTTGGCGCCCCACGTTGGGCGCCAAGCTCTCGTTGATATGTCAATTTTCTTGTCTTTTTTAAAAGAAGATAAAACAAAAATGAACTGAACTGAAAGGAACAAAAACGAATTGAAACAAACTGTAGTGAAACGCAAAATTAGACGAAGAACAAGAAACAGTCAATGATAGAAAATTTCTGGAAACTCGTTCTTATTTTTATTAAGTTTTTTATCTCTTTTTTTAGTAAGATAAAGAGAAATAGAAACGAATTGAATCGAACAAAAACGAATTGACAGATAGAACGAACGAAACAAAATTAGGCGAACAAAAAACAAGAGATCATCCAGGATCAAAAATAACTGGAGTTCTGTTGGGCGCCAATTTGTAACTGGGTGAGTTTTTGGCGCCCCACGTTGGACGCCAAGCTCTCGTTGTTATTTTCTTTTAAGACAAGATAAAATTAAAACAAAAACGAACTAAACTGAAAGAAACAAAAACGAACTGAAACAAAATTAGACGAAGAACAAAAAACAAAAGATCATCCAGCAAAGAATGATCGAAAATTACTCGAATCTCTCTCATTGTTATTTTCTTGTCACTTTTCTTTTCTTTTAAGATAGGATAAAACAAAAACAAAAACGAACCGAACTGAAAGGAACAAAAACGAACTGAAACAAACCGTGAAGAACAAAAAATAAAAGATCATCCGGCAGAGAACGATCGAAAATTACTGGAATCTCGATGTATTTCATTTTTTTAAAGATAGGATAAAAAGAAACAAAAACTAATTGCAATAAACCGCAACGAAATAAAAAATTAGATGAACAAAAAACAAAAGAAGATCATCCGGCAAAGAACGATCGAAAATTTCTCGAATCTCATTGTTATATTTTATTACTTATCTTTTCTTTACTAAGTTAAGATAAAAAGAAACAAGGACGAATTGAAACGAACAAAAACGAATCGAATTCGATGAAGAGTGTCAAAAAACAAAACACAACGAATTCACAATATTAGTTGAACAGAAAACAAAAGATCGACAATTTTTGGAGAGTAACTGACATTCAGAAAAAGAAGCAGAAGAAAAAGAAATTGTGGATTTTCATCAGCCTTTTTTTGTTTTTTTTATCAAATTAGTCTCGCTTTTTATAGCTTGCGTTAAAAATTAATTGAAAATAAAGGTGAATTGAAATGAATAACAAAAACGAATCGAAACAAACCAAAACTAAACGCAAGATTACACGTACAGGAAACAAAAGAGCAGAGAATGATCGATCGAAACCTCGTCCTTATTTTTTGTCACTTTTTTTACTTTTTTTCTAAACAAGATAAAACGAAAGGAAAACGTACTGAAATGAATAAAAACGAATTGGAAACAAACACCGCGATGAAACACAAAATTAGGCAAACAAAAAACAAAAGAAGATCAAAGATCATCAAACTCACTCCGGCGTCACCCGCATCTCACAGGTAACGCGACGCGACGTCCTTACTATGGACGCCCCTTCACACCTGGCACGTAGGGGTGGTGACAATTACATAATAACCTTAAGGCTCCCAATCCGCTACATCGGGTTCCTAAGGGGTCATGCTTTTACCCTGTTAGTACGATTTCCCTTCGGGGATGGCCACTGCTTAACGAGCATTAATATGCCCAGTAAACTGTCGTCACAAACCCAATGTCAGCATGGCCATCTCCGCCAACCTACTAGTCGGCGGTCAAGTGACTTGCTCATTTGTACCATGCAGGAAATACTTCAAGCTAATTCTCTACATATCATGGCATTAACTACAATTTATAACTTATCTCTAGGATACTGCGTTCCTGGTTCTCTGGGCGTAGTGCACAATACTTTCTGAATACACTCTGTATACGCAAGCGAAGGAATATAATACACGCGTACTATACAATACGATCGAAACCTCGTTGTTATTTTTTTGGCACTTTCCTTATCTTTTTCAAAATCAGATGAAAACAAGAAACAAAACCGAACTGAAACGAACAAAAAGAATTGAACTCAAAACTCAAATCAAAATTAGACGAAAAAAAAAAAACAAAAGAAAATCGTCCAGCAGATAATGATCGAAAATGACTCGAATTTCGTTACCATTTTTCTTTTATTTTCAAGATAAGGTAGAAAAACAAAAATGTTGAACTGTAACAAACTGCAAACGAAACCAAAATCAGATGAACAGAAAACAAAAGAAAGTGACAAAAATGAGAAGAAGAAGAAGAAGAAGAAGAAGAAGAAGAAGAAGAAGAAGGATTGTTTCCCTTTTTATTTACTCACTTTTCTTTTAGTTGTATTAACGCTTTTTACAGTTTCCTTTGCGTCGTCTTCGCGATTTTCAATAACTTTATTGACAAGGTATCATCGATCTTCTTT
Organism: Dorcus parallelipipedus; assembly: GCA_958336345.1. Classification (NCBI taxonomy): domain Eukaryota; kingdom Metazoa; phylum Arthropoda; class Insecta; order Coleoptera; family Lucanidae; genus Dorcus; species Dorcus parallelipipedus. Next base: position 38,317,703 of record OY284479.1, on the reverse strand, counting down.
TGTTTTTCTGATCATCTTATCCTTCATAATTCGTCATAGATTATTTCCTTTCGTTTCTTTTTAGCGAATTGATTTTTTTTCTTTTCGGTCAAATTATTTTCGTATTCGTGTCTGTTTTTTTATTTTTGTTTTCTTGTCGATATTTCAATTTTTCAATTGTCAGTTTTCTTTTTCTTTTTTGTTCTTCTTCTTTTCTGTATTTGGTCGTTCATTTGTTTGACGCCTTATTGTTGAATTAATATCTCGAATTTAATTTCTTTTTTATTTTCAAAAAAAAAAAATTTGATATGGAAAAGAATTTTCAGAATAAAAATTGTGTATACAGGCTGTAACTTTAATGAGGAAACAAACTCCAAGGACTAGTTCCTCACATCAAAACATGAAAAAGAGTCCAAATAAGTATATGTCCGCAAACGCGTAGTTTTCGAGATACAGTGTGTTTCATTTCAAATTCCAAAAAATTAGAAAAAGATAGTAGGCGTTGTTTGATCAAGAAAAGTTTAGAATTACGAGATAATCTCGACTCCCAAATCTGGGAGAAAATTTTTAATTTTTAATTATTTTAAATTAGCCGAAATAATGTATTTACAATGTAAATACCAAAATTTGGAAATCGGGGATATCTCGTGATTCCAAACAACTTATCTTAATAACTTTTTTTGATCAAACAACGCCTACTATGTTTTTTTAAAAATTTTTGATTTTGAAATGAAACACACTGTATCTCAAAAACTATGCGTTTGCGGACATATGTTTATCTGAAATTTTCTTCATGTTTCGGCGTGAGGAACTAGCCCTTGAAGTTTGTCCCCTCATTAAAGTTACACCCTGTATAGTGTAATTAATTTCTTTTTGAGTTTATCAACCTTGTCGTGAAACATTTCTTGGTAATGATTTAATAATTTCTTCTATTTACTTTTATCACTTTTATCGTTTTTACTACTTTCTTGTTTCAATTTTCAGTCGAAGAAATTAAATCGATTAAAACAAGTATAGAAAAGTTCAAAGTATAAAAAAACATTAAAAAAATAAAAAGTAAAAGATATATAGAAGTATTTCAACAAAAGTTTTAAAACTTCATCTTTTTATACAAAATTCTTTTCGGAATGAAATCGTTTGAGTTCTCCTGAAGATGATTGTAATATATTTCCTCTTCTTCTTCTCGGCTGTTTATTGTTTTGGAAATGTCAATTCTTAAAAAAAATTTTTCTGATCTTTGCCTTAATTTTTCTTTTTACATATTAAATGACTTTATTATGTCTTAAGTAATGTGGATGCCGGACATAACCCTTGCAATCATTATAATAAGATTTAATTGGACGTGACTGCATACAGGATGTATAACAAAATAAGAACATCGATGTTAGCGGCTCTCAAATAAAAGTTGAACGGCTAACTACGTGCCACAAGCTGACGTCTTTAATTTTTTCTTATGACGTCATGGTTGATTTTTTGAAATTACATATTACATTTTTTTCTGGCAAAATTAATGACAATTTTTTTCTCTTTACGACTGTCTAAAAATATTATAGGGTTGCATTAGAAAATTTACAAAAAAAATCGTCTTCCTTGTCTAAGGCTGGAGATGCGAAGCAAGCCAATTTATACACGTTACATATCGACTGTTTCACTGAATCTTGAAAAAGGGCGGAGCTAAGACAGAAATGGAAATAATTTAAGTACAACGCAGACGTTCAATTGTTTGCTAAGTCACGCTCTGAATTGCTAATGTCGACGTACACATCCTGCGCACAAGTCTAAATATTTTATAAATTTCCAATTGAGCTCCTCCCTTCCTTTCGGAATGAAAATTTATAAACAGGTGCGTCGTAAACCGGCCGTCATTAAAAGTCGACCGATATCACCGTCACCACGACTGAAAGTTTCGATGCCGAAAGATGAATCACGTAACAAATTGATAGATCAGTAGTTGGCCCCGACGCTCTGAAGTTATTAATTACATGGCCGGTTTTAATTCGCCGTCGTGACTGATGACACGCTCGCACAAATATATCATAAATTTTAATTTAACTTAGGCGTTGGATTAGTCTCGGAGTAATTACATTTTTGTGGTTCGTCAATATTCTAAGGTTACACTCAATAATTTATTAATTCAACACCTTGCCAAGTACACCAAAGAGAAGATGGGGACTCTCGCCCCTTCTCCATAAAAACAAAAAAGGACAAAAATTCACTTACACGTTCTTGATGAAGTCTTATTAAGAAGATGCTTGCCCCAGCCAAAATAGTCTTACCTAAAACAAGAAAGACGAAATTAGTCTCAAATGACACAAAAAATGTAACACCCAGTAGGTAAATAAAATCGTATTTTTTGAATTAATTATCCTGAAATGTCATCCGACTCGGAACGCTTTGTATTTATTGGTAAACATATAGGGCGAAATATTAAGCGTCCTGTTATTCAATCGGAAACCGATTAATACGGAGGGTGATCCGATGGAAAAAGAGCAAAGCGCCACAGGTCGCCGCGGCGCCAAGAACAAAGCAAACAATCACCCCCGAACGTTACAGAAAAAATTAATTACGCCCCCGATGAATATTCATAATTGTTCTTTGTCGGCGGGTAAAGGGGATTTAGTCATAACACGAGGGGGTTTCCTGTACGTAATTTTTGTTTATGCATCGATTAATTAATACACATATTGATGCGTGCCCAAAAAACTCACAGTTCTAAATTTGACATAAAATTAAATGGCGTACGAATATTGTCACGATGTCATTATCTGGGAAAATAAGAAATTTAAATTCGTTTCGTAATTATTGCAATTATGTGCATTTCAAAATTATGCGGGATCAGCATCCATTGAAGTTTAGTAGGACAAGCCGCGTTACAAATACTCGCATTTCACTTACGCATAAATGCAAGCTCTGCGGAATGTAAATGTGTTGTTTACATGTGCAAATTAATAGAACGTTTTAAGAAAACAAATTTGGCAAGGGTCAAATGATGCTGACACCTTTTAGAACTTTGTACTTTGGACCGAACCCCCAGCCACCAGAGCGAAGGAACCAAAAACCTCTTGTCGAAGCGGCCAACTTAACCTTTGCCATGACTAACTAAATCCTCCATACAACATGTTTAAGGTCTTTAATCAGGAGATTGAGGAATTTAGCTGCCCCTTGATGATTAGGGTTTCTTTAAAGTTCTTCTTCGAAGAGGAAAATAATCTCTTGCCGTGGCCATCTACTTAGACCTCCTAACTTTTTCCCCAAAGCAATGTATGTCCTCAAGTGGCAGGGGTTTCTCTAAACCTCTTCAGGAAGAGGCCAACTTAGTTTTTGTCATGGCCATATAAATCCTTCATAGAACATGTTTGGGGTCTTTAATCAGGAGGTTAAGAAATGTAGCTGTCCCTCGATGATTAGGGTTTCTTTAAACTTCTTCTTCGAAGAGGAAAATAATTTCTTGCCATGGCCACCTACTTAGACCTTCTAACTTTTCCCTATAAAATATGTTTGGGGCTTTCGAACAGGAGGTTTAGGAATGAACGAAACGTTCGAGCAAAGCAATGTATGTCCTCAAACGGTAGGGATTCCTCTAAACCTCTTCTGGAAGAGGCCAACTTAATCTTCGCTCTGGCCATCTAAATCCTCCATAGAACATGTTTGGGGGGTCTTCAATCAGGAGGTTAAGAAATGTAGCTGTCCCTCGATGATTAGGGTTTCTTTAAAATTCCTCTTCGAAGAGGAAAATAATCTCTTGGCTTGGCCATCTACTTAAACCTCCTGACTTTTGCCTCATAGAACATGTTTGGGGCTTTCAAGCAGGTTTAAGAATGAACGAAGCAACGACGCCCACCCCTAGATGGCAAGGGTTACTTTAAACCGCTCCGAAAAGGAACTACTTAATCTTTCGTCAAGGCCGTTTGGATTTCTTGGGGTTTGCCCTCATTTTTACGGCCTTCCAGCAGAAGACTGGGGAATTTAGGCTTGCCTTTAGATGGAAAGAATTTCTTCGAAGAAGCACAGCTTAATGAGCGTCTAGTTCTGCTTACTATTGTCCCATGAAACATGTTTGGGGTTCTTGAGCAGATTTAAACTTCTTCGAAGAGGCATAACTTAATCTTCTGCCATGGGCACCAAGTTCTGCTGACTTTTGCCCCATAGAACATGTTTGGAGTCTTTAAGCACGAGGTTTAGGAATTATCGAAGTGATACCTGCCTCAAGATGGCGAAGAGGCACAGCTCAATCTTTTGTCTAGATTTTCCTAGTTGTCCTTCATTTTTGAAGCCTTCCAGCAGGAGATTAAGGTATTTAGGCTTGTCCTTTCTTTAAACGTCTTCCAAGAGGCACAGGCCATGGCCATTTAGGTCTCCCTCCCCAACTTTCCCCTATAGAACATGTTCGGGACGTTTGAGGCCGTTGGTCAAGGACTTCAGCAAACCCCGCACTTACTTTGGAGCCTCTTCGACATGAACTGCCAGGTCTCATAGGATACAATAATAGAAGAAAACATCCTCAATTTAGTAAAATTCGGCAAAGGCTAACCACCATGACTCCAAAGGTGTGTCAACCATTAGAACGGGCCAACACATTATTGATGAAACTCGGAAAAATCTTCTCTGTTTACTTTTCATCTTTTCTTTACCTATACGTCGCCAGAAAGAGTCAAAATTCGACAACCCTAAACTGGGTGTTGCGATTCCTAGGTCATTTAGTACATTAGTGAAATTTGTGCGTTGCAGAGGATGGGGGATGGGCTTGTTTTCATCTACACTTGAAGTTTTGGGCTTGCTAGCGTTCGTCAATTGTTTCTTCGAATCATCGTCGATGTGATTAGTGTAGACGTGAGCCAAGCAGGTAACGTCAGTCCCGCTAGAACTCCAAAGATCTGGAGAAGTACTATCTGGTGGCATGTTTTGAGTTTCTTTTTTGTTATTCCCAAATTTTTTACCAAATTCCCACACAAAGGCGTGATCAGATTCAGAAATTTGGATCTACTAACAGACTGCGAAATTTCAATCGTAATTAATTACTAGATGGCGACGGAGAGTGGAGCCTTCACAGTGGGAGGGTTGGGATTATTGCGATTCGACGTTGAATTGCCTTCGACTCTCTTCCTTGAGGGAGAGAGCCGAGCTTTTGGGAATTTATTCACTCTTTTTTTATTGTTTTACGCTAGGATCGAACCTAGGACCCTTAGATTGTCAAGCCAAGCACTTTAACCTCTGAGCTACCGAGACGGCGACTTTCTTCAGCTACAAACCTCTGTATAAGCTTTCCGTGAACAGTTTTTGATATTGGATGCGCAGAAGGAACGCGCGTGGTAGGATTTTCAAACAAATTGCGCAGGCGTCACTGCGATTTCGTTGTTCTTTGATTAGGTCTGTTGAGGTTAGGAGTGTCTGCACGGGCTTTAAGTTTTCTTTGCATATGCAGAGGGTGACTTTAAGTTAAGTTTGTAAAAGAGAATGAAAATGTGATCCCGCTCAAAATTATTTATTAATAAAACTTTTTTTTTTCAAGCGAAATCTGCTAAAAAGCGCTTTCGATATTGAAGCGAAATTCACACGCCGTGTCAAATTAAAGCGCGCGTTTAAAATGTCAACTGCGTTTAACAGTTCAGCTTTGATATTTATTAATTCAACCGAACCGTGCGATAATATATCCAATTAGCATATTGCCGCAAATATTACAAGCGGTTTAATAATGATTTAATTAATTCCTCCCACCGCCGACAAAAAGTAAGCATGGTATGTTTGTGCTGACCGCTATTTGATGATGCTCTCTTTTTAAATAAATAATCATTACAATTTAGGCAACGCCTTTTTGTACAGACCAGCGAGTGACTTGCCTTATACAGGAGACTTCGTGGGTATTCTCGTTTTGATATAAAAAAAAGAAATAGTTTTGAATCCCTGCGCCTTGTATTTAGGCAACTTCTTCATCCTACAGCGAGCGCCGCCACGGACCTCGCCGATAGGCAACCATGCATTCAAGTTTGATGCATCCATGTAAAATCTCCATAAGGAAGTGGCTACGAACCCCCAAACTCCTACTAACGAAGAGTAATAGACCATAAATAGTAAATCACAATTAAAAACAAATACCTAAGGTTTTAAAATTCAACATAAGCGATCAAGCAAAGTGAAGTATATTAATTAATTTTCGTGCATAATTTCGGAGACGTCGTCGGAATATCGAATCGAGGGCGGCGATATTCCTGGGAGCGCCTTCTTCTTCTTCTTAAGGCGAGCATTTGCATGCAAGACGGACCCCGGAGCGCCTGTAATTTTATTAAGACCTCGCTTTATGTCCGCGTAAAGTTACAATTTGATTTCTTCGGATGACGCGGATTTCGTTCGTTTTGGGCGCGCGCGACGAAATTTTAATATATATTCCGATTTTAATTTCCAATAAAAAGGCGATCTTTTAATTTTCGTCGAGCGAAGGAATCGGCCGGGACGTTAGGTTTTCATTGGGTCGATTCCATGAAAATTTAATTGGTTACATCTGCTCTGGAGTTTGTTCTGAGGAAGAACAGCCAGTTTTTTTTAACACCACTCCTTAACGCTTTAAAATATTTATAATAATACTTGTTGGATTTTCGCGTTCACTTCTGCTTTTATAATCTGGACCCCTTTGTTTCGAAAACGACGTGAATTAATGAGTACGCGGCAGTAACTATTAACAGGTCACTCCTTTCTGTTTTGTTGGTAGCCTGCTCACCATAAAATAAATTATCGTGTTGGGGGGCCAAAGGACAATTCCCAAAGGTAAAATCAAACCCCACCCTCCGAGAGAATTCCCTCTAATCAAGGCCTTCGAAAGGACAATTTTGAAGCGGTGAACGTTAATTGCCGGAATTGCGTCCCATAAGCAGAATATAAATGGCGGACGGGCGGCAGTCATACATAACCGGACTTATAACTTCCGCAGAATCGACTTCTGCTCGGGCCCCTAATGTATGTCCTGCTGGGAACTCGCCGCGTTTAAATTACGGCCAACATTAATTTGATTCGCCGAGTTGCAACTCCAACTTGAAATGCGATTACGCGAAGTTTGTTTCCAAGAAGGGCTTGTTTGCCCGCTCGCAAACAAGCGGATCGCAAAATTTCCCGCAAAAACTTCGGTTTTGTCTCGGCTCCGGGAGTGCATTACGGACAACGGAGCTGAATAGTAAAGCTGACAGGCAAACAACTCTTCCGGGTATTCATCTCTGAGTGCCATTAAAGATATGCGAGATTTCATTTTAATAATAGCTAGGCGAGTTCGAAATTAAAATGCTGCTTTTCGTTATGCCAAGATGAGGATGAGATGACTTCCACTTCACGAACAAAATAAATATAATTTACAATAAATATTGTATACAACCGTAAGCCTTGTTATCGTCGTAAACAATTCAAAAAAGCGCTTACACAGCACGGGATAAAAAATAATTAAAATTAACTGTTCCGGGTGATGTTATTTTTCCCCTCTTAGAGACGCCCGATGGTTGAAACCGGAACTTGAAACAATCGTAGTTTTGTCGTCGTCATAAAGTATACCCACAGTTGAAAACCTTGAGAAAAGAAACGCTTCGTATTTGTTATTGGCAATGGACTTTCCCCCGCCCGCGAACCGTTCACGTCGAACGCCGACCCGATGGGAAAGTCCGACAGTCTTGTGACTGCTCGCCTTGCACTCAACCGCGTTGAGAATTATTCTCACTTCTGTGTAATCTTTAATTAAAATTTCATTGTTTTGGAGTGAAAAAGTAAACGGGTATATTGCCCAGTTGTTAATTGTTTGCGTCGAGTCCTAGGCTTTCTTTTCTTTTGTATTTTGATTTCATTTATTTCACAGATTTCTGTGTGTGAATTTAATTCACCCCTTTTCTGACATAAATAAAAACAAATGTGCATTACTAGTGATTTTTATTTTATTTATATTTTATTCCCCGTTTGCTTAGCCGGCCGTGATAAGAATTTAATTTGCACATTTCAACATTTGTAACCAAGGTAGGTCACAGCTTACGCAGCAACTGGAAGCTATGCACGAGATAAAAAATAATTAAAAGTGAATGTTTCGAGTAATGCCATTTTCCTCCCTCTTAGAGATGCCGGTGGATTGAAACAAGTCGTAAACAAAATGTAGGACGACTTATTCGGTTAAAATTAAAAAAAAAACTCGGGGGGTTAATTAGTGGATACGTCCAAAGTTCAAGATTACTATTATTATTGCCGCTAGTCAAACACTAAGCTATGCACGAGATAAAAAATAATTAAAAGTGAATGTTTCGAGTAATGCCATTTTCCTCCCTCTTAGAGATGCCGGTTAATTGAAACAAGTCGTAAACAAAATGTAGGACGACTTATTCGGTTAAAATAAAAAAAAAAACTCGGGGGGTTAATTAGTGGACACGTCCAAAGTTCAAGATTACTATTATTATTGCCGCTTGTCAAACACTCGGGTAACTCGCGCGCATACGGAATATGTGAAAGTAAAATCAATTTTAATAGTTGCCTGACGTGATACTTGACGATCTATCACGGACGTGTCGTTGATAATTTTTGCCCGGCGTTATTTCATTATGCAGAACTATTACAGTAATTAGGCTATCGATATTTGAGGCGACGTGATTCGAGACCTTTAAAGGCACGACGCTAATTTACCTGCGTAATTGGTCGGGGGGGTTTTATTTTCTTGCTTGAGTGAAAACTTCTACTAATAAGTCGATCGGAAGATGGCGATAGGAAACTTGCGTTATGCAACGCTACACTTCTAGGAAATGTTTCGCTCGTGTATTGGTCACATTCAAACTCGCGTTATCTTCCAATAAAATTGATAATTGCAACCACAATATGACCGTGAACGTTTTAGCAAGACCACAAGAGATGTTGCAAGTCAGCGATTTATCATGATCTAAGAAAAGAACAAAAGGCAGTTTGCGAATGCGTTGGCAACAATTGGCACCCAACGTGGGGCAGAAGACTATTTAATGCATCGAGTCCGTTGGTAAGAATTGGCGCCCAAGGTGGGGTAGACGACTACTCAACAGACCGAGTCCACCAAGGGGTGTGCAATAATGCAACGCCAATAATTTACAAGTAATTCGGAAATGCGTAAACACAACGGACCTTAAATAATAAGTAACATATGGTGGATGCGCCAGTAACCTAATTAGCTTTAAGTGTCGGAGATTAAACAGTAATTTGGATGGGGATTGATTAAACGCTTAATGTCCCACTTGATGTGGGGGGCATCATCAAACACGAGCGGCCGTAAAACCTCCACGTCTTTCGCAAACCGCGGCCGCAATAATAAAAGAATTCCGGACCTTTTGTAATTTTTATTCCCGGCACAGCGGCAGTTTTTTTTAATTCATAACCGTGGAGTGACGGCACGTCCCTCTCCTCATTCCGGACAGCTGAGGCCGGACGCGCAATGGGGCCGCCATCTGGCGCAGAGTTATTCACAATTTCGCCTGACACAGCCAGCATTACAAAGATTTCGGGGAACTTGTTACTGCGGCGGCGGACGTATGACACGATGAAATGAGATGTATTACGTAATCCCGTACGTTTTCGCTGCGTGCGCCAGTGAAATACTGAACGTGGGACGTTTGCACCCTCGAGTCATGCAAACCGCTTTTTAACTTAAGAAGAATGGCTTTGCACCATTTGCTGTTCATTTATGGCAAGTTTCCACGAGGCCAGTAAACAGGCCAGTAGCTGGAGTCCTGTGACTGGACTCCAGTGACTGGCATCCAGTTGGAATAGAAATTCACTGTACTGGCAAGGCCAGCTACTGGAGTCCAGTCACAGGACTCCAGCTACTGGCCTGTTTACTGGCCTCGTGGAAACGCGCCTTAAGCGAGCGCGGGAAATATGTTCACCTGAAAATTATGTAAACGTATTGCTTTGTCAAAAGCTCCGCCAATATGAGTCAGGGCTGACCTCTGAACCTCTGAACAGAAATTTTCAGAGGCGTATTGCAGTCGCCGAGTTGACTCATCGGAAAACCGCATTATGTAAACATAACTAAAAGCGAACGATCCAGGGAATGGAATTTAATTTAATTTCCGGTCCAGTGCCCGTCTTATCGAGTGTAACTCCTCAAACCCAAAGGTGTAATCGACATGTACAGAATGTCATAATGTGTGGTTGATCTCCAAAAAATCTGTCCGTCTCTGTATCTGGTACGATGGTTTAGGGTGAGAATTTATCCTTTGGAACATGGCCCCTTGTGAAAAGAAAAAAGAAAAACTGCACGCAATGACGTATTCATTTACTGATGGATTTTGAATTTTCAGCGTAATTTACACAGATCAAAATCACGAGCTCGAAAAGTCTAATGTCATTATAGATCTTTACTACGACGAGATTTATTAGAATGACGCTTGTGCACTTTGCCGCTCCTAGTCTTCCTGAACGCTTTCCCATCGTAACTTGCATCTTGCGGGTTGATTTTCCTGCCCCTCAACGTGTATAAATTCCTCGCCGGTGATTTTTCGGTCGTTTTTCTACATTTCTTTGTCTCGGTCCTCCCCAACTTTAGCAGAGCCGATAGAGATTCGTCTGTTATATCCAACTCTGAAGGCTCATTTGGATCGCTGATTCTACGCGATGTGCAAGGTGCATCTCCAGGTGCATCCGGTTGTCCACAACATCTTGAACCGCAGGGTTGAGGTTGGCTTGGTGGAGCTTGGCCTGACAGGATTTGTTGGTCGTTGAAAGCTGCATTTTCGACGAGACACCTCTTTCTAAAATGTAAAGTTTTTTGCAAAAAGGTGTGGGAGATATCGTTGCGAAAAAAGTACGTACCCTGCACATTTATTTTTAATAGCGATCGCTCCTTTGTAACATTTCTTTGCTACTGAAATAACCGTGCCTTTTTTCATGTAGCAAAGGCCCGCGATTAACATGTAGGCGTATATGCATAATTTCAAATAAGAAGGTTTTATAAGCCACGGTGCGTTGTTCACCACAGTTTGACCCTGCGAATCAAATTTTCAGCGATTTTGATTAAATTGAGGAGGAAGACTCTACCTGAGACGTGAAGATCTTGTCGATGTATCGCCTCAGGATGATTGTTATCAACGCGACAGGTAGATTTACTGCCCTCACTATCGGGGAGAATTTCATCATCGTACTAATTTTTCCACGCGTGGTACTGAAATTTAACGTTTGCTTTTCGATTTGTTGCGCAAAATCAAAAAGAAGCGTCTTCGAAAACAAAAATGTCACAATCGAAAAATATCTCGTACATTTGTTTATTTTTTCGAAGTATGCCGCCTTTTGTCATTCTGATAATGCCGCGTTTCCACGAGGCCAGTAAACAGGCCAATAGCTTTTTTTTTATAGAGGTTTGGAGAATCTTCAGCAGACATCATCAACGGAATCCGGTATCAGATGTGTTGGATTCGCCCTGTCTTAATCGCCTATTTCTTAGGTCCTTGACAAGAGCGCCTACCAACTAAACTCCTTATACTCTTTTGCAGCTACTAATTTCTGGTATTTGCCGTGAAGCATTCCGTCAGAAATTTCGTACTGTCAGGTGTTATTTGTTTCAGTCTCATTACGCATTTGTATTTCTCACTCCTTCCATTTGTTTCTCATCATTGTCCTTTTCTGCATGATTTCTCTCAGCATGTTGGTTACATGGTTCCAATATTCCCCGCTCTTTAGCATGATTTCGGCGATGTTTGCTGCAGAAATGATTGTGCCGCAGTTTCCATTCGCTTTTTCTCTGGTGTTGGTCCATTTCGTACAGCCGAAGACTGTGTGCTCCGCCGTGTCTATTTCTTGGCAATACCAGCATGCGTCAGTATCTAGTTTTCCGATTTGGTGTAGGTATCTGGCGAAGACCCCGTGCCCCGTCATGGGTTGAGCTACGTAGTAATCAATCTCTCCGAACTTTCTGTTGCACCATTTGTGCAGGTCTATGATAACAGTTTTAGTCCACCCACGATACGTGTCCCATATGAGTTGCCATTTTTCTATGAGGGTTTCACGATTCTCTTCAGTATCCGCTATACCCGTTAGGTATTTTTGTCTCCTTTCCTCTGCCTTCAACTTAATTGGTGGAATAGCCGCTGTCGCTAGTATAGCGTCAGTGGCGACAGTCCTGTACGCAGAGGTGACTCTGATAGCCACTTTCCTGTTTATGGACTCGAGAAGACCCTCGTAGTGTTTATATTTCAATGCTGGGAACCATATTGGCGCCGCATATAGGATGGTCGAAGTGACAACCCCTGCTAGGACCTTCTTCTTCTTAGATCGAGGTCCTCCGATGTTTGGCATGACCCTGGAAAGCGCCATTAAAGTCTTGCTAGCTTTCTCGCATGTGGTCATCCTGAGATATCTGTCGAGGTATACGCCCAGATACTTTATTTCGGATTTGCTGGTTATTGCGGTCTCTTCGAAGTCAATCGTTAGCGTTCGGAGTCTTCTTGGTCCAGCCAGAATCATTTCAGTTTTGGTATCGGCTAATTCTAGATCGTGCTTCATTAGCCAGCTTTTGGTCTTGGACTTCTTCTAGTAGTGCAGGAGTTTTGGCACTGATTATAATCGCAAGGTCGTCTGCGTAAGCAATGGGAGTAATCCCCTGGCCCATCTGTATCTGCAAGAGGCTGTTATATAGGACATTCCACAGGGTCGGTCCTAGGACAGAGCAATGTGGAACGCCGCATGTCATCGCTTTCTCTGCGCCCGCGGAGGTAATTATGGTCCTTTCGTCCACGTAGGATTGAAGTATTTTGGTCAGGTAGCTGCTGACTCCCGCCTCGTTGAGAGCTTCTACTATCTTCGACCAAGAGGCCGAGTTAAAGGCATTTTTTACGTCTAATGTAAGCATTAGGCAAAAATGGCCGTTTTTCCATGCAGCCTTTTTTGTTTCCATGACAATGTTGGTCACTTTACTCAGTGCGTCTGTTGTCGACCTACCCGACCTAAAGCCGTATTGGTGGTCGTACAAGAAATGTTTACCGTCTAGTTCCTCGATCAGGCGCTGTTTGACGAGCGACTCCAAGAGTTTGGACGCTACGTCTAGGAGGCAGATGGGTCTATACGACGGTTCGTCCTCAGGATTTTTTTTTTGGTTTTTCCACCAGCACCAGCGCTGCCCTTTTCCAAATCTTTGGAAAGCGACCTTCAACCAGGCAGCCGTCCATTACCTGTAAGAACTCTTTTTGGTTCGTCATAGCAGCAGCTTTAACTACTTCTGGTGCTATATTGTCCGGTCCCGTAGATTTCCCGTTTTTAATTCTGTTTACAGCTGTCTCTAGTTCAGCAGCTGAGAACGGTGTGATGCTTTCCGCATCGATTTCTAGTTCAAGCCATATCACGGTTGGTTTCGTAGGGAACAACCGCTCCATTTGTTTGGCCAGTTCTATTTCCCCCCAGTTCAACTGAGGGTCTCACCCTCAATTTTTTTGTTACAATTTGGTAGCCCTGTCCCCAGGGGTCGTTGTCCAGTTCTTTACACAGTTCTGACCCCATTATCACATTTTGCTTACTTATGGCCTTCTTAAGGTCTTTCTTCGAGTGCTTGTATTTTTGGTTATTGTTCTGAACTGCGAGTTTTCCATCTGTTTGCCATTTGCTTGTGTCAAGGCCCTTCTGTTTCTCCATTTGTCCGTTATCGTTTCGGTCCACGAGTAAACTGGTCGACGTCGATGCGTGGTCAGATGTTGATTGCACAGCCGGATAAGGCTCGTAATGAGGTCAATCGGGTTGCTCGAACTTGCAATAATTTGCAAGGTTTACCAACGTTCCCTTTGAGGCGTACCATTCAGGGTTTCCTGCGACTTTCTCGTTGTTTAGATTGTTTTTTCTAGCGTTTATGTGATGGCTCAAGCTTTCGAGGCCTTGTTCGACTTTCCAGTTTGTTACCTTATTTGATAGTGCTGCAGTAGACATTGTGACGTCTATGATGGAGCTGCCCAAGGAGCTAGAAAAAGTAGACCCCGTGTTTAGGGCAGTTAGATCTACTAGCTCCATCCACTCCTCCAGTATTTTGCCTTTTTGGTTGTCGCGACTGCTTCCAAAGATATGCGACTTTGCATTGAGGTCGGCAGCTATGAGACTTTCTTTGGATCTTCTCCTTATATCCCTTTCCAAGTTGCTCAGGAAAATCTCGAAATCTCCAGCGGGTCTATTTGGGGAGAAGTAGCACGAGTATACTACCAGTGCCTCAAACTCCATTCTTACGAAGCCCCTGTCTCTGTGCAGTCCTAATACTGAGATTCCGTTTCTGACGCCGATGAAGAAATCGCAGAAATACTTATGGACGTACTTTTTGCTTGGTTCTTGTGCGATTACAATGTCTATGCTTTTTTCAAATAAGATTTGTGCTATTAGGTCGTGCGCTGCAGGATGCCGATCTAGGTTTAGCTGCAAGAATTTTATCTGGTTAGAAGGTTTGAGTGTGTTGAGCTCCATTTTAATTTTGAGTTGGGCCCTCGCTGCTGTCAGTTTCCATCTCTTGTCTGCCGGTGTTGTTAGCTACCGGCCGGCTTATAGCTGTGATCTTGGGGCCCGTGTCTTGGCTTCCTTCTCCAGCTTTGCAAAATTTTATTCCGCGGAAAGTTAGTTTCCCAGCTGTTGCCGGAGTCTTGGCGCAGTTGTCGCTGCTTCGGCGGGTTGGTGTTCCTGAGCCAGTGGCGCCAATAGTAGGCTTTCCCTCTTCTTCCTCCTCCCTTGTCTGAGGTGTCTTTTTCTCGTTTTGTTTTTTTTCTTTCTATGTTCAGGGCTTCTCTAAAGGCGTTGCACCTGCCCGTGCCAGCCTTGTGTCCTTTATTGTCGCAAATGGGACATGCGGTCTCATTTTTGCATTCCTTGGCCATGTGTCCTTCCTCGCCACAGTTTAGGCAGGACTTGGATCTGTCTGGCCCTCTGCAGTCCTTTGTCCTGTGATTATAACTCCAACATTTCGAACATCTCGGAATATGAAGTCTGCCCTCCACCTTGCAGGGAACGAGCCCCACCTTGATTATATTCCGGGAGATGATTTTCTCAGCATCGTATTTGTCCATAGTGATGCTCACTGCAAGTGTGTTGCCAGCGTTTGGCCGAAGCTCGCTCATTCTGCAGGTGAAAGAGCCAGTTTTCTCCAGGGCTTTCTTAATTGTTGCTTCCACTTCTGCTGGTGTGATGGTCGCATCCATCCCTCTGATGTGGACGGTGTCGGTTAGCTTTCTATATCCAGCCTTTCTGGTCCCCTTTGATTCAACTTCGTTGACCATTTTTTATATTTTTTCCAGGGCCTCTTCGTCCTTTTCTAGAGTTATCAGGAGCTTCTCCTGCTTGGTGCTCCTGAGACCTTTAATGGCTCGTCCTGGATGGCCTTCTTGACATTGTTCAAGGTTTCTAAGTATTTGGATTTATCGTTGGCCACGATAATCGCAAAAGACTTGCGTTCTTTTTCTTTTTTGGGAGGCGTCTTGATCGATGTCTCGTTGTCAAGGTAGCTCTTGGTGGTGAAGATGCTAACTTTGGTGGAGGTAGAGTGGAAGATGCACTCTATCATCTTCCTAAGACTGGCTATGTCCATTCCATTTATGTGGTGGATAGCTATCCTGCTTTCTCCTCGGGTCTCTTCTCGAAGCCTAGACAACTTTCCCCACACATCTGCTTGTGACCCGCTGGTTTGGATCCTAATAAACTTCTGCGTTCCACCCCCTAGGCTTTGTCTTGCCTTAAGTCTGGTAGTCTGTTCAACGACCTCGAAATCCTCAGTAGCCTCATGTAATTCCGGGCACCTCTCTTTAAAGAGTCTTTTAATGCTTTTTTCCATCTTTAGATCGTCCGGTTCAACAATAACGACTTTAGTCACAGAGTTTTCCGTATGTAGGGGATTGCTCACTTCTATCTCTGTGAGTCGGAATATGTCCTCCGCCCATTCTTTGCCGGAAACATTTTTCCATTCTTCCAGAGTGGTGTTAATGGTTAAGTCTTTGGAATTCCAGCAGGCTGACTGCGTGCCAACTTCTGGTGTCCTTTTTTGGGTGGTCTGTGTTTCGATATCGAACATGAGTTTGTTCATTTCCTCATATCTATTATCCTCCAGCCAGCCTTGAATGGACTTCCTATTGAGGATTTCGATGTTTCTTTTAATTCTAATTGTGATTCTTTTATCTCCCGCTTAGTGTTGGAGTTTTCTGCTACCAGTTTATCTAGCTCTTTGGTTTGTTTAGTCAGTTCTCCAATTGCTTCCACTAATGTAAAAACAATGGAGCTTTCTTTTTTTTTGTATGGATTAGGGGATACAATCCCTTCAATGGAAGTGTCTAACAGCCTCCGTTTTTTTGCTCAGAGCCCAGCGAGTTGCATCTTTGTAACTGTGAGCCCTGGATGTGGCGGCCGTACTTGGCGAGTTAGCCCGCTGTTCGCACAGATCCCGCCGCTTAGATATCCTCACTCCTGAGGTCAATCGTTTGAACTCGCGGAGAGGGCGGCGTCCCCGCTGATCCTTCTACACCAGCCTTATAGCCAAGTTTATGCTCGAAGAAACCCACAGCGGAGGCCCTCGCCACGCCCGGAGTTCCTGGCTTTTGCTTAATATCCATCCTACATATTCGGCTTTTCTCTCCGCGGGCCAGGAGGCCGGGAGTCGTTCGCCTCTGTCCTAGTTCGGCTCGCCCGGTAACACACTGGGTCCAAAGTTCAGCTCCACGCTAGCGCGCGGTGTTTGCGGGCCGCGGTCGAATAGGCGTGCTTAAGAATTAATTTCTGTGTTGCTTACCCACTGTTTTTATTGGTCCAGCGATCCGCAGATCGCTTCAATGGTCTGATCCTGCGGAGGATCGGCACTGTATCACTGGACCCTGCCTCATAGGTCTCGTTTTTTGCACCAATTTCACACTTATTTACGTACACCTCGATTCGCGAGTTCGCAAGCAAAAGGCACATCTGCACTGGTCGGCTGCTGCTAGCGAACTCAAACAGGCCAATAGCTGGAGTCCTGTGACTGAACTCCAGTGACTGGCTCCGTATAATCACCACTGGACACTAACTGTCTCCAGTGAACTAGCCACGTTCAAATAGGAATTCACTGTACTGGCAAGGCCCAGTCACAGGACTCCAGCTACTGGCCTCGTGGAAACGCGCCTTAAGCAAGCGTGGGAAATATGTTCACCTGAAAATTATGTAAACAAACGTCTTGCTTTGTCAAAAGCTCCGCCAATATGAGTCAGGGCTGACCTCTGAACTGAGGCTGCGTTCGCAGAAATTTTCAGCGGCGTATTGCAGTCGCCGAGTTGACTCATCGGAAAACCGCATTATGTAAACATAACCAAAAGCGAACGATCCAGGGAATGGAATTTAATTTAATTTCCGGTCCAGTGCCCGTCTTGTCGAGTGTAACTCCTCAAACCCAAAGGCGTAATCGACATGTACAGAATGTCATAGTGTGTGGTTGATCTCCAAAAAATCTGTCCGTCTCTGTATCTGGTACGATGGTTTAGGGTGAGAATTATAACCTTTGGAACATGGCCCCTTATGAAAAGAAAAAAGAAAAACTGCACGCAATGACGTATTCATTTACTGATGGATTTTGAATTTTCAACGTAATTTACACAGATCAAAATCACGAGCTCGAAAAGTCTAATGTCATTATAGATCTTTACTACTTTTACGACGAGATTTATTAGAATGACTCTTGTGCACTTTGCCGCTCCTAGTCTTCCTGAACGCTTTCCCATCGTGACTTGTATCTTGCGGGTTGATTTTCCTGCCCCTCAACGTGTATAAATTCCTCGCCGGTGATTTTTCGGTCGTTTTTCTACATTTCCTTGTCTCGGTCCTCCCCAACTTTAGCAGAGCCGATAGAGAATCGTCTGTTATATCCAACTCTGAAGGCTCATTTGGATCGCTGATTGTACGCGATGTGCAAGGTGCATCTCCAGGTGCATCCGGTTGTCCACAACATCTTGAACCGCAGGGTTGAGGTTGGCTTGGTGGAGCTTGGCCTGACACGATTGGTTGGTCGTTGAAAGCTGCACTTTCGACGAGACACCTCTTTCTAAAATGTAAAGGTTTTTGCAAAAAGGTGTGGGAGATATCGTTGCGAAAAAAGTACGTACCCTGCACATTTATTTTTAATAGCGATCGCTGCTTTGTAACATTTCTTTGCTACTGAAATAACCGAGCCTTTTTTCATGTAGCAAAGGCCCGCGCTTAACATGCAGGCGTATATGCATAATTTCAAATAAGAAGGTTTTATAAGCCACGGTGCGTTGTTCACCACAGTTTGACCCTGCGAATCAAATTTTCAGCGATTTTGATTAAATTGAGGAGGAAGACTCTACCTGAGACGTGAAGATCTTGTCGATGTATCGCCTCAGGACGATAGTCATCAACGCCACAGGCAGATTTATTGCCTTCATAATCGGCGAGAATTTCATCTTCGTACTAATTTGGATACGCGTTATACTGGAATTTAACGTTTGTGACGAATTCGTTTGTCACAATTGAAAGGTATCTCGTGCATTTGTTTATTTGTTTATACTGGACGCCAACTAGCTCCAGTGAACTAGACACGTTGAAATATGAATTCACTGTACTGGCAAGGCCCAGTCACTGGAGTCCAGTCACAGGACTTCAGCTACTGGCCTGTTTACTGGCCTCGTGGACACGCGCCTAATGCAGTCACCGAGTTGACTCATCAGAAAACCGCATTATGTAAACATAACTAAAAGCGAACGATCCAGGGATTGGAATTTAATTTAATTTCCGGTCCAGTGCCCGTCTTGTCGAGTGTAACTCCTCAAACCCAAAGGCGTAATCGACATGTACAGAATGTCATAGTATGTGGTTGATCTCCAAAAAATCCGTCCGTCTCTGTATCTGGTACGATGGTTTAGAGTGAGAATTTATCCTTTGGAACATGGCCCCTTATGAAAAGAAAAAAGAAAAACTGCACGCAATGACGTATTCATTTACTGATAGATTTTGGATTTCCAGCGTAACTTACACAGATCAAAATCACGAGCTCGAAAAGTCTAATGTAATTATAGATGTTTACTACTTTTACGACGAGATTTATTAGAATGACCCTTGTGCACTTTGCCGCTCCTAGTCTTCCTGGCCGCTTTCCCATCGTGACTTGCATCTTGAAGGTTGATTTTCTTGCCCCTCATCGTGTAGAAATTCCTCGCCGGTGGTATCTTTTTTCTACCTTTCTTTGTCTTGGTCCTCCCCATCTTTAGCAGAGCCGATAGAGAATCGTCTGTTACACTCAACGCTGAAAGCTCATTTGCCGGAGCTACCTTTTTAGAAATGGTTGGATCGCTTATTGTACACCATGTGCAAGGTGCATCTCCAGGTGCATCCGGTTGTACAGAACATCTTGCACCGCACGGTTGAGGTTGTCTTGGTGGAGCTTGGCCTGGGTGAGGACTTGAAAGTCTTGGATTTGAGAAGGGGCAGGGATTGCGACAGGTGCAACAGATTTTCGGTTCGTAATACGGGTTGCTCCAGTACGACATGATTTGTTGGTCGTTGAAAGCTGCAAAGTTTGGGTCCGTATCTCCTCGATGTTGAAAAGCATTTGGAGCATGCAAAGCCGTGTATTGTTGCTCATTAGAAAACGCCCGGTTATTAGCGCAATGGCAAAATTCATGGTTTTGAAAAGAAGGGTCGTGATTAAAAGAGGAATAGTAAGGGTTGGCCATCGCACAACTGTTATACAGCGGTTCATTTCTGAGAGAGGGGTTGACATCCGGCATGTTCCTACTACATTTCGAGCGATCGCTGGTGGTTGATTTATGGCTAAGGGTTTCACTGTAGCTTGAGGGCTCTCCCATAGTTGAGTTGTGCGTACTTGGTTGCGGATGAGGTGTCAATGATGGTACATGTCGCAGGGCTCTTTGCAGGGTTTCCCTGTTCTTCATCAGGTTGTCCATCGATTTTCTGATTTTGTCGGGACACTTCTTTCTAAAATGTAAAGTTTTTTGCAAAAAGGTGTGGGAGATATCGTTGGGAAAAAAGTACGTACCGTATACATTTATCTTTAATAGAGATCCCTCCTCCGGAACATTTTTTTGCTGTTGAAATAACCGTGCCTTTTCTCCTGTTCCTCGGAATACACCAAAGGCACGCGCCTAACATGTAGGCGTACATGCATAATTTGAAAAGAGCAGGATCTATAAGCCAAGGTGCGTTGTTCACCACAGTTTGAGCCTGCGAATCAAATTTTCAGCGATTTTGATTAAATTGAGGAGGAAGACTCTACCTGAGATGTGAAGATCCCATCGAGGTAGCGCCTCATGACGACGGTAATCACCGCCAGAGGCAGATTTATTGCCCTCATCATGGGGGACAATTTCATCGTCGTACTAATTTAGCCGCGTGTTATACTGAAATTTGACGAATTGGCTTTTAGATTTGTCGAGCAAAATCAGAAAGAAGCGAGTGACGTTATCGAAAACATAAATGTCACAATCCAAAGGTATCTCGTAACTCGCGTCTAAATAAAAACCTGGTCAAGTAGGCTACATTTAGTAATTCTGCTATGTAAATGCAATGGATAAATTCTCGATCACAACCCACTTGACCAGGTTTTTATTTAGACACTTGTTACATTTGTTTATTTTTTCGAAGCATGTCGCAATTTGTCATTCTGATAATGCCGCGTTTCCACGAGGCCAGTAAGCAGGCCAGTAGATGGAGTCTGCGTATTTTATTCCACGGGACTTCTAGGCAGTTAGCCACTATCATTGAAGACCAATTAAGAGTAAATGATTCTTTGTAAGACTTGTTGTTTGGCAACGGAGTGCAAAAATCCAGCATCTCATAAATCATTAAGCTCAATACGTAAATAAATTCGATACAACGTCGCCTGCGCGACCGTGGAAAGTATGCTCGCCTAAAAATTATGTAAGTAAACGTTACAGTGACTCGGTTTATCATGAGAATTGCATTCGGCTGCGTAGGTGAATCAATCGAAAAAGCTGAGCATTATGCAAGCCGGTTACGGAAAAGCACGATGAATCTTAGGGCAACTGGTTCGTTACTTAATCGGAATTTCCGTTATAAAACCATATAAAAGGAGACTATTTTCCACGATAGATATCATGCAGCAAGTAGCCGTATGGTCATGAACACCTCCGAAGGCGAAATTAGTATTCGTAAAATGCAGTGTATGTGTGTTCTAACTCCGAAAATCCGTCCGTCTCTCTGCATCTGTACTACTATTGTCATTAAAAACTGTTGGACTAGAGTAACAGCAACAGCTAAATCGATTTGTAATTGTTTTTACTTATTCTGAACATATACATTTGTATAAATTTTCGTTTAAAAGAGAGAACATAATTTCGTCAATCCCAAATAAATTATGATGTAGTGGCGGGCAAGGGTTAAAATCTCATTGCATATAAAGGGGACGCTGAGAGCCATCTCTGTCTAAAAAGCTCCGAATACGTACAAATAAAGAAATGGCTAATTGGGTCTTTTGTGGTGTAATTATTTTGTGAATTAAGACATAGAGTTTGGGCGTAATAGTCAAAGAAAATAAGAAGAGATAATTTGTTTTGCGAACGACAAACCTGAGGTCCATAGATTTGACAATAAATTGGCGCCCAATGCGGGGTAGTAGACTGCTCAATATAAATAGGGAAAAAATAAATAATTTTCTCATGAATTACGTGATGAAGTTTTTTCGTTCGCATGTGCGCCAAAAAGACACACACAAAACTAGCCCGCGAGTTAAAATTTTAATTTCAACATAATCTGGCTCTCATACACTTCGAAGTGGAAGCAAAATAAACGAGCGAGCTTATATCGCGGCGACATCGCCTCATTGTCAGAGTAAATGTTTAAACGGGACTTTTTAATTGCATAGACTTTTCAGAGCTCGGACATTATCTCTGGTTTGCTTACTTCTTTCTAACGAACTCTCCGACTGCTTCACTTTTTAAAAAAAAATTTGGGTTTCGTTACGATTTGTATTCCAAGGTAATTCACAGACGTGCGCGGATGTCTGTCAACATGCTTGTTGATTTACGTTCGCAAAAGATAAACTCGATTTCATTAAGCAAACCGCATCGATGCGATGGGAAAAATTTCCGAATTAGCAAAGTCAAATAAATCAAGAAGCTTTCTGAGGATTAATTAACGAAAGCGAAATCGCTTTGGAACCTACTCACCTCGACTCCGCAGGTTTTAGGGATTATCCGGGCTTTATCGACTTCCTGAAATTCTAAGTAGAGTATTTGATTTCCCAAAACAGTAGTTCTTGGCAAATTTATATGATCTGGGCACTGAGCCAGATTCTGGAATTCTTAATGCCCCCGCGCTCAGGTGCCTATTAAAAGTCAATGAACGGGGATAAATATTTTACATCGCATTCTACCCCCGACATACTTGCAAATGTCACCGCGTAACACGAAACCCCCAAGGATATTACATGCCAAATACAAAAGCAATGAGAAAAACGAAACAGCTTTTAGTAAAACAACATTTGGTGAATAGGCAACCAGCAAAACAGAAAAGAACGGCCCGGTAATAGTTATCGTCACATTCTAGTACACTTTGCGTATTTTGAAAGATGATCTATTATTTAAAACAAAACAATGAAATGATTTAGAGTGAAATAATCAAACGTTGTTGCGCCGCGTGCAGAAAAAATTGTTGCCTTGCACTAATGGCACTTTAATGTGCATACTTTCCGTTTATATTGCTTAATGTCGTTTTTTTTATTTGCCCCGAACGAACGGTAAACGACTCGCATGTTACCTCAAATCGCTAATTTACGGCGTGACCTCGACTTTTCACAAACTCATAACCCACTTTTGGGTTATCGTATTTTTCTTGCGTTTTCCTTTGCATTTAATTAGGTTCAGGCGAAAATTCGACGAACGATTAGTTTATTAGTAGCATTACGTGTCGCGGTCGCACCTTCAAAGACCCGTTTTCTCCTCATTGCATCCCGCAACATAACCAAGAAGTTCAAGGTTGAAACTTCTTTGATCTATTCGCTTGATCATTGCGATGGTACATATTGCTGCATAATTCGCCGAATTTTAAATTTATTTAGGTTTCTTGTTGATGGCCCCACGTTGGGCGCCAAAAACACCATGTAATTCAGCTAATTTTGAATTTGTTTTGGTCTCATGTTGATGGTTCAATATTGCTGAGCCAAAAATTATCGTGCAGTCGTCACATGACCCCTTGTTGGCTGTTAAAAATTTGTTGTGTGGGTTTTCTCAGGGACAGTTTTAGGTTATAGCATTTTTCTTGCGTTCTCTTTTGTATTTAATCGGTTTTAGACGAAAATTAGATGAATAATTAGATTATTATTAAAAATTTTGAAAACACACCACCTCAACCAGTATAATTCGACTAGTTTTAAATTTATTTAGGTTTTCTTATTGAAGGCTGCAAATCTTGGGCGGGCAAATTAAGTTCGTCCCAAATTGCCGGCTAAACTGAATAGGACGGGTCGAGGTCATACGTAACCCCAAAGTAAAAAGGGGCAGTAAATGAAATTAAATTAAAGTCACCCGTCATTACACTCCTGTCTTTATTTATAAAAACAAAAGGGATTCTCAAATCTTTATTAAAAGGTCGCAAGTTTGATATTCAACAAAATAAATAAACAACGCAAAACCAACAAAATTAAATGAGACTACATGCACGCATAAACGGCGTTTGGTTGCGCTATGATAAAATAATGAAAATAATTAACAAATTCTTACAAAATAAATCAAAAGATACACCCTTGTGTTATCTCCACAAATTTCACGTTGGCTGTATAAGTATCATCGAAGACCTCCAGATAACATGGGTTAGAAATGACGTGAGTATGTCATTACTCGTCTCAAGATGGTGTCTCCCTCTCGTGTCATCGGTAGACAATTACAGGTTGCGAAAGCGTTACCTCTCGGTAAAGCCCGCCTGACCGTTCGGACTTGTTCGGGCAAGCGTCTTCAACCACAGCACCAAACCGCTTTAATGAAGATTGGCCCCAAATTAAAGCCTGATATAAAAGAACGAGGAAGAAACAATTCTACAATCTGTATTACGCTCAAAACTTACTTGCCAAAATTACCTAATTAAAGTGCACAAGTCAGGCTTCGAAAAGCATAAAGTAATGCCTAGATACCACTGTCAAATCGCGGATTACTATTATCCGTTCACTATGCTTTGAGCTGAAAGACTGGCGCGAAACGCAAACACAAGCAAAAAGTGGGGGGGGTCAAGTAAATCAATAATTTCGAACGGGAGCGATCCACGGCGGGGCCGTCCTGAGCTTACCTACGGTTTTGGCAGCCATTGAGACAAAATGCGTTTTAACGGAAATTTCCTTATATTTAACGGACATTTAGACTTAACGGAATTTTACACTGTAGCAAAGCCCCACGTTGGGCGCCAAAAATTATTACCTAATTCCGCTCACTTTAAATTTATTATTACTCGTCTTAAGGTGGTGTCTCCCTCGCGTGTCGTCGATAGACAATTACAGATTGCTAAAAGCCTTACCTCTCGGTAAGGCGCACCCGACCGCTCGGACTTGTTCGGACAAGCGTCTTCAACCACAACACCAAACCGTAGAAAATTGGCCCCAAATAAAAGCATTGATTAAAAAAAAACGAGAAAGAAACAATGTTACAATCTGAATTACGCTCAAAACTTTCTTGCCAAAATTACCTAATTAAGGAGCAGAAGTCAGGCTTCGAAAAGCATAAAGTAATGCCTTGAACTGCCTAGACACCACTGTCAAGTCGCGGGTTACTATCTGCCGTTCACTATTGAATCTAGACTTTGAGCAGAAAGACTGGCGCGAAATGCACAAGCAAGGAGAGGTGGGGGGGTGTCAAGTAAATAAATAATTTCGAACGGGAATGATCCACGGCAAGTGCAGGGCCGTCGCTAGCTTGCCTACCAGCCATATTGAGATAAAATACGTATTAACGGAAATTTCCTTATACTTAACGGATTTAGACTTAACGTAATTTTACACTGTGGCAAAACCCCATATTGGGCGCCAAAAATTATAGCGTAATTCAGCTCACTTTAAGTTTATTTTGTTCTTTTGCTGATAGTCCCACGTTGTTGAGCCAAAAATTGTCGTGTAGTGATCACGTAGCCCCTTGTTGGTATTCAAAATTTGCAGAGTATGTTTTCCCAGCGACAGTATTAGGTAAACGCATTCTTCTGAGTTGTCCTTTACATTGAATCATTTTTAGGCCAAAATTAGACGCTTAATTAGATTATTATTAATTTTTTTTATAGTGACATAGGGCACATTTTATAAACTTCAGTCGCTAATATTGTAACAAGGAAATTAGATCGTCAAAGCTTCCAGGAAGGATGATTAGCATGAACAATTACATAAGACTGTCTTGCCATGCACGGAATCATCAGTATGAGTCATCGGAAAAGCATGATTCATCTTTTAGAAAGATTTTCCGATGACTCATATGTCAAGACAGGATTGCATAAGCTCTTCCGGCAGACTTTTCAAAAACCGAACCCTTTATACCCTTGATAAACTGATTTGTAATTCATTACAGTGCTATTCTAGTCAGAGGGAAGTTTCTCTTGTATCATAAGTGTAGTGCAAAACCATGTAAGTCCACTTATTATTATCTTTAATAAATGTATTGTTTAAGTAAGCTGCGTCTATTATTGTAGTTAAGTCAATATTTCGGTCATTTAAGCCTAACCAAGAAGTTCAAATTTGAAACAAAACTTTATCTACTAGCTCGGCCATTGCAGTACAATTCGACTAGTTTTAAATTTACCTTAGTTTTTTGGTTAAAAGCCCCACGTTGGGCGCCAAAAATCACTGTCTAATTTTGTTAGTTCTACATACAGTATGTCCCCGGATTGAGTTTACAATACGTATAATGGACCAAAAATTTTTGAATTAAGATTTTATGTTCTGCAGTTCAGGCCTGCTTGGCGTGAAATGAATTTGTGCTAAATTTGACGCCGAAAGTCTTCAAGGTGGTGGAATTAACACAAGATGTAGTAAAACCTGTGTAGGTAAAGTGGTCTTCCTTTTGAATTTAGGAGAAAAATTTAGTAAGATAAAATGATTCTCATTTCAAATTAGACAGATATGCCAAATTTCAACATCCTAGATAAAAAATTGAATTACGGAAAATTACTAATTAAAATATTTCAGTAAAGTTGTAAAATGTTAACGCTAGGTACATATTTATTGACTAAAAACAAATAAAATATGATTATTCAAATAACACCCCGTCCATATTAGCACCTGACAGTGTTAATGTCTTACAAGTGTACTGAAATCCTAATATTCCGTAATTCAATTTTTTTTTCTAGGATTTTGGAATTTGGTATTGTGACAAGATGCAAGTAAATTCATGCATTGAATTTATTTAGCAAACTTGAGATAAGAGAAAATGCAACTCGTCAACGTAAACAACGGAACCTTGACACCTGCAGGTGGAAAACCTTGAACACGTTGGAACGGATTAAAATCATCTCGTAATCTGTCGTACCTTTCCGGTTTCGTTAGAATTCGGAATTGCTCGAGTTGCACTTCCTATAAAAACCCCTCGATCTACATAAAGAGATAAGTAGGAAATCTAAAATAAAATCAAATCAGTTTTTTTTATGCGCGTTAGTCGACCAAGCGGAGACGGTATATCTTTTCCGCGAGCTTCGATGCAGTAACGCATTGTTCGGCTCCGTGCACTTGCAGCGTCGTCGAGCTCCCCACTGTTATCTATGCATCGTATACTGGTTACGACCCCACTCTTTCCAAGCGTACGCTCATGATAAATCAAACTGATTAAAACCTAGACTCTCTGGAGATAAGATATAATCAGCTGTCGTACAGCGTGTAACTTCTTGTACTTTGATTTGTGTTGGGAATTAAGGATGTGAGTATTTTAATTATATTTGTATAATTAATGTTTGTCTAGTCATATTTCTAATATAATATTTAAGCTATGCCCCTTGTTTCGATTTATACCGTAACAGTATATCTCCCTAATTTGAAATGAGAATCATTTTATCTTATTAAATTTTTCTACTAAATTCAAAAGGAAGACCACTTTACCTACATACTGTATATTGTGGCGTTAAAAAATAAAAAAATAAATTAATTTTACGAATTAAAATTACGAGAATGTCTTTCAATTACTTTTATTTAATCTAATTTGTTTCAAACATAATTATTCTAAGTCTTTCTTAATTTTATTTAAAGTAACTTATTTAACCCTTACACTAAATTAGCGAACTTAATTAAACTTTGAACTTAATGCTTAATAATTCTAAACTTATGTTTACTTATTTTAACTTTACTTATTTAACATACTTGGGGGAGGGTCTGGCCCAAGCGGCCAGCCCTGGCTCGTAGAGTCACTCGCTTGGCTTTGTTTTTTTCGAGCACTTTCACTACTACCTAAAACTAATACCTGAACTACTACCTTAACTCACTAATACCTGCGGGTTAGGTTCTTATCCTTTATACATTTTTTAAGTCTACGTCACAATTGGTTCCTTCGTTCTGGTGGCTGGGGGTTCGATCCAAAGTACAAAGTTCTAAAGGTGTCAACATCAATTAACTCTTGCCAAATTTGTTTTCTCTTGCCTCGATCTTAATTGGCGCATGTAAACAACACGCTTACATTCCGCAGAGCTTATAGCAATATTTTGATTTTTTGTTGATAGCCCTATGTCGTTGAGTCAAAAATTGTCGTGTACTGATCACGTGGACTCTTGCTGGGTGCTAAAAATTTTATATAACAAACAGACGAATCTGGAGTATTTGGTAAACAAATTGAAATGTAAGGGCGCCAATTTTTTTTGCTTAGTTATGCCATGCCCAGATTAAGTAAATTTATGGCAAAACTGATAATTATATGTCCGATGTTGTTAACGTTGCATGCATAGATACTACCTGCATTATTAATTAAATTTATAGGCTACAGCACACACATATCACTACGTAATTGCACTATGAGCTTATGCACAACACGGCCCTAATGTATGCGTTGCATTTTGCGAAATTTGTCCGCAGATGTTGCTTTTGCATTATACGTGCATTCGTCCTTTTATTGCCCCACGTTTACAGGCTATGTTCAAAAAAAAAGCGTCGAATTTTGACTTTTTTTTTCTTTTAAACTTGTTTAGTGCAAATTACCGTCACGTAACGACGACGTCTGATCATCGCGCTTACAATTTATGCGCTTTGCGGTAATTAAATTTAAATATGAACATAAACGCGAAAACACTCGTTTCGCGCTCGTATTTATGGTCAGACACACCACAATGATAAAAGCCTTTTAATGAACCGGCCGATACACACACACACCCAGCCACCCCCAAACACATGATTGTGTGACGGAAGGTAATTAAAATCTAAATTGACACGAGCGTTTACTTCAAACGTTAATCGCCGGTTTTTCCCCGGATTTTAATATTTTCTTCGGGCCCCGCAAACAATTTCGGAATATAAACGACGGAATTATACCTTGCGCTCTATAATAAATTGCGCTTAATTTTTCTCGTATTCAAAATAAATACCCACTATAAATTCGGAGGTAATTCAATGGGGAAAAAATATACGGGCGGCGGCGCGCGGAACAAGAAGAAAAAGCGCCTTGACGCGACGGAATTTAAAAGCAGGAGGACTTCGTGAACCGAAAATGAACGACGCCGACACACTCCATCGGTTTACAATGTTCCTTATTGTAAAACTCCCCAATTTTCGGGAGAGCATTTTATTTCGACGTCCGGTTTTTTTTTATTATAATGGATTCCCTTTGTTAATATATAATTATGGAATGAACGCGCAGAGGTACATTCCTGTAAGCTGTAAACCGTAGAAATTGTCCAGCGGCGTGTATTAGGATAAACTACACGGTAAATTGAACTTGATTTAATTAAACTTAAACATGCCGTATCATAAACTATGAAATTCATTGAATCTGACTGTGAGCGTGCCTTCAAGCGCTCTCTAAATATTAACTCGGCTTCATACTCTACATAATCAACTCATACTTTAAGTTCGATTCATTAACTTTGTTTGTTTCAACACTTTACGTTTGTTTTACTCACTGTACAAGAATTTTTTAATAGTGTCACGATAATAATTGAATTAAGGTAAATGAGGGTCGTAGCTTTATAAAGCAAAACATTTAATAATTATAGACAATCAACTTACATGGCACAAATAACAAAAGAGCCGTTCACTCTAAATTCAAAGACAATCTAATACTAATCTGTGCGACATGATTTACCATTATATATAGGGGCATCTATTTTTGGATAGTGAGGGTCGCGATATATGATTCATTGACGGATCGTTTGATGCATTGCGCTTATTTGGTAACGTCAACGTTGCCTTTCTATATTTATTTCTGTTTTTCGCGGAACCCTGATGAATCGCTTTATGCAAGTTCAATCTCGAAAGTTCTGCACTGGAAGCTTCCTTTGTTAGAATAGTGAACGCCTCTTGACCTAAAAAACGGTATTCAGTACAAGAATTTTGTAATTTTGTAATAGATAGTTATATAATTTTTTTTTCTAGAGGAAGTACAACGATTTCAAATCAAAAAAGAAATTTAATTAAAATTCTGAAACTTAAGGTCTTGGCAAAATATGAATCGAAACTGGGAAAAGTCGCAAGCGCACGGAACGAAGGAAGTAGGCGAAACAACATGGCAAATGTTCACCTGCTCAAATAAAATTTAATTAAATCCGCCGTATTCTATAAGTTAGATTAACAATTAAAAGTTGAATTTCATTAGGACGAGGAGGAGGCTTCGGTCTCTTCATTAAACTTCTTGTAGCGCGTCGCTTTCTATAGGATTGTCGAAAACTGGCGCGCGTTTTGTTTGTGCACCTGCATTATATCGAGTGCTCCGGAAATTATACTAACGAGCAACCCCCCCTTGAAGGTCGCCTTTTCTTTTCTTGATTATTAATGTCGCTGCGCTCATAACAAATTCGCCTCACGCTTTCTAGCCATCCTCATTTTTTTTTTTTTTTGTATATTGTTACGAAACTTTAAATCCCTCGTAACTTCGTTAGAAAATCTCAAGCCGTTAAATCTGTAAGCCGGGGGAAACTATGCTGGGGGGATGATTTTCCTTTTCGAGCACAAAAAAAGCATATTTAAAACGCGCAGGGTCTTACGAGTACTCTGATTAAACGCGTGAAATTAAGACTTAAGGGCGTAGGGTCAAATTAGAAGTTACTGGCGGCCGAGAGCCGGCTGCGGAGTATGTGACAAGAAATTAAAGAAAAAAATAAGAGGGTGCCGAGTTACTTCTCTCGGAGTGTTATTAGTTTAACAATAATGCGAGTGTTAGTATTTATGGCACGGAGCCCGGGCCTCAGATTTCTGCAGCAGTTTTCAGCGCGCGTGCTGGCGCAGAATTCCTTCCAGGGCTTCTCGGACCCTCGGATCTTTGTCCGTTTTGGTCAATTACATGTCAAAGGTTCAAATTTGATTGTTGTAAGTTTAACACGATTCTCGCCCTCGCCCTTTAAAGTCGACCGCCGCGCCGCCGTTCGTAAGCGGACTACACTGGGAAAATCGTTAAGACTTACAGCGGGGAGAAGAAAATATTACTTTTCATTTAAAACACTTCTGATGCTCATTAAAAGAAACATGAAAAATCGATTTTTAAGTTCAAATAAAAATATCTTTCTAAAAATGTAATATTTTTGAGTTTAGTTGGGAAGAGTTTCTTTATTTAGTTCAGCTTGAGGTGAGTTCGAGCTTTCTGAGTTAACAGAAAAAGATGTTTTTCAGTTGGGTAATTGAATTGAATAGCTTGAGGTGATTTCGAGCTTTCTGAGCTAATACACCTATTTAAAAACCGACTATTCTGAGTCGACGATCTTCAATTGAATTCAATTTAAGACGAGTTCTGACTTAAGAGAAAAGAGAAATCTTTGAGTTCTGTCATCCAAAATTCATAGTTTATGGTTTATAGACGAGTACAAGCTTCCTGAGTTAACAGAAAAGAAATATCTTTGAGTTGAATGGTCCAAGCTTACTAACTGAGCAGCTTGAGTTGAGTTCGAGCTTTCTGAGTTAACATTTCCGTCTAAAAGCGAATAATTTTGAGTCGGGGATCTTCAATTGAGTCCAACTTAAGACGAGTATGAGTTTCCTGAGTTAACAGTAAAGAAAAATCTTTAAGTTCTATTGTCTAAGATGTTTAGTTGAACAGCTTGAAGTGAATCCGTGCTTTCTCAGAACATTTCTGTCTAAAAAGTGACAATTTTGAGTCGAGTTGTCGAGAATCTTCAATTTAGTCCAACTCGAGACAAGTACGAGCTTCCTGAGTTAACAAAAGAGAAATATTTGAATAGTTGAATGGCCCAGGCCTACTAACTGAGCAGCTTGAGTTGAGTTCGAGCTTTCTGAGTTAACATTTCTGTCTAAAAGCGGACGATTTTAAGTCAGGGATCTTCAATTGGATTCAACTTAAGACGAGTTCGAGCTTCCTGAGTTAACAGAAAAGAGAAATCTTTGAGTTCTATTGTCCAAGGTGTTTAGTTGAGCAGCTTGAAGTGAATCCGTGCTTTCTGATGTGATAACATATCTGTCCAAAAAGTGACAATTTTGAGTCGAGTTGTCGAAAATCTTCAATCCAGTTCAACTTGAGACGAGTACGAGCTTCCTGAGTTAACAGAAAAGAAATATTTTTGAGTTGAATGGTCTAAAAGCGGACAATTTTGAGTCGGGAATCTTCAATTGAGTCCAACTTAAGACGAGTATGAGTTTCCTGAGTTAACAGTAAAGAAAAATCTTTAAGTTCTATTGTCCAAGATGTTTAGTTGAGCAGCTTGAAGTGAATCCGTGCTTTCTTAGAACATTTCAGTCTAAAAAGTGACAATTTTGAGTCGAGTTGTCGAGAATCTTCAATTTAGTTCAACTTGAGACGAGCACGAGCTTCCTGAGTTAACAGAAAAGAAATATTTTTGAGTTGAATGGTCCAGGCCTGCTAATTAAGTAGCTTGAGGTGAGTTCGAGCTTTCTGAGTTAACATTTCTGTCTAAAAAAGGGACAATTTTGATTCTAGGATATTCAGTTGAGTTCAGCTTGAGACGAGTTCGAGTTTCCTGAGTTAACAGAAAAGAAATTTTTTTAATTTGAATTGAGGATTTTGAATCAGAAAAAAAGAATTAACAAATAATAGACTCAGCTTTTCATAAAAAGGTTGAGTTGAGTTGTCAAAAATTTTTAATTGAGCAGTTTGGGTTACTTTAAGTTTTTTGAGTTAACAGAAAATAAATATTTTTTTATTTGAATGGTTCAGGAATTCCAATTAATTTGCTTGAGGTGAGTTCAAGCTTTCTGAGCTAACATTTTGTCGAAAAAGTAATATTTTTGAGTTCTAGCTTCCTGAATTAACAAGAAAGAAATTCCCCGAGTTGAGTTGTCCAGTTTTTAATTGAGTTCCATATCTGTTCAAGAGGCAGTATTTTTGAGTTTAGTTCTCGGTAGTTTACAATTGATTGTGAGTTCAGCTAGAGAAGAGTTCAAGTTAACAAAAACAATATACTTTTTTGAGTAGTTTTAGATGAGTTTGAACTTTCTGAGTTAACAGTTCTGAGTTTTCCAGTTAAGCTGTCTCAGGATTTTAATTGAATACAATTTTAGGTGAATTCGAGCTTTTTAAGATTTTTCTTCAAAAACTAGTACATAGTTTTAAGTTGAGTTGTTGAAGAAATTTTAAATTGAGTTCAGTTTGGGACGAGTTCCAGCTTTCTGAGTTAACCCTACCTAAAAAGAAATAATTTTGAGTTTAGTCGTCGAGAGTTTTCAATTGAGCTAAGCTTCAGACGGATTCAAACTTTCTGAATTAATAGGAGAGAAAAATTTTTGAGTTGGGTTTTGAGGGTTTTCAATTGAGTTCAGTACAAACTTTCTGAGTTAACGGAAAAGAGATATCCAGAGCTTTTGAATGAGTAGCACGGGGGTGTGAGTTAATACTTTTCGAGTTAGCAGATCAGAAATATATTTGAGTTTAGTAGTCCAGAATTTTTAGTCGAGTAGTCTAAGGTTAGTTCAAGCTTTATAAATTAACTCAGAAAGGATGGTTTTCAACTAAGTTCGATCTTTCTGATTAACTACTTACTGTTAAGTTGAGTTGAGTTCTCCAGGAGTGTTAAGTGAGTAGCTTCAGGCGAGTTAACAGAAAAGAATAATTTTGAGTTGAGTTATGTAGGGATTTTAATTTACTAACTTGAGATGTGTTTGAGTTTTCTGAGTTAACGTTTTATTTAAAAAATATTCTTGAGTTGAGCAGTCAGGGATTTTCGATTGAGTTCAGCTTCAGATGAATTTGAACTTTCTAAGTTAAAAGAACATATTTTTTTTAGTTGAGATGTCTAGGTTTTTTTTTTGTTAATTGGGTAGCTTGGGGTGAGTCCAAGTTAGCATTTCTATAATAGTTCTCGAGTTGAGTTGGCGGGGATTTTTTAATTGAATTGAGTTGAGCTTGAAGTGAATGGAGTTTTCTAAGATAACATTCCTGTTAAAAAAATTGCAACTTTAAACTGAGTTGTTGAGGGTTTTTAATTGAGTTCAGCACGGGGTGAATTCGAGCACTTGGAGTTAACAAGAAAAAAAAACATTTTTGAGTTGATTTGTCCAGATTTTTTTAATTGCTTGAAGTGAGTAATAACTTTCTGAGTTAAACAGGAAAGAAATATTTTTAAGTTGGCCTGTGTAGTGTTTCTAATTGACTAGGTTGAGTCAAGTTATAACTTTCTGAGTTAACAAAACTCAGAGTTTCTAATTGAGTAGGTTGAGGTAAATTATAAGTTTCTGATTTAAACAGAAAAGAAGTATTTTTGAGTTGAGTTGTCCAATGTTTCTCTTCGAGCAGCGTAAAGTGATTACGAGCTTCTGGAGTTGAGCTAAATTGTCCAAGGTTTTTATTTGAGTATAACTCAAACGAAGTTTCATTTAAAACTTGAATACTTTACTGTATTGATCTGATAAAAATAAGAAAAGGAAAAAAAGAAACGGAAGAATCTTTCTCGAATAATCCATCACCGCGCAACATTTCGGTCACCCAAACCAACCACGCATTAGGGCAGTTTAAAGGGGGGTGATAAAGTATACAGGTCCAGATTCGTTTTAAATGTAAACAAGCAACGAAGCAGAGGAAAAAGGTTACCGATTAAGGCCGCGATAAATTCTTTTTTGGCAGCCCAACAGAGTTTCACGAACAAGGATCACCGGATTCACTATCGGAAACAATACTTTTTTAAAAGAGCGTTCGAGATTTATTCCATCTACATATATACCGAACCTAAAATACGACTTTCCTTTATAACGGGTGATACAAAACACCATAAACTTTTCGTTTCATTTACAAGCTCAAACATTAACACACCATACAAATTCAAACATAGTCACACCATACAAATGCAAACATTAATACACCATACAAATTCAAACATTAACACATCACATAAGTTCAAAGTACTTCCAAGTAAATAATGTCAATCAACGGAGCGCTATTAGTGCGACGCAAAAGGATTTATATCGGGTGATCAAAAAAAAATTGGACAAATGTCATAAA
This sequence comes from Dorcus parallelipipedus, assembly GCA_958336345.1. Classification (NCBI taxonomy): domain Eukaryota; kingdom Metazoa; phylum Arthropoda; class Insecta; order Coleoptera; family Lucanidae; genus Dorcus; species Dorcus parallelipipedus. Next base: position 38,283,228 of record OY284479.1, on the reverse strand, counting down.
TCTCGTCTTTCAGTTTTGATTCTTGCTACATTTGGCTCTAACAACGTGAGCGTTATTTTTGCGACGTAAGTGAAAGTGAAGTCCCAAAAAGAAACGTCATTCTTCCCGAGGACATGAATAATTCAGATCCGCGATCGAAATCCCGAAAAGCGCGGCCTTCCGCGACGCCTCTTTTAATGTCGCATAAATTTACATATCGATTAACGGAGAGGTAACGTTAACCGCAACATTAATTGCGAAATCGTTCCGGAGGCGCAGTCGGGTTATTATTCCGGGAGCTGCTCGAGACTCAGACCTCCGTAATGAGTTCCATTATTTGGTGCTCACATCGAGGAAACGCGGCAAACTGAAGACGAATTGTTAGAAGCGTGCCTCACTCGCACATGCAGTAATAACTTACTTAATATACGTATATATCAACAAAGCCACTGTTTTATGGCGCAACGTGAAACGTATTGCTACGTAATGCGAGCTAAATAAGTCTTCGGTGTTCGTAAGTACTTCCGATCACAAGTACATGCAACTTAAAGCTCTCATCAGTAACGATGCCCCATCAACCTTTCCCATCAATAACACAGTTTGAAGTTTTGTCCATCACATTGCAGTATATTCGTTTGCCCCACGTTGGGCGCCAAATATTATTTTCATAATTAACTTTCGCAATTTATTTTGATGGGGGGGGGGAGCACTTCCAAGGAAACTCTCCCATTTTTTCCCTGCATATAGGGCAGCTCGAATAATCTGCAGAAAGTAAGCGGCGTTTGATTGATCGCAAAAATAAAGCGAACTCGCGCTAATCTAATTACCGGGGCCCCGTGATAGATCGTCCTTACCTGATAGATGCTTTCAAATTCATCTCGCCCACGCGTTCGGCCGAGAGGGTGCGCCCCCCACCCCCCCAAAACCTTTAAATATGTAACGCTTTCGCGATCGCGTTGCTTTCAAGTAAGTAGTCGAATTACAGGAGGCCAAATTATTAACCAAGTTTGCAATGCAAAATGGTTAAATTATTGTTTTCTGTGCGTGTGGGGTAACCCTCCCCAGGGCTTTTATTTTTGTTTTTTTTTTGGAATTTATTGGATGCCTATAGGAACGTTAAAGTCATACTTTTGTAACCTGGAATTTATATGGATTTAACATGTGGTGGACATCTATCGATGTCTGGTAATTAAATCGGGGGGTTGGAAGCTTTCGTCCTTTAACGACAAATGACCTTCTTATTCCTTATTTTTAAGATTTATTTTTGGAATTTATTGAATGTTCAGAGAGCCGTTAAAGTAATACTTTTGTAACCTGGAATTTGTATGGATTTAACATGTGCAGTTGGGTTTGTATCTCTATCGATATCTGGTAATTAAATCAGGAGGTTGGAAGCTTTCGCCCTTTAACGATAAATGACCTTTTATTCTTTATTTTCAAAATTTTTTTTGGAATTTATTAAATGTTCAGGGAGCCATACTTTTGTAACCTGGAATTTGTATGGATTTAACACGTGGGGTTGGGTTTGTAACTCTATTGATGTCTGGTAATTAAATCAGGAGGTTGGAAGCTTTCGTCTTTTGATGACAAATGACCTTCTTATTCCTTATTTTTAAGATTTTTTTTGGAATTTATTAAATGTTCAGGGAGCCATGAAAGTAATACTTTTGTAACCTGGAATTTGTATGGATTTAACATGTGCGGTTGGGTTTGTAACTCTATCGATGTGTGGTAATTAAATCAGGAGGTTGGAAGCTTTCGTCCTTTAATGACAAATAACCTTTTTATTCTTTATTTATAAGATTTTTTTTGGAATTTATTAAATGTTCAGGGAGCCATGAAAGTAATACTTTTGTAACCTGAAATTTGTATGGATTTAACACGTGGGGTTGGATTTGTAACTCTATCGATGTCTGGTAATTAAATCAGGAGGTTGGAAGCTTTCGTCCTTTAATGACAAACGACCTTTTTATTCTTTATTTATAAGATTTTTTTTGAAATTTATTAAATGTTCAGGGTGCCATACTTTTGTAACCTGGAATTTGTATGGATTTAACATGTACGGTTGGGTTTGTAACTCTATAGATGTCTGGTAATTAAATCAGGAGGTTGGAAGTTTTCGTCCTTTAATGACAAACGACCTTTTTATTCTTTATTTTTAAGATTTTTTTTGAAATTTATTAAATGTTCAGGGTGCCATACTTTTGTAACCTGGAATTTGTATGGAATTAACATGTGCGGTTGGGTTTGTAACCCTATCGATGTCTGGTAATTAAATCATGAGGTTGGAAGCTTTCGCCCTTTAATGACAAATGACCTTATTCTTTATTTTTAAGATTTCTTTTTTTGGAATTTATTGAATGTTCAGTACTTTTGTAACCTTGAATTTGTATGGATTTAATATGTTGGGTTGGGTTGGTGCCTCTGATTGTTGTCTCGTAATTAAATCAGGAGGTTGAGAGCTTTTGGCGTTAGTGATAAATGACCTTCTTGATTGTAAAATTATGTAACGCTTGCTTAAGTGAGAGCAATTTGTACAAAAATATAAACGAGAGCTGTTAGCCAAATTAATTAATGTAGCGCGCGTCGTCCTAAGTAGACGTACATGGGGGTTGTAAAGAACCCCATCCGGAGACAATAAATTAAGTTAAGAGAAGAATGTGTATATACAGAAGGACTAGTCGCTTTTGCCGAAATATTTCTCCCCACAATGAGCGGAGAAGAAGCGCCAGGAATTTTAAGACAGAATTTTTATTAATTTACAAAATACCACCGGCGAACCCTCGGCGGGTCGGAATGCTTTGTGTGTTTCTTTTTTTCCCTTCCCCTAGAGTCATCGATTCACTTCCGATATTGTCGGGCAACATTAACCCGGCGGACGTTTCAAGAGAATCAATCAAGAGCGCGCGGCGAATTCTTTCGTTAATTGTTTCTGTATTTCTTGAATTCACGCGGGCCGTTCCCATTTGAATAATTTATGATTTATTCTTATTAAGCTGCAGCACAAATTTATTCGGAATTTTTGGCTTTCCCGCTCGATCTCTGAATGTGTTTAATTTTTGCGAAATATTTTAAAATTTATTCTCTTTGTTGAAAGTCGGCGCAATTTTTCGGAATTAATTTCGAAATCCTTTCATGAAAATCTGTATTTTTTTTCCTTCCGGGTCTTAAAATTCGACGAAACAAATTTGGGAGAAACTCACGACGACCTGGAATAATTTCCTTAACTATTTAGTAGGATTCACGTCAGGCCAGGAGGATGGCAAGGAATTATTGACGTTGTGAAGCTGCTGAGAAATCGCAATGCACTTGTTACATTACAGAATAATATCCGTGGTTTGACCAGAAATGCTTTATTGACGCTCATGAGGTTGACCTTTACCTATGCTTCTATTTTACATTTTCTTATTCAATGTTGATGAGTTTTCATTGAACGACATCACACAAGGAGAAGGAAACTGAACGTCAACATCTAGACATCTTGTTGTTCATTGTCGCGTTCATTTGTTCGTTAACGATCGTAGGTCACTGTTGAATGTGTTAAGGAAAAAAGTGTCTTCGATATCTTTGTTGTTTAAAGCCGATTAATGTTTGGTTCCTTGGAATCTTACAATAAAAAAAATGTCTCATTTGCATTATGATTATGTCGCTAGCATCGCGTTTAGCTGTTCGTTAACGATTGCGGGTCACTGTTGAACGTGTTAATGAAAAAAGAGTCTTCGATATCTCTACTGTTTAAAGCCAATCAACGTTCGGTTCTTTCGAATTTTCCTGTGGAGAAATGTCTAATTTGCATTACGATTAAGATGTCACTAATAGTCGCGTTTAATTATTCGTTAACGATCGCGGGTCACTGTTGAATATGTTAAAGAGAAAAAGAGTTTTCGGTCTGTCTTGTTTAAAACCAATCAAGGCTCGGGTTCCTTCAAATTTTACAACTAAAAAGTGTCCTATTTGCGTTATGATTATGGCGCTAATGTACGCGTTCAGTTATTCGTTAACGATCGCCGATCACTGCTGAATGTGTTAAGGAAAAAAGTGGCCTCAATATCTCTAGTGTTTGAAGCCAACTACTGTTTGATTCTTAAGCATTTCACAATTAAAAAATGTCTCATTTGCATTATGATTATGTCGCTAACATCACGTTCAATTGTTCGTTAACGATTGCGGGTCCCTGTTGAATGTGCTTAAGAAAAAAAGTCGTCAGCCTCTCGCGTTTAAAACCAATCAACGTGTAACGCATTATGATTATGTCGCTAACATCTCGCTAATTTGTTCCTTAACGATCACCGGTCATTGTTCTATATCTCTATTGCAGAAGCTAATTAATGTTTAGTTCTTCCACATTTTACAATTAAAAAATGATTATGTTGCTAACATCGCGTCCGATTGTTCGTTAACGATCGCTGGTCACCGATAAATGCCTTAAGGAAAGAGGATCTTCGATACCGCTATTGTTTAAAGCTATTTAACGTTTGGTTCTTTCGCAATTTATAATAATTAAAAATGTCTCGTTTGCTTTATGATTATGTCGCTAGCATTTGCGTTTCCACTATTCGTTAACGATTGCGGGTCCCTGTTGAATGTGCTAAAGAAAAAAAGTCGTCAGCCTCTCGCGTTTAAAACCAAGCAACGTGTAACGAACGCATTATGATTATGTCGCTAACATCTCGCTAATTTGTTCCTTAACGATCACCGGTCATTGTTCTATATCTCTATTGCAGAAGCTAATTAATGTTTAGTTCTTCCACATTTTACAATTAAAAAATGATTATGTTGCTAACATCGTGTCCGATTGTTCGTTAACGATCGCTGGTAACCGATAAATGCCTTAAGGAAAGAGGATCTTCGATACCGCTATTGTTTAAAGCTATTTAACGTTTGGTTCTTTCGCAATTTATAATAATTAAAAATGTCTCGTTTGCTTTATGATTATGTCGCTAGCATTTGCGTTTCCACTATTCGTTAACGATTGCGGGTCCCTGTTGAATGTGCTAAAGAAAAAAAGTCGTCAGCCTCTCGCGTTTAAAACCAAGCAACGTGTAACGAACGCATTATGATTATGTCGCTAACATCTCGCTAATTTGTTCCTTAACGATCACCGGTCATTGTTCTATATCTCTATTGCAGAAGCTAATTAATGTTTAGTTCTTCCACATTTTACAATTAAAAAATTATTATGTTGCTAACATCGTGTCCGATTGTTCGTTAACGATCGCTGGTCACCGATAAATGCCTTAAGGAAAGAGGATCTTCGATACCGCTATTGTTTAAAGCTATTTAACGTTTGGTTCTTTCGCAATTTATAATAATTAAAAATGTCTCGTTTGCTTAATGATTATGTCGCTAGCATTTGCGTTTCCACTATTCGTTAACGATCGCGGGTCACTGTCGAATGTGCTGCAGAAAAAAGAGTTTTCAATATCTCTATTGTTTAAAGCCAATGTCTTCGTTATTAACGATAAAGCTGCGTGGTTTTATGCATCACGATTATGTCGGAGACATCGCGTTCAATTGCTTGTTAACGATAGCAGGTCACTGTTGATTTTTTTAACGAAAAAAGAGTCTTCGATATCTTCATTATTTAGAGCCAAATAATGTTAAGTTCTTCCGCATTTTACAATTAAAAGATGTCTCCCTGGCATTATGATTATGTCGCTAATATTGCGTTCATTTGTTCGTTAGCTATCGCTGGTCACTGTTGAATGTGAATGTTTAAAGCCAATTAATGTTTGGTTCTTTCGTAATTTAGAAACCTGCGCGCTCGTTTGCTTTATGATTATGTCGCTGACATCGCGTTCAACTGTTCATTAACGATCGCTACTTTCCGTAAATAAAATTTGATCCATCTTACAGGCATTTGTTACATAATCCATCGTCTTTTGTTCGGTTGTTTTGCTTTTAATGTAAAACATCAAAACTTTTGCAGATGACCAAACGATGGTGTAACTTGTAGCTTGTTTTTTTTTCTGTACATAACTTAGTTTGGCCACCGATCAAAAGATGTCGTTCTCAGTTTGTCACTAGAACTTACAAAAGTTATTGCGAAGGTTTGTTATTGTAAGAATACTTCTTAAGAGTTTAGCCACAATTTTGTCAGATTAATTTAAATATTAATTTGACTCGCACGTTACTGAAATGAAATGAGTAGGATGCATTAACAACGGGGAATTTTCGTCTTCAGCATCTCGGTTTGGAAACTGAGCTGTAAAGTTTGTGAAACGCTGCATGTAACATCATTAAATATGTAATTAATTCGAAATTCTCCGGCATGAAGTAATTACAATAAAATCACGACATTGTATTTAAACAAACAAGTAAGTGCACGTGGAGGTCTATTAAATAATAAAATTCTCATTCGGGGTCCTGCTTAGCGGGAGCTTTTCCGTGTGAAAGGATATAAAGCTGCAATGGTACGAAACAATCCAGTTGAGTTTAACAATGCAGCAGCAGTTATTACATTTAGACGAGGAGTAAGCTGCACTAACTGTTTCCACTCAATAAACACGGAAAAGAGAGAGAGAGAGCGAGAGAGGGAGCCAGGAATCAAAAACGAACCCCCGGGGAACTATTCTCGGACTTTCAATTCAACTTGTGCGATACCATATCGATCTGCTTTGATGCCGAGACTTCTGGACTGTATAATGAGATTTCTTGCAGAAGTTTACATAAAAAGGCGCTGAAATCGTTACAGATGTTTCACGGAATTTTCAATAGCGAATAATTTCCAGGCAGAAAGTCTTTATTATTCAACTTTCGACTTGTTACCGGGAGGGGCGGCGTAATTTTTTATGGACTACGTTATGCTTTCTCAGACTGCGGGAATTTGCTTTTACGATCCTAGTTTTACTACTTGAGAATCTGTTCGAACTTGAATACGAATTCGGACTTCGTTGTACCTACTGATGAATTTAATTATTCTTCTGCTACATCGATTCATTTCTTTCAATGATAAAATCACCCTCGTACTTTTTTACGTTTCATTCTCCATTGCAGAAGAACTTCCTTACAGTTGGTGGTGTTGCTGTTCACAGCAAAAATACATTATTCTGTTTCGGGTGATGTCATTTTCCCCCCGCTTAGAGACGCCGAATAGTTGTCGTCGTAAACAATTCAAAGAAAATGTTCAGTCTTATCAGGACTAAGCCGAAAATCAAATCAAACTTTCCCATTTTATACCCACGGAGTACCAAAAATTACTGAGGTGTACAGTAATGTACTTAATTAAATAAAAGCTTTTGCAGATCGGTTGAATAACGAGTGCAAAACAATTTTTGAAAACTAATTAAAAAGTTTCCGTCCGAGCAATAAGTTTTTAAAATGACTTCTCATTATATTATCGAAGCAAGTTGAAAGTTATCAGTCGCAAAAAAGGCGCCTTTGAGATACGGTCGGGCAAACGCGCGCACAAACATTTCATACAGGCGACTGCATACACAAACACGTATCTGAAATATAAATAACCGGGGGATTTTTACATGCCGCCGCCGCCGTGTGCTTTGCTAGTAAATCCTCCTCTTTTTTTGCGACTAAAAATTAAAACGACTCCTGTGCGCGCTTTGAAGAGATAATAACACCAAACTACCGCGATACGGTCCTGAATGGTTTGTGCGTTGCGACTTGTTACGAAATATTTACTATAATCACGGGGAAAATAATTCAAATTCGCCCGAAATTGAATTTACTGCGCGGCTTTGTCAGTTTAATGATAAATTTTAAAACTACAAGGGTTATTCAAATAAAGGGGCAATTAATTTCATCAAATCAATTGCCAATGAATGTTAATTATTATCGGAACGTCCGATATATTTTATTGCCAAACACGAAACTTTTTCATTAGCGACATAAATATATTCAATTAAATGATTCAAAAAAAAAAAACGCGGAAATATACGGCCGGCCATAATTATCAAACGCTCTTTGTAATTACAGCACGAATATGGGGTGGTAATGACATCGTACTTGATCAGAAGTAATAAATCCTGTAAACAATTCTTACACTTCTTCTGTGTTGTTTCAAATGTCACTTGCTGCTTTGTAAGCTGTACTTGTAAGCTACTCTTTACTGAGCTTAATCGTGGCAACACAACCGACTCACGCTCTTTACTGAGCTTAGTCGTGGTAACACAATCAATTCTCATTCTTTACTGAGCTTAGTCGTGGAAATGAAACCAACCCCCACCGTTTACTGAGCTTAATCATCTCAACACAACCAACTTCCACTCATTACTGAGTTTAGTGGTGGAAACATAATCAACCTCTACTCTTTGCTGAGCTTAGTCGTGCAACATAACCAACTGTCACTCTTTGCTGAGCTTAATTGTTGTAACGAAACCGAGTCTCACTCTTTACCGAGCTTAATTGTGGCAACACAACCAACTCACACACTTTACTGAGCTTAGTGGTGGTAACGCAATCAACTCCCTATCTTTACTGAGCTTAGTCGTTGCAACACAATCAACTCCCACTCTTTATTGAGGTTAGTCGTGGCAACACAATCTACTCTCACTCTTTACTAAGCTTAATCGTGACAAAGAAACCAATCGCCATTCTTTACTGAGCTGGAAATGAAACCAACCCCCATTCTTTACTGAACTTAATCGTCTCAACACAACCAACTCCCACTCATTACTGAGTTTAGTGGTGGCAACGTAATCAAATTCCACACTTTACTGAGCTTAGTCGTGGCAACACAATCAACTCCTACTTTTTACTGAGCTTAATCGTGACTACGAAACCAACTCTCATGGTGGATTTCACAAACGCTACTTAAATTTATTCAGACGTTAAAAATAAACGTTGCTATGGTTACATGTGTTGAAGGTGTAGGAATGATTATTCTTAATCAATGATTAAATTTATTCGACTTTTATGAAACCCAGCATTACTCTTTACTGAACTTAATCGTGGCAACTCAACCAACTCACACACTTTATTGAGCTTAGTGGTGGTAACACAACCAAATCCCACTCTTTACTCGGCTTCAGGTGATTAAAATTTAAGTCACCAGATCAGCTGACAAAAGCCTCCAGTTTAAATTTCAATTTTTAACATTATCATTGATTTTAAAAATTATGTAAAATATTTGAAATTTAAATTTACGACACAATTTAATAGATTGATAAATAAAAAAAAAAAAATTTGAAAAAATTGGTGACCAAAACAAAGAAAACAAGATAATAAAAATTGAAAAGTAATCAAATTAAAAAAGTAATAGAAACAAAAGACAATCGATTTAACAACACATTTTAATAGAATAATAATTTAAAAATAAAAAATCTGAAAAGGATGCTGACAAAACAAAGAAAACAAAATAATAAAAATTGGAAAATACTCAAATTTCGATTTTACAAGACAATTTAATAGACTAATAAATTCTTTTTAAAAAATCGTGGCAAAACGACAAAATAAAAATAAAAAACAGTCAAATTGAAGAAAAAATAATAATAAAAACAAAAGACAATCGATTTTAACCGATAACAATTTAATAGATAATTTTTTTTTTCTAAAAAGAAAAAAAAACAAAGAAAGAAGACAAAAAAAGAAAATAAAATAATAAAAATTCAAAAATAATGATAACAATAAAAGTAAATACAAAAGACAATCGATTTTACAGAGCAATTGAATAGATTAATAAATTAAAAAAAAAACAATTAAAAAAAATTGTGGCAAAATATATTAAACAAAATAATATCATAATAAACACTTTATTAAATTTAAAAAAAAATTGGAAAGAATGGTGTCAAAACAAAAAGAAACAAAATAATAAAAGTTCAAAAATTACCAAATTCAACAAATAATAAAAACAAAAGACGATCGATTAAATAACACAATTTAATAGATTAATAAGAAAAAAGCAAAAAAATGTGACAAAACAAAAAATATAACTATAAAACAATGGCGACAAAACAAATAAAACGAAACAGACAATCGATTTTATAACATAATTTAATAGATTAATTATTTTTTTAAACGAAGAAAGATGACAAAACAAAGAAAATAAAATAATAAAAATTTAAAAATAATGATAACAATAAAAATGAAAGCAAAAGATACATAATCGATTTTACAAGACAATTTAATAAATTAATAAATTTGAAAAAAACTATTTGAAAACAATGGCTACAAACAAATATAACAAAACAATAAAAATTAAGAAATAATCAAATTGGAAAAAAGATAATAAAAACAAAAGACAATCGATAATAAAAATTAAGGAATAATCAAATTGGAAAAAATAATAATAACAAAAACAAAAGACATTCGATTTAACAACACAGTTTAATAAACCAAAAAAAAAACAATTTGAAAAGGATTGTGACAAAGCAATGGAAACAAAATAAAAGAAATTCAACAAATAATGAAAACCAAAAAATCGATTTTATAACAATTTAATTGATAAATAAATAATAAATTCTTCTAAAAAAAAAGCAAAGGAAGGTAACACCATTTAATAGATTAATAAATAAAAAAATTAAAAAAAGAAAGGTGACAAAACAAAGAAAATAAAATAATAAAAATTCAAAAATAATCATAATAATAACAGTAAGAAAAACAAAAGACAATCAATTTTACAATTCAATGTTAATGGGTCAATGAATTTAAATAAACAAATAATATATCAATTTATATAAAGCAGTTTAGAATTTACAAAATAAAAATAAACAAAAGTTACTAAATGTTAAAAAAACTTTTCATACCATCTAGATTTTGCGAGAAAGCACCAGAATATACCAATTTTAAAAAAATAACCACCAGGTAAGAATTCAACAACAAAAAACACTAGATCTGATGATAAATCGCCACCTCTGGCAATACTGCTGAGCTTAGACATAGCATCATAGCTAACTACCCGTTCTTTACCGAGCTTAGCCGTGGCAACTCTCCACTCTTTACTGAGCTTAGTCGTGTCGTGGTAGCATAATCAATTCGCACTCTTTACTGAGCTTAACCGTGGCAACATAACCAACTCCCCTCTCTTTACTGAGCTTAGTCTCGGCAACACAATCAATCCCCACTCTTTACTGAGCTTAGTCGTGGCAACGCAACCAACTCCCATTCTTTACTGAGCTTAGCAACGTATAGCTCGAGTATCAAATATGACAAATCTGTGACATTAATGGAAAAAGTGTAAAACACGCGTCGACATGCATTTTCGATAAATCGCCGTGCGATTTATTTGCCATCAATAAATTAATAACGAAACGAGTACACGCATATTTCTGCATTCATAGAATAAATAATAAATATTATTTTTAATTACGCGCCGCTATAATCTCCGATAAATAATAACCGCGTGATTGTAAAATCTGTTAGTTTTTGCCGTTTGGCTGGCGAACGAACAATTGAACGCGATGTTAGCGACGTAATGCAAATGAGCGAGCGCTCATTTATCGTTAATAACGCGGAATTTTTTTTCTTTTTTTTGTAAAATTCGAAAGAACTGTGAGCATTGATTGGCTTTAAACAAGAGACATATCGTTAATTACATTCAAGAGCGACACAAAGAAGCGCCAAGGAACAAAGAACGAACAACCGAACATAAGAGAACTTTGAACTTAATTTTTTTTTACTAAAAAAAGCGGGGTCGATAGTCTTTAGAATTTCTTTTTTTTTAACCAAAAACAAGGATATTTAATATTAATATTTTTCTGCACAGTTTAAGGTCAAAACTCGGCCGACTAAGTGGTATTATTTAAAGAAGTTTGATTGTCAAATAAATTTCATTAATAATTGACGATCGATTATGTAACATAATATATTTATAAGAACCTCGCGTCGACAGAAACAAAAAAATGAAGACAGAAAACAAAGGAAATAACAAACAATCGAAAGAAAAACGAAGAAAAATTTACGGACCTTCGGATTTATTTATTTCTTAAATTTCGCTTTGAAATGATTTTTTCGTTTACCAAGTGTCAGTACCGCGGCATCAATTTTACATCTCCCAAACTACCATTTCAAGCGCGAAATTTAAAAATGAATTTCGCCAGTAAATGCAAAAATGAGCAAAGATCAAACGTCCTTTTAAACTTTTGTTTCTTTTCGTCGGAAAGAAAGACGAAACAAAAGGTGACGAAGAAAAAGAAAGAATGGATTATGAAAACTATGAAAGATTTTGTTTACATAAATTTTCTCTCCGTCACTCAAACAACAAACATCGATTTTCTAGTTTTTATTTTATCTTTTAATAAAATGACAGTATCGCGCCATCTATTTTACATCTCCGGAACTATAATTCCAAGCGCCAAATTTAAAAGTGAATTTCGCCAGTAACTGCAAAAATGAACACAGATCGAGCGTCCTTTTGTTTGTTTTGTTTTCCTCGTCTGGACGAAAGGCAAGAATAAAAGAACGAACGAAAAAAAATTATAATAAATCGTGAAAATTATGACAACTTTTGGTTACATTAATTTTTGCTGTTTTTCTCTTCTTTCATCAAAACCGAAAAAAATAAATAAGTAAACGACAGACCGTATAACAAACGTCGACATTTTATTGTTGTCCTTTTTTTAAGTAAAATGTCAACAGCGCGCCATCTATTTTGCATCTCTCAAACTATAATTTCAAGCACTGACAGTTCAGTGCTGCACATCTTTAGGAGAAAAAACACTGAAATCATAATTAATTGAATTAATTGAACGCAGATACGAATATCTCAACAATTTCGGCACCTTTGATATTGCGGGCAGGATTGCCACATGTTTTATATTGCCAACTTTTTCACAAAATGTCACCAAAGGGCGCCAAATTTTTCCTAACGATAAATGTGAAATAGTAATAATGGTATACTCTTTTCCACAAAAGAAATAAATAAATTTCCTATGTTTGTTAAGACAGATACGCATATATTAGTAAAAAGAAAAAATGAAAATGAATTAATGAATGAGAAAAGTGATAAACATGGAAGAAATTAAAATGAAAAAAGAATCAGATGAAAGACCAAAGGGAAATGAAAAACTAAAAGTAAAGGAAAAATAAAAAAGAAAAGCAAATGAAAAGAAAAACGAAAAGCAAATATTAAATGAAAAGAGGTACAGCCATGCGCAGCCAAAAATGCACCTCGCCCTTAATCCTTGTGGTACAAGGCTCACAGAACTGTCAAGTTGTAACAAGTTAAGATGCGCACGACAAGGAGAAAATTAAAATGACAGACCAAAGACAAATGAAAAACTCAATGGAACGGAAAATTTTGAAAAAAAAAAAAACAAAACAAAACAAAAACTATTATTACGATATTACGATCGTCATTTGTTTTTCTTACTTCCTTTAGAAATTTTTATTAATTATTAATTAGGTGTTATTTTTTTATTTAATTCGTCGTTTTTAATTGTTTAATTGTGTTATGGTTTCAAGAATATTTTATTTTCCCAGTATTTCCAATAAGTCTGTTTTGTGAATATCCTGCCTTTCACTAGAAGAAGAAGAAGAAGAAGAAGAAATATTTTTGTTTGAAAAGTTTGTATGTAAGACGTGATCAAATGAAAAATGAATCAGAGTTGGCGATGCAACTAAACACGCATGTGTGCATTCAGTTCATCGAACGTTCCTTCAGTCACTTTGACGTTTCTACAAAGCAAGAAAACAGGTTTATTAAAAAAAAAAATTCAAGCAAATGCCTAAAATAACCACTGCCTGCTGCATCAAGACACGTTTAAACTCTATGAATAACTGCGTGAGTAACGCCAAGAACATTTCCGTCGTTTTATTTGTGTTACAATTGATTGATATGACATTATTCAAGACATGCATTTAAATTCCAACGCCTACCCCACTTCATTTTTATATTGATCGCTTGTTATTAGGACTATTGTCTTTTGGAAAACTTCTTAATTTGTCCTACGTTTTGAAATGAAACTCTTTGCTCCGCAGCACATAATTTCAATCGCCAATGTTAACCAATTAATCTGTGCTATTTCATTAAACATTTTGAGGAGCGCTGCTTGGCGTGCACAAATTTCTAATTCGCATGCCAACGTAATTTGCTTTTTAAATGCCGCCAACTTTATCACTGATCTACACTACGTTCCGACAGTGAAGCACGAGGGAGGAAAAAAAGGGCCGCTCGATGTAAGTTTCTTGTTTCATGGCATGTATAAGTAATACAAACTAGGTCTGACGCTTTTGAAATCCGAACTTATCCTTTCTGCACTCCCTTTTCCGTTCTCCCCAACAGCGCCGGCGATGAGATTCGAAGCACGTAGGAAATACGTAAAGAACCCTGCCAGCAATAGGAGTTTTGTGTTAACTGGGTGAGCATATATGGACCCTCAAAATTGGAGGGAAGGCGAAATACTGACCCGATTCCAAATAACATTAAACAATATGAATCGAGAAGTTTTACGTCGGCGGAATTTAATACATTTCGGCCGCCCAGAACCTTTTCTATTTTTTTTTTACTTTTCTCCTTCTGCTTGCGTTAAGTGCAAAACTTCGAATGCATCATTATCATCACGACACTGTAAGCACCGTAATTCCTCAAGTGTGAAACGCAAGGGTATTAGAGGGCAGCCGTGGTTTGTAAGCTCTGTAGTTACGTGTAATATCGTGTTAGGAGTGCTAATGCTTTTCCTCTTGGGAAATCGCGTGTGGATTTTATTCCGACGCGAACGTTTTTGTTCCATCTGCAGCACCTGGATGTGAGCGCGGGGGGATAGAGAGGGGGCGGGTATGACTCCGTTATGTTCAAAGTTTTGCGTGCGAAATGTTTACTGTTATTGCGTTTTATTCGCGCGGCGCGACGCGGCAGGGTAAGTTTCGAAAATTTAAAGCTCGGAAGTGCTCGTCAATTTTCTCATCGTGCATCATCGGAGGTGCTTATTTTGGGGGCTTACCGCTTGATTACGTGCGGAGCGGAACTGTTAACGCTTTGTTAAATGTAAACAAAGAGCGCGCCGAAGGGATTTTTATGTCATCGACCCGCCCCCAAAATGAAAACAGAACACTAAAGTAACTAATACCGAGTGATTTTTTTATCAACTCCTCCCATGAGATCTGGGCGACATGTCTTAGTTTAAGTGAAATTCCGTGGCAAAAGTTGATAAAAAATTTTACAAATCACGCGGTATAACGAAATATTTTGAATCTGACTGTTACGGGTGATGTCATTTCACCCCTCTTAGAGATGCCACGCAGGACAAATTATTTAAATACTGTGAGCTCAAAAGGAAAGTTAGGTCCTGTTAGGCGAATTCCCCATTTTGTACATACAGTTCAGTTTCTTGATGAATCGATTAGTTAAGTTAAGCAGAACATTCTTTGTTTTTATAATGTTTCATCCATTCGTCTTCTAATGATTTTTTTATACTGACGATTTCCTTACTTACTCACATATTCCAAATATACAGCGTGTACCAAAAAGTTTTATACAAATGGAGAAAAAGTTTATCTTACATTTCACAAAGAAAACTATTCTTTATAAAAAACTCTGCATGACTTGTAGATCCATAATCAGGTGTAAGAAATCAAGCACTTCATAATTATTTAAATTCAGTACGTAAGTTCAAGTCGATGAATCATACCCATAGAAAGAAAAAAAAATATATATATAAATGTTTACATAAACAAACGTTTTCACCGATATGAGTCAGAGCTGACCTTTTAGACCACCAACGTAAAGCACATCTGTGTTTTATGTAATGTATGACTCATACGCATGTGTTCACTAAGGCAAATGTCAAAGAGAATGACTCATATAAGGAAGACTCACTCAAGGTTGCAGAAATGCAGGCAAACTACCGAGATGATTCATCGGGAAAAACAGATGAGTCATCGGGTTTTCCCATTCTCCTTGCAATATATAAGGCCCCCCGAACCTTGTAGGAACAACACATTGCTAGTGAATATGTGTTCATCGACATCTCCATAATCGAAGTGAGTGTTGAATTCCGTCAGTCTCTTTGTACCTGCTGCGATGGTCTAAGGGTGAGAAAGTATCGTTTGATTTTATTATTTTGCCTATGTTTTCATGTTTTGTAAACTAACATTTGCTTAATTTAATTATGAGATGCTGTTTTTCTTGTTGTAAAATTATTTTGAATCTGTTTTATGTTCTCCCATATATTGTTCTATAGTAATCTGAATTTGTATTTAAATTTCATATTTGTGTAAGTTGTGAGATCTAGTAATTTGACTAGAGTGCTGTATATTAGATAAACACTTTTAAAATTGTCGAAATCAATTTTTGTTATTTATTTTGAATATATT
The DNA here is from genome assembly GCA_958336345.1 of Dorcus parallelipipedus. Lineage (NCBI taxonomy): Eukaryota > Metazoa > Arthropoda > Insecta > Coleoptera > Lucanidae > Dorcus > Dorcus parallelipipedus. The sequence goes on along the minus strand of OY284479.1, from coordinate 38,267,043 downwards.
TATTTATATAGATTTTCTCTTTATTTTCAAGTCAAGGGTATTCTTAAAAGAAAGAACGTAATTTTTCGTTAATCCCGAAAATTATATGTGTGACGGGGCAAGGGCTAAAATCTCATCCCATTTAAAAAGGATTCCATAGCATTTTCTGGCTGCAAATCCTAAAACCAGTTACGCACAAAGAAATTGCTATTTGGGTCCTTTGTGGGTTGATTAAAATTTTGGTGAAAGAGTAAGGAGAAGTGTAAATTGTTGATTATTTTGAGTGATAATAAATCTTCTCTCTTACTCTCGTTGAGACATACTGTTCCGACGAGGCCTTGTACAAGTGGTAAAGTTGAAAGGAAAAGGATAAATTCATCCCCTTTCTATTATCATCTTTAACCTCCCGTCCCTTACACAGGTACAAAATTTTTAAAAAATTGGCTGAAATACAGGGAAAATAAAAAATAATGATTTGGACGGAGAGCAAAATACGTTCAAACTGTAGTGGAGAGCAAAATGTTAATTGAAATTGTGATTAAATAGCAAAAAATTATGCACACTTGTAGATTATTGATATTCCCAGATAAAATTTGATAAAGAAGGTTATCAATGTTTTATAAAAATAAATTATCTAACAATTGCTGAATTGTTTATTTTTTAATTTTTATCTGGGAATATCAATAATCTACAAGTGTGCATAATTTTTTGCTATTTAATCACAATTTCAATGAACATTTTGCTCTCCACTACGGTTTGAACGTATTTTGCACTCCGTCCAAAACATTATTTTTTATTTTCCCTGTATTCCAGCCAATTTTTTAAAAATGTTGTACCTGATTATAGATCTACAAGTCATGCAGAGCTTTTTATAAACAAAAGTTTTTTTTGTGAAATGTGAAATAAACTTTTTCTGCATTTGTATAAAACTTTTTGGCACACTCTGTATTTTACTCTAAAGATTGGCTGTTGTGCCTTCTTTTCATTGTTATCTTTCGTATGTATGTATGTCTTTTGAATAGGGAAAGTTTACTTCCATTCCGACAGCAAACAGATAACAGATAACTCAACCTGTCGTTACACTTTTTTTTTTTGTTAAAATCATTCACTTCTCTGCAAATCTATGTTTTTTTTTCTTATTGTGCTTTTGTTTTGTTGTCGTTAATTTGTTAATTTGATTTTGTCGTTGAATACAATGCGATCGAAAATGATTGAGCGACCTTGAGAAAATAAATACCCAAAGGTGATCAAAACTACCTTCGGCCTAGAGAATTGTAGCGTTTTTGAATACTCATGGTCAGGTGACAATCAATGGCGTTCCTATGTTGTGCATGGTTTGTTTATTAATTGAGTTTTCTACGAGTTTTTCATATCGAAATTAGTACATATTTTTGAAAGACGCTCAATCATTTTCGATCACATTGTATACTTCTTTAAAAAAAATTATTTGATCGATCTTAAACGAAAAGCAAAAATATTTACATTTACATTTACATCGGTGATTTACAGTGTCCCTCTAAGAAGTGAAATACGAAAATTGTTAACGTTTGACACTCCATCTGTAGTTATTTTACCAAACTGTGATTTTTAACTTTAATTTAAATCGACGACGTCAGCTATATCTCCAGAATTTCTTAAATAAATGAAATTTAGAAATCTAGAGTCTGAAAGAGAGAAATTCTTAAAAGTAAAACCAAAAATATCAATATCAGCGGCGCCATCTATGACAAACTTTTCAAATTAAAAGACGCAAATTGAATTTTTTTAATTATTTTGTTTCTAGACAATATTTTAGGTTATAATGTCATAATAAATCAAAACTTCTAACAACTTCAGTATATTTATAAAAAAGATTATCTTGCAACTGCATTTTCATGGGTATAATAATTTCAACGAAAGTTTTTAAGTATAACGTAGATACAATAATTGGTTTTAAATTAATATTTGGTTATAGCTCACTGTTGCCAACTCATTGACAACGATTTCCCCCATCTGATGTTCAAATCCCCCAAATAAAAGATATATCCCCTAACATTTATTTTTAATTACAAATCTGAAAGTGTATTTATTGTACTTAAGAGTTGTCAAAAAAATCCCAATTCAACATAAAAAATTCCTTAATTTGTTACTAGATTCAGGAATAAATTTTAAAAAATATTAAAAAAATATATAAAGACGAAAAAAAGCAAACAAAAGACGGTCGATTTTACAGAGCAATTCAGTTGATTAATGATACATTTTAGAAAACACAATTTTAAAAGAATGAGGACAACACAAAATAAACAAAATAAAATTAAACAAGTTAATAATAAGAACACAAGACAATCGATTTTACAGCACAATTCAGTAAATTAACGAATAAAAAAAACTATTTGAGAGGAAAGATGACAAAGCAAAGCAAACAGATTGACAAAACTTTAAAAAAATCTGTAACATTTTCTTATTTTCTTGCCTCCGTAAAAACAAACGAAAAAGAAACTTTCGTCATGTTTTAACAAATCACGTTGTTTAAACGTCTAACAACAACGTAAGCTATTTTTTTGTTACCATTCAGAAATGACTGTCAGTTGAAACATTGCTCAATAGATGGTGGTTTTTTAATATAAGTGGGTTTCCTTCTCCAGAAGAAATGTTCATGTATAAAAGAACAATTTTGAGCTGTCTAGGGGCTCTCAGCTTTCAGTTTCTTTTACGAAATAAAATTTGAAAATACTCTTTTTTTGAAAAAAAATCCGTTAATCCCTAATAATTTTAAAAAAATCCTCAAAAAGACATTGATTATCCCTTAAATTGGCAACGCTGATATCACTGATATGTCAACAGGTGGCACTGAAGTACAAAAGTATAGGCGTTTGATTTTAAGATCGCAGCGCTACCGCAGATAAATCTGAACCTCTGTAAGCTATTCAGAATTTTTGTAATGCACGTGTTTAAGTGCGTACCAATACAAACACATAAGTTGATTTAATGTAAATATCACATAAAACACAATCCTGATACATCATATACTCAGAATCGACGCCAAAACACGAAATGTTATGTAGCATACAAGGGTTTGTTTAATTGACACCAGGTGGCAAACGCTTAGTTGCAAACTCCTACACTTAAGCGTAGATTTGCAATTACAATGTTCATTTTCCGTGATCAAAAATTATAAAATTCATTTACTTAATGTAAGTAAAAAATTAGTTCTAAGTCTTTTCTTTGGTGTTAAAAAACCCTGAAAAATCTCCTAAAAAAATGCATCCATTAAATTTAACACTTTAACACTTAAATCCCCTAAATTTAGAGGGAAATCCCCTAAGTTCACCAACACTGTTATAGCGTTGTTTTTATCGATCACATGATGAATGACATTTCAACGATTACAGTTTTCTGTAATCGAAAAATACGACCACATAGCTAGATTTTGAGTATTTTAGCTTTAAGACATCGACTCGCCGCTGTAGTTGAAAGAATAAATTTCATAAAAACATAAGTGCAGATGACGAATATCGGTGGAGCCATCTATACTTTCCCCCGAAATTAAAAATGTGAACCGCCAAATTCAGATGCTTTTGAAACGTGTTTTCTTTTTTTGTAATTTACCATGTTTTGTTTTTGCTAATTTTGCTATTTTTTTAAAATTTCATCATGCAAAAATTAAATTATTTATATGCCTGATTCGAAATGGTTAACATTTTAATTTTCCCTGATTTTTTGAAATTAAGATTTGTTTTCGAACGCATATTCCTTTTTCATTAATTTTCGATTTTATTAAATAAAAAAAAATCAAAACCAATTGAATTTCTTTTGCATCAGAAACAAAGAAATTCTGAAAAGCAAAAATTAATTAAGATTGTCGGTGGCGCCATCTATTTAAAATTGTTCGTATTAAAAAATTCGACTTAAAATTCGTATTAAAAAATTGACTCTTCAAATATTCTAAATATGTGTATTCTAAATTTTTTGATATTGTTACGATAATAATTGAAGTAACATGGAATTAGGGACATAGCTTAATATAACAACAGATTTATTATTAACTAATTACAATTCTTACAAGTGCGATTACTTACATTGTATTTTTGGGGCACTAACGGACAACTAGACTACATGACACAAGAGATTTCTTCTAATTCTCTCCTAGCGTTGGCTTTGGTGCCTTTTTAAAGGGGTTTCGTTTCCGGGGTGTGACGTCAATTGTTGCTTTGACATTTGTGTACGCGACTCCGCGCTAGATCTGTTCCCATAGATGAGTCATTAGATTTTGCGCACGGCCCGCTGTAATGGTGCAGGTGGTCTTCTGCAACGCGGGTGAGTCATACGTTACATAATTGTGAAAGGAGTCATTCTTATGTTTATGTTATCGTTTTGTGTTTATGTTACGCTCGACTGATTCTCAGCTGTACACCTTTGCTGGTTCTCTTATCCTAGTTACAATATTTTGGTTCGGTAGTTTCTTTTCTTTTTTCATTTTACCGAATTAAAAAAAATAAATAAATACTTAAGCACAGATACAATTACGTTTACATGAGTAATAAAGAAATTCTGAGAAACAAAAATAAACTGAGATAGTCGATGGCTCCATCTATCTAAAATTCGTATAATTAAAAAATTAGAACCGCCAAATTAAAATATAATTTTAAACATGTTCTAATATATTGTATTTTTTTTTCTTATTTTGATTTGCTAATGTCTCTATAGAATTTAAAAAATGAACACAAATAGAATTACTCTTACATGAGGAACAAAGAATGTCAGTGACGCCATCTACTGAAATTTTTCGAACAAAAAATTTGAGCCGTCAAATTAAAATATGCTTGAAAATTTTTAAATATATTCTAAGTAACAAAGAAATTCTGAAAATATTAAAATCCATTAAGATCATCGGTGTTCTATACAAAATTCTTCGAATTAAAAAATTATAGCCGCCAAATTACAAAAAATACATTTTTAAATATGTTCTAAATGCATTCTGATTTTCTTCTTATCTTGGTTCGGTAATTTCTTTTTTCATTTTAGCGAATTAAAAAGAAAAAACAACAAATAGAATTATTTTTACATCAGGAACAAAGAAATTCTGAAGGAACGAAACTAAATTAAGAATGTCAGAGTGAGAGAGAGAGAGAACGCCTATCTATTTTCGATGAAACAAAACGCAAAGAAAAAACGCAAATGTTTTCATAAAATCCTTAACCCTTTATCCGAAGGTAAATTTCAACAACAAGTAAGTTATTATCATAATGAAACGTTTACCCCCAAAACGAACACCATCCGGCCCGAAATGTTTTCACTGATAACACCCGGCCAGGTAGATTTGTGTGTGCGCTCGAGCCCCCTGAAATAATATTGTTATTCCCCGGCGATGCGTAATAACGTGCTTATTTACAGGCGTCCAATTTCGACAGACACTGACCTACTGCTTTCAACCCGTAACGAGATATCAGCGTGCACGGGTCACAAGGTCATCGGACGCATGGATTTTTGCGGGGCCCCAAAAAAACGAAACGAAACGAGGACGGATGGACGGACGCGAAATGCCAACTTGAAAGACAAGCAGGCAGACGTTTGCTTAAGCGAAATATTTGGGGGAGAGATTTACGTACTGCTAAATCTCGGTGCGCTGCTGGGGGATTACCCCGGATTATACAAACAAAACTCAATGTAAACAGCGAGCGGACAAAAAATGTGAAAGGAACAGAAACACAAGTTATTTTTGTACTTGAATGAAGGACGATGCGATTCTTTCCAAAAATTTTGGATCGTCTGAATCATCAAAAGCGATAAGGCCTAATCGCATCTATAATTTTATTACTTTCACCACAAAAAGGTCAAATTACTTTTCACTTCTAAATAACACGCATAAATAGAATTTGCAAAATTAATGTCGCAAGGCCTGAAACATCCAGTACATCATAACTAACATTATCTGAAGAGCCTGGGAGGCTACAGACATATTTAGCATGTAGCTTGAATGACCCGGGAGGCTATTCACATAATTAACATTTGACCTGAGTAGTGGATGGTTTATTCGCGTAACTGAGATGAGGCCTGAATGACCTGAGAAGCCATTGGCATAACAATGGCAATTGGTTTGAACGGCTTAGGAGTCTATTTTAATTGGAATTTTGTCCTGAATAACCTGTGAGACTGAAGGCTATAACTAGCATTGATCTGAAGAACCTGGGGGACTACAGACTTATCTGAAATGCAGCCTGAATGGCCTGGGAGGCTATTCATATAATTAGCATTCGACCTGAGTGGTGGGGGAGTTATTGGCATATCTAAGATGTGACCTGAACGGCCTGAGAAGCCGTTGACATAATGAACTGGGCGACTATAGCTATAGCTAACACGTGAGATGAGTGCCTCTGAAGCTACTGTTTTAATTGGAATTTTGTGTTCAATAACGTAGGGGATTTGAAGAGCTTGAGGGGCGATAGTCGTATCTTAGTGACCAGGGAGGCTTTTCACATAATTTGACAAGTAACTGCAATGACCTAATTGATATAACTGACAATTGAATGGCCTAGACAGGCACAGCTATAGCTGACAAGTGACGTAGTTCTAATTTTGTTCTGAATGGCCTGTGGGGACCATAGACATAACTAACTTGTTCTGAAGAGCCTGGGGGAGCAAGAAACATATCTGACATGTAGCCTGAATGGTCTGAGTACTATTCACGTAATAAACATTTGACCTGAGTAGTGGAGTGGTTATTGGCATATCTGAGATGTGACCTGAATGACCTGAAAAGTCACTGACGTAACTGGCTGTTAGTTTTAATGACCCAGGAGTGTACAGCCATAGTCCTCAAGTGAGTTGAGTGCCTAGTAAACTGCTGATATAATTGGAATTTTGTTCTGAATAACCTGGGATGGTTATCGACATAACAAACGTTGATCTGAAGCGCATGGGGGACTACAGACACCTCTGGCATGTAACCTGAATGATCTGGGGGGGGGGGACTATTTACATGATTATCTTTCGACCTGAGAAGTGGAGGAGTTATTGGCACATTTGAGATATGTCCTAAATGGCCAGAAAAGCCATTGACGTAGCTGGCAATTGGTTTGAATAACCTGGGAGTCTACAACCATAGCTGACAAGTGAATTGAGTGCCTAGAAAGCTATTGAATTTTGTTCTGAATAACCTGAGGAGCTATAGACATAACTAACACTGATCTGAAGAACCTGGGAGCCTGAAGACATATCTGACATACAGCCTGAATGGCCTGGGGGGCTACTCACATTATTAACGACTTGCAACAATTATTAACGTTTGACTTGAGTAGAGCAGGTGTTTTTGGCATATCTGAGATGTTGCCTTAATGACCTGAGAAGCCGCTGACATAGCTGATGATTGGTTTGAATGATCTGGAAAACTAGAGATTAGCTGATACTTGACCTGAAGAGCCTGCAGAGGCTATAGACATACCCAGCAAATGCCTTGACTGGGCTAGGAGGCCATTCGGATAACTTACATTTCACCTTAGTAGCAGAGGGATTATTGACACATCCAATACGCGGCCTAAGTGGCCTGGAAAGCTATTGACATAACTCGCATTTGGTTCAAATAACCTCAGAGGTTGTAGACGTAGCTGACATTTGATCTGAGTAGCCCGTAGGACTACAGGCTTTTTTGGCATACAGTTTGAGTGGTCCGGGAGGCTACTGACATTACTAACTTTTAGCCTATAGTGGCATAAAGATTACCGGTACATCTGATATATGGATTAAATGGTTTGGCAGGCTACTGACATAACTTGCCTTTGGTTTAGGTAACCTCAGAGGTTGTAGACCTAGTTGACAATTTATCTGTATAGCCCGGATGACTACAGAAATATTATTTGAATGGTCTGGCCTAAGTGTCATAAAGATTGTCTAAGTGGCCTGGGATGATCTTGCATAGCTCATATTTGGTTTAAATAATCTGACAGGTTGCAGATACAGCTAACATTTGATTTGAGTATCTACAAAGCTATAGACCTTCTTGGTATATTGTTTGAGTAGCTTGGGAGACTACTGACGTAACTAACACTTGGCCTAAGTCGCATAAGTGTTATTGGTGCATCTGATATGTGATCTAAGTAGCCTGGGAAGGTCTTGCATAACTCGTATTTGGTTTAAACAATCTGACAGGTTATAGGTGTAGCTAACATTTGATTTCAGTATCCAGAGAGAGACAAAAATCTTTGGCATATGGTTTGAGTGGCCTGGGAGGCTACTGACGTAACTAACACTTGGCCTAAGTGTTATTGGTACATCTGATATGTGGTGTAAGTGGCTTGAGAAGCCACCTCCTAAAGGGTTGTCCGCTGAATTTCCGCTAAAAAATTTGGTAAACCATCAATAGGGGAGAAAAAACAAGCTCGTGATTTTCTTTAGCCACTATGAAGGACTGTATTTCTAAACAGTCGAAGTGGTTTTAAAATTTGGCAGTTTAAAAGAAGAGCTCTCTACCAATCTACAAGTGTTCAGTAATAACTACATCAGAACCTACGTCATCAATTTTGAAAGCTCTCTATCATTGCCCAAGCATTATTGGCGATGTCAAAACTGTTTTGGTCATTCGCAAATTAACATAACAGGGTAATGGAAAATTTTTTTCGACTTTTCTACACGCCTTAAGCATATGCCAAATATTCACTTGTATGTTCCTTCAGGGTGCTATAGCTTTTTTGTTCGAAGTTTGATGGAATCCTGTATTTGTACTGTGGACTTCTTCTTTTACAATTGAATTCTTCCATTCCTGAAGAAGGTTTCGATTATAAGAGCCATGATCTCAAAATAAAATTGCACTGCACAATTGAAGCTTGAGGGAAAGAATCCGGCCCTCGTTTAATACATTTCACTCGCAGAGAGGCACTTGATTTGTATGGTCTGGACCGAGAAGGATTTATTAAGACGTAATAATTCTTCTGTCCGATGTGAAGCCTTCAGACCCGTCCGCGTTGAATTCGGGCAGCTCTAAGGGGGCGACTATTAAATCCGGCGCCAGGAGTTATATCAATATTGACTTCGCAATTATGATCTCCATTTCCGACAATGTACCGCGCACCTATTTGCGGATTAATGGATTGCTTTTCTACAAAGACCGTTTTATCCATCACTCGCCGGCCACCCGTTTTATGTACCTATCGACATTGATGTTACACAAAATTTGAAAGCCGTTAAAACGTGCGGGGAGATGGGCAAGTTGCAAATACAGTTTGATGATGATTTAATTAAACACAATTTTATTTTTCAGTTCTGCCTGGTATGATTACATAACGTTGGTTTGAGTTCATTTCCTTGTAACAGCGACGAAATAGCTTTTGCCCTTTCCAGGACATTGGCATTGTAATTGTCAATCAACTTGAGCGCAATGCCGTTTTAAAACTGTCAGTTGGAACTTGTTCTTGTCATTACTTCCTATCAAGCGTAATCTCCGATTGCACATTTACATTCGTCAGTGTCCTTATTAAATGTATTAGAGAAAATAACTTCCGTCATTCTAGGATGTCAAAGTTCTAATTTGTGCCGTGGACGTCCTGTCCTTTCCTGACTCGGATGAACGTGAGACTACGAAGTGGATTTGCATCAATTTACATAAAAAAATAATCGATTCCTTCCAAGTCTTTTGGCCTTTGCGTTTCTCCCATCACCATCATCTTATTTCCTAGTTCATCTACTTTTCTTTTTGCCCTTCTTCCTGTGGGAATGAACTATTACTTCTTGTTCACAATAGAAATTTCATCTCCGTTGCATATACTTTGTTCTTCATCATATTCTGAACCTAATTATTTATTAGGAGTACTTAATTTCGAAAATCAATTGCATTTTGAAAGTATGGTTCCTGGAGGTGATGTTCAACTCGAAGGATCCAAAATGAATGGGGATAAAAAAGGGGATAAACTATGCTTCACTTACGAATTAATCAATTTACAAGGCCTTGTCGAAATGATTCTCTCCCTTAGGTACCACCATGAAAGTAAGAGAGAGAGATTCTATTTTTACGCCCAAGATCTATAGCTTAATTCAAACTTTACACAAAATTTTATAATACAGAACAAATTCAAAATAATTTTATAAAGAGAAGAAATGGCATTCTGTACGTCAATGGTTTCTCATAACATAAGTAGTCGGCAAATATGTACATTTTTTTTTCTCACTAAACTGTTAGATTTCTTTAGTAAACACGATCGATTTAGTAGCGGCTCAGAAAGTTTATTGCCGAAAAATCTGCATGCGAACCTCCTCGTCATAACCGTGGCGTGACAAGGAGGCATCCTTTACACGTGTAGGAGGCGAACACACTCACGTATTTATGCCCGCTTTCGTGGTTGGACGTTAAAATTATTATCGACTTCAACAAGGGAAAGCTCAGCATAAAATCCACAACGAGGCAGCGAATTTTCACCTAACCAAGTTATTTGAATTTCCAGTTGTTCTTAAATCACAAGAAAAAAGGGGGGTAAACTATATTTAAACAACGTTTCACCTTCATCCCCTACTTTCGCAAGTTCTTTGAAAGTAATTGATTTTTCATGTTGTTCAATGATCGTGCTTGCTTGCAAGTCGATTAGCACAAATTCTTCTTCAAACAACTTACAGGCTTCTCCATTTAAACACTGTTAACCTTCATACCCTACTTTCATAAGACCATGGAAAATTTTCTTAATTTTTTTAAAAATATTTTTGATTAGTCAACGTACTTTGCCCGATTTAAATCAAACAAAATCCCTTTCAAATTATTTAAACGAGATTCACCTTCACCGCCTACTTTCGTAAGTCCTTCGAAAGAAATAGATTTTCACTGATTTTTCATGCGCTTGCCAAATTTGATTCGAACAAATTCTTTTTGAAACAAATTACAAACTTTCCCATTTAAACAATATTAACGTTCATCCCCTGCTTTCGTGAGTCAATAGAAAGAAATTTTCTTGGACTTTTTCATAATTGTCGGGGAGGGATGTTGGCGGTTGCGACGGGCTTTGATGTTTATTTCTCCTTCGGCATTCGCCTCACATAAGAAAATGTAATCAACAGTATCATTTCTTGTGACAATTTAACATTGAGGCTAATACTTATCTTTATATACATTATCTTCTTATACATTCCCTCCACTATGCAGGCCAAGGTCTGTTCTGTGTAGGCCGAGCAAAAAAAGTGGGTTTTGATGTTGTTATAGTTAAGTTATTATTGTCATTAATTAATATCATGGATCCTTGCTTTGTAAAATGCTGGCAGTACAATACACAAAAGATGTCCTCTATCTTGAGAAGGATATTCTACAATGACTAGAGACGAGCAAAAAAAAAACCTCAATGAGTAGTTGCTCTGCAAAAGGCTGGCAGTAGAATGCAGCAGCTCATGCACATAAAGATATTGCCTTTCTTGAAAAGGAAGGAACTAAAGGAACTAAAGACAAGCACAAAAATAAAATAAAATAAGGAAAATGCAAATGCAACGCGATGAGTATCCATAGCAGTAACAAAATGAAAATTTACTACCGTCAGTAAAACATTTTATTATTTTGCAGATTTTTTAAACGCGTTTATGACGCCGCGCCGCCATCTGTTAAACAATGGCGCAGAAATTCGATTAAATCTGCACGGCGTTCCCAGTAACCCTCGAAAAAATGTTCACAGTACGTCTATGGATGGGTGGCTTTAATCAATTTATTGCGTTTTCGTTATTTTTTCCGGTCGCTAATGATTGTAATATTTGTCAGAACACGTATAACTACATACAACATCCAAAAATTTATTTTATTTAGCAAATTAAAATTGAAATGCTCCAACCAAATTAGTACCGTGGATAGGCCAGCCGCAAAACAGAGAGGAATGACCTGCCGGTATCTTTAGTTAGAAGTTAAAAATTAATTCAAAATTATGAACGTTTAAATAACAGTATAAATTAAAAGAAGAATAAATTTAGGACTAACGTAAAATTCAAACGAAATTGAAGATTAATTAGTAAACAGTAGCGTAAAACAACAAATTCTAAACTAATTTTATAAAGAGAAGTAACGGCATTCTGTACATCAATTAAATCTGTTGTTAACTACTAATAACTATTTGGCAATTAAATTAGTGCATATAGAAAGAGAAACAGGATTTTTTTTAAACACGTTACGATCACACCTACGACCTACGTATATGTTAACAGCATATATTGTTAACGCCTTCTAATGCCATCACTTGTTTTTTAATTTTGATTTCTTTGTGCGGATATTTTTAGTCAACGAAGAGAAAATGTCACCTGGAGTCTGAAGGATCATATCAAATAAACAGTTTTTTTTGTGATTGGTTTCAATTTCCATATGCAGTGTGATCACAATTGACAGTTTACAGTTGTCGCCTCAAGCGACCTGGGGGGGAACTAAAATCGAAAAAGCGCGCGATTTGAAAACGTTTTGGTCAACTGCAATCGAATTACGCTGTAAGTGTTCTCTAAAAGGAAATGCTTTGTCTCTTCTGTTTAGAAGTAAAATTTTAAAGGTAAGTTGATAAGTATCTATATTCAAGTAATTTACTCATCGCACACGTGTTCCAAAACGGACACAGGTATTTTATGGTCATCGCAAAGTCGAAGGCATTGACGATATGTTTTGCTTATAATTAAGTTCCATTTAAAGTATACAAATCTCTGTTGTACAGAATACCGATTTCTTCCACAAGCTACAACATCAGCGGCCCCGGGGAACTGAACAGTTCAGTTTCCTCGTTTCTGTTTACTAATAAAATTTTAAAGGCAAGTTAAAGAGTATCTACAGTTCTTCCGCTCGATCTTTGCAGTTACGTCAGAAAATTATCGACTCAAAATGACAAATTTATAAATTCTATCATTGTTTTAACATACGTATTAGATAAAGATAAAAGAATATGTTGATTTCGTTTCTCGAATCGGTAAAGTGTGACGTGACTGCAAAGATCGAGCGGAAGGACTGTATGTATATTACTTATGAAATCCATGCTGTTTTGTAGTTTGTAATTATATATTTTTTATATATAAAAGGATGAGTCTTTCACTACAAAAGTTTTTTATTTTTTCTTCCAAACCGGTTTCACCAATTATGGAACTTATGGAACTTTTTTCCCATTACAGTTCTCAATATAAAAATATTCCTAAACGTGGGGCCGTACAAAGAAAATTTGCAAAAGATACCAAAGAACACAGCATAAAATTGGCACCAACGCAACGTGCAGGCAAATAACACAGCAATATGTTAAATTTGTTAAATTTGAGTTGTCTGTTATTGGGGAGTAAATAATGTTATTTGATAATATATCATTTTACTCTCCTAAAAATATTGAAAATACTTTTAATTGGAAAGTTATTAAGGTAAGCAATTTGAATAAGAATATTAAGTCTAAAAGAGTGAAATGAATGATGCAATTATAAGTTTGAATTGGTTTAACGATATATGTATTTTATATTTAAGTGGATTGTTAAAATTTTGTAATAGTTTTGTCTGGATAGTTAATGGAATTATTAACTTCTTTTTCTAAAGTAAATTTCACATTTGGATGCAATGAATTGAATTATTCTAGGAGATTTGTAAGAGATGATGGAGGTTTAATAATTTTATAATGTACCACTGACGATGCCATAATTGGTGAAACCGGTTTGGAAGAAAGTGGTAGTCATTTACAGCAGTTTTTGTAATTAAGAATCTTGAAAGTAATAAAGCACTGGTTCTTTTCGAAAAACGTTTATCACCCTGTATTCTCGAAACAAAACGTCTTTCCGAAAATCATCAAAGGACACAAGAAACTTAAAATAGCCCAAGGAATTTTTGCCCCATGTTTAGGAAGTACCCTGTATAAAGGCTATGATATCTTCCAATAAACATCTACCTTTCTAATCTTTCATTTAGGAACGAATCAAAAATTAATGTTCACGTTAAAGGTAGTATACAGTGTGGTGATAAAGTAACACACCAAGCGAAAAAACACCCTCAGCGTTGAATTTTTCGAAAAACGCTCGGACAGGTCGATTTTATTTTAAAAAAAGACATCTTTTACAACCAATTTTAATTTTATGTCAGTTACCACTTTTACGCCGTGACGTCATAACATTTTTTTTAAATGACAACCTATTTTTTTGAAAATGTCATTTGAAAGCACCCATTTTTCTGAGTACAAAAATGTTAATGAATCACTAATACATAAGAAAATTTTGAAGAAAAAAATTATTGAAAAATGGAAATTAATAAAATTTCAACTTAAAATAATACTTTCTTGTAAAAACATAACAAAACTTAATAAAATTACAATAAATGTTGGAAATATCTTCCACTAACCACTTGACAGTGACCAGGCTCGTGTGTAAACGTTGTTAATTATTTTTGCGGTGATTTCACGGCTAATGTTATTCATTTCCGTCCTAATTTTGTTTTGTAAATCTTCCGAATTCTGAGGTCTGTTCACGTAAACTCGACCTTTTAGATAACCCCACAAAAGAAATCTACGAGAGTTAAGTCGGGTGATCGGAAGTGAATAACATTTAGCCGTGAAAGTATCGCAAGAGTCATTAACAACAGCGTTTACACACGAGCTGGTCACTGTCAAGTGGTTGGTGGAGGACATTTTCAATATTTATTGTAATTTTATTAAGTTGTTTTGTTATGTTTTTAGAAAAAAGTAGTATTTTAGGTTGAAATTTTATGTCACAAACTCTTTTAAACGGACACTAAATGGCGCATAAACACTTAACGTTTTGCAGTCGTTCGACAGCTTCGTCAGAAGTGAAAAATATAAACATGTTTATATTTTTCAAAATATAAACATGTTTATATTTTTCACTTCTGACGAAGCTGTCGAACGACTGCAAAACGTTAAGTGTTTATGCGCCACGTCAGAAGTGAAAAATATAAACATGTTTATATTTTTCAAAATATAAACATGTTTATATTTTTCACTTCTGACGAAGCTGTCGAACGACTGCAAAACGTTAAGTGTTTTGTCCGCTATTTAGTGTCCGTTTAAAAGAGTTTGTGATACAATTTTCATCGGACAAGAACCAGCTTTAATTAATGTTGAAATTTTATTAAGATTAAAAATCACATCTCCATTTTTCAATAATTTTTTTCTTCAAAATTTTCTTATGCATTAGTGATTCATTTTCAATTTTGTACTCAGAAAAATGGGTGCCTTCAAATTACATTTTCAAAAAAATAGGTTGTCATTTAAAAGAAATGTCGATGACATCACGGCGCAAAAGTGGTAACTGACATAAAATTAAAATTGGTTGTAAAAGATGTCTTTTTTTTAAATAAAATCGACCTGTCCGAGCGTTTTTCGAAAAAGTTATCGCTAAGGGTGTTTTTTCGCTTGGTGCGAACTGTATAAGAAATTTGACATTTACAGAAGATGAATGTTTCGAACATGCTGGAAGTTAAATTAACTTGTACATTTTCAGATAAAGGACATACCTTCTGGTGTGAAGGAATGCCATATCGTATTGTAATTGAAAGTTATTTGGCCCGAATGTCAAAGTACATACGTCAAACTTAATAAAAACCTTTTTGCTTTAAACGGTATGCCTACATCATAATCAGAGTCTTCGTCTAATCATAGGATCTATGAGGTTTACTGTTTAGTCAAAAGTATGTAAAACAGACTTTACCATAAGCTCAACAAAAAACGTTTCAATTCCGTTATACGTGAATTAATTTATTATACGCGTACCTGTTTATTATAAACGAGTTGTCACTGTAAGTGCATTTGCTACATGTAAGTGAACTGCACTGTATTTTGGGGGGCGCGTGAAAAATCGGTAATACTGATTCTATTGTGAATACGATAAAGCACAGATTTAAAAAAAAATCGGTCATTTTTCGAATTAACATTTTTTTTTTTAATTTAATATTTGAGTATTATATAGCTAATAGCTAAGTTTACATATGTGAGTTTTTGCGGCGCAAAGTGATTTTCTTCCTCCTGAAATACAAAATTGAACATGAAAGAATTTCCTCTGACCTTCTTTCTCCGAGTTTTCGATTTTGGCGATCACCGCCGCCGCCGTCGCAACCAGAAGAAGGAAGACGATGATGATGCGTAGGAGGAGCAAGGCGGCCATCTCAATTGGGCTTTACTTAAAACAACACCAGCGTTTCGCCTAAAAGCAGCACGGAAAATGCTCCATTTTCCGGCGGGAGGGGGCACAGCACGCGCTAACCAGTCACTTCCGGTCCTCTCAAGTTCGGCACTCTTTTACATTTCCAGTTTAATAAGATCTGTGCGCCGTTTTTGAAGTTCGCGTTGAATTATTCATGTCGTTGCAGTTATTATGTAAATATGTCCCTCTTTACGTTTCTCTTTTTTTTTTAAAGGGTAGGTTTTAAGTTCTTAATTTAGTTTGTGAGGAGGCAACTTCGTCGCCCTCAATTTAATATGTGTGTGTGTGCGGAGGAGGTCACTGAGGGGGAAAAAGCTCCGTCACTCACAGTTTTCGGTTTGACTGCGCCTGATAGTTTAAATTAGTTCGGGGGGGTTCACCCGGGAAAATTTTTTGCGCCCCGGTAATTTCTCCCTTTTCTTGTTTCGATCCGAACCGGCGGCGGCACGAACCGGAACCGGTTGATGGCTGACGAGGCTGACTCGCTTGCTGACACGAAGCGACTGCAGATAGCGAGCGGACTTTCGGGGCGCTTGAAAGCTCCGGGCATGCGCCCGCCCGATAACGGCGCGTACATTTGCCGATCGCATTTGTTTATTTCGTGCTTTGTTTTCGTTTCATCCCCCGGCCGCCTTTGATGTGTCTCCGAGTTTGCTCCTGTGAATGTAGTTATTAGTGTAATTCTTAGAGCATCGATTGCGTTACGCAAACTTCTTTTTTTTTCTTCTTCTTCTTCTTCTGTTTCGTTGTTGCGTTCGCTCCGAAACTTTCTGCGTTGCGGCAATAAATTTTATCGTCGGAGAAGGGGGGGTGAGGGGAGGCCGCGCGCGAAAAATAACATTATGCCGCGACGAAGTTCTTACAAAGAAAAAAGCTGTTACCTACATTCGATATGAGATGATGAGTTTCTTCCAAAAATAGAAAAGGAACTTTTCATTTTGTGTTATAATCTACTAAAGGCGGCTACACACGCACCGTCTTCCTTCTGATATTGCTTGAAATAGAGAGGAGGACGATCAAACCGTCTTAAACAAAATGGTCACCTTTATAAATAATAAACACGAAATGGTTAAATAGTGACAACGGGAGCCATACATACCGAAGCAACTGGCACGAGATAAAGCAACAAAATGTCTTGATGCTTAGCTGGGAATTTGGTGCCTCCAAGGACTTTGGTTTCAAGCTTCTCTTGTTGCCATTATTTAACCATTTCGTCTTCATAATCGGTTAATTGGTTAACACGAAATGGTACGAGATGAAACAACAGAATGACTTAATCCTTAGCCGGAGATTTGGTACTGTCAAGTACTAAGCTTCTCCCGTTGCCACTGTTTAAAATGGTTAAATAGTTATAGCTATAATCTTTTCCTGTTGCCACTATTTAAAATAGTTAAATGGTTAAGCTATAACTATTTAACAAATAAACACGAAATGGATAAATAGTGTCAATAAACACGAAAATGTGCCAATAAACACGATAAATTTAAATAGTGTCAATAAACACTAAATGTTTATAACAATAAACACGAAATAATTGAATAGTTATTGTTGCCACTATTTAACTATTTCGTGTTTATGTGTTAAATAATCATAGCCTTCTCGTGTTGCTACTAAACACGAAATAGTTAAATAGTGCCAATAAACTAGAAATGTTTATAACAATAAACTCGAAATGGTTAAATAGTTATAGTTACAAGGTTCTCTTGTTGCAAGTTTATTGGCACTATTTAACTATTCCGTATTTAGTAGCAACAAGAGAAGGCTATGACTATTTAACACATAAACACGAAATAGTTAAATAGTGGCAACAAGAGAAGCCTGTAACTATAACTATTCAATCATTTCGCGTTTATTGTTATAAACATTTAATGTTTGTGGACACTATTTAAACATGTCGTGTTTATTGGCAAATTTTCGTGTTTATTGACACTATTTATTCATTTCGTGTTTATTTGTTAAATAGTTATAGCTTCCCTGGTTGCCACTATTTAACCATTTCGTGTTTACTAGTTAAATAGTCATAGCTACTCTTGTTGCCGCTATTTAACCATTTCGTGTTTATTTTTATAAACATTTCGTGTTTATTTTTATAAACATTTCGTGTTTATTGATACGACTCAATCATTTGATGTTTATTAGCAAGGGAAACCTATAATTTAATTCTTTAACAAATAAATACGAAATAGTTAAGTAGTGTTAACAAGAGAAGCTTGTAACTACAACTATTTAACAATGTCGTGTTTATTGACACTATTTATAGCCATTTAGTTTTTACTGACAATAAACACAAAATAGTTAAAAAGTGGCAACAAGAGAAGCTTATAACCATAACTATTTAACAATTTCGTGTTCATTGTTACAAACACGAAATGGTTAAATAGTGACAACAAGAGAAACTTGAAATAAAATGTAACGAGGCAACTGGCACGAATTAAAAAGAAATAAAATAGAATAGCTTATGGCTTGGTTGGAGACTTGGTACTTCCAAGGACTTGGAAAAATCGACGAACTTGAGACGTCTATGGGCACTTGAGACAAACCACCATTTTGCAGTGTGCCTGTTTAAGAATTTAAGATATATTGCGAGTATTTGAGTTTTCAATGCGCATGGGGATGTTATAGTATGTATTGTACTTGGTATAAATGGTTGTTGGTTTGTGTCAAGGATGTACTTTCTCAGACACCTTTAAATTTTCCAGTTTTACCTCACCAGATGTTCTAAGTGATGACCTTATAGCTTACGAGATACATTGAGGACAGAGGTTCAACCCCTTTTTCCTCTTCAACTTTCCCTCATCACTGTTGGCCTTTTCTTTTTTCAAACTGACCCTCCAAATTCACCACCGAAGTAATTTTGACCTTTGGGACAGTTTCTCAATAAGAAGTGAAGTTTATGTCAAGGATGTACTTCCTCAGACACCTTTAAATTTTCCAGTTTTACCTCCCCAGGTGTTCTAAGTGATGACCTTATAGCTTACGAGATACATTGAGGACAGAGGTTCAGCCCCTTTTTCCTCTTCAACTTTCCCTTATCACTGTTGGCCTTTTCTTTTTTCAAACTGACCCTCCCAATTCACCACCGAAGTATCTTTGACCTTTGGGACAGTTTCTCAATAGGAAGTGAAGGTTCGCCAGCTTTGCCACGCGCAGCATTTCAATCTTCTTCGTCGCTAGTCGGATTTTTCTCACTCGTTAAAGAATTGATTTTTTCTTTTTATCCCCCCAATTCATCACCGAAGCAACTTTAACTTTTGGGGCGGTTTCCCAACGGGAACAGTCATAAAAGTCAAACGTCACCAGCTCAGCATTTCAATCTTCTTTGTGTGGGATCATTGCCATTTCAATTTTTCTCACTCGTTGAAGATTTGACCTCTTCTTTTTACAAACTGACGCCCTCCCAGTTCACCACCAAAGTATCTTTCATCTTTCGGGCGGTTTCATAACAGAAATAAACATGAATGTGAAGGTCCACTAGCTCTGTTAGGAAACGGCAATTAATTTATTTCCCGAATATTCCGGCAGCAATTTCCAATTTTTTATTTATTTTTTTTAAATCGAACGCCGAACCTAGAAATGCTTTCCGCGTTTCCGCTGTTTTTCGTGTTAATAAATTCGCGCAGCCGAATGGAATTTAGCAAATATTAAACGCGACACATATCAAACGCATAACTCATCATTATCTGCGCATCTGATAATATTGTTTAATTATCGCTACCCCCCTGGTGCGTTCAGCCGGCCACCGACTACCAACTACCGAATGATGATATCGCCTGTTATTATCATCTCCGCAGGAATTTAATTAAATTCGATAGCGGAATGAATTCTTGAAATATTTATTAAATAAATAAATCGCAAAAGAAAAAAATATTGTGGATTGAAACCAAATACCTCGTATTTCAATTGAAAATCACGTGAAACCCTAACTTGATGGTACTAAGCAGCAACGTCCTCTTCATTACGTTACGTTTGGGAGAAATTTTCATTCATTGGCCGATTGTGATTGAAAGTCGTCGTGCCTTTGACAGACACCTTCATTCTGTGACCGATATGAATTAAAGTCGTCTTACGTTTGGTAGAAGTCTTCATCCTGCGACCGATTTTGATGAAAGTTATCATGCATTTGGTAGAAGCCTCGTTCGTTGATAATCAAATCCTTTTTGCTTCGAAAAGCGGAGCTTCAGATAGTTTTCTATACATGACCACGTCTAAAAGAAAAAAAAAAAACAAATTAAAAGAAGAGGCAATAATAACAAGGTTAGAATTAAATGAATGGAACGCGTATAGAGGATGAATCAGAATGGACTTCCTAAAGTAGTTCTTCGGCCGATTATGAATAAAAATCGCCTTTCGCTTAGTAGAAGCTTTCGTTCTTTGCCGATTGTGAAGGAAAGTCTTTCATTTGATTGAAACCTTCCTTCTTCGGCCGATTTTGAATAAAAGTCGTCTTTTGTTTACTAGAAGCCTTCATTCTTCAGCCGATTGTGAATAAAAGTCGTTTTACGTTGGGTAGAAGTCTTCGTTCTTCGGCCAATTGTTTGGTAGAAGCCTTCCTTCGTTCAAAATCAAATCCTTTTGGTACCGAAAGGCTTGCTTGATCATAGTTTCTTGTTCTGGAGTCAAAAAGTTCTCTAAGAGACCGAGGATGAAATGAATCAGTTACAGATAAACTGAAATATGAAGTAATAAGGACAGAAAAGCTTCAACTTAAATGGATGAACCGGAATAGATTTGCTAAAGTAGTCTTGGATGAGGAAGTGGAGGAACATACTAAGAAGAAGGCCGAGAAAATAAAATGGAATGTGCAAAGTTCTTCGACCGATTATGAATGATTATGGCAGAATCCTTATTTCTTCGCCGATTGTGAATGAAAGTCATCTTAGAAGCCTTCGTTCGTTGGCCGATTGTATAAAATTCGTTTGGTATCGAAAGAGTTGATTATTCACAGTTTATTTGTTCTTGGGTCAAAAATAACCTCAGACAGGAAAACAATAGCTTAAATGGATGAAGAAAGAATCAGAGTACATTTCCTAAAGTAATCAGGGACGTGGAAGTGGGGGAACACATTCTATGAGCAAGCCTGAAAAAATAAAATCGAAATTCGGCCGATTTTGAATAATCATCGTTTTTCTTTTGGCAGAAGCCTTATTTCTTCGCCGATTCTTTGGCTGATTATGAATAAAAGTCGTCTTGCGTCTGGCAGAAGTTTTCCTTCTTCGGCCGATTGTGAACGAAAGACATGGTGCGTTTGGTAGACGCCCCCGTTCGTTGAAAACTAAATCCTTTTAGTACCGAGAGGTTTACTTCATCAATTTTTTTTGTTCTTGGGCCAAAACATTTCTTTGATTTGAGGTCGAGTGAGAAATGAATCAATCAGAGATAAACTAAAACACGAAGCGATGATAACAAAGGCAGAAAAGAAATAGCTTAAATGGATGAAGGATGAATCACAACAGATTTCGTAATCATGGATGTGGAAGAGGAGGAACACGCTCTATAAGTGAGCCTGAGAAAATTAATTGGAAATTCGGCCGATTTTGAATAACAATCGCCATTCGTGTGGTAGGTGCCGATTTTGAATATAAGTCATCTTTCATTTGGTAGAAGTCTTCGTTTTTTGGCCGATGGAAAATAAAAGTCGTTTTTACGTGTCGTAGAAGTTTTCGTTCTTCAGTTCAAAGTGAATGAAAGTCAAGGTGCGTTTGGTAGAAGCCTCCGATCATTGAAAATCAAATCCTTTTGGTATCGAAAGGGGTTCCTTTGTTCTTGGGTCAGAAAAATTCTCTAAGAGGCCGAGTGTGAAATGAGTCAATCAGTAGAAAATAAAACACGAAGCGATGATAACAAAGACAGAGAAGCAGTAGCTTCGATGGATGAGGGATGAATCAGAATAGATCTTCTCAAGTAGTCATGGAGGTGGAGTGGAGGAACATTCAAAAGTAATAAAATGAAATGGATAGTCGGCGATTTTGAATAATAATCGTCGTTCGTTTGACAGAAGCCTTATTTCTTGACCGATTGTGACTGATCGTTATCCTACATATGCCAGAAGCCTTCGTTCGTCGGCCGATTTTGAATAAAATTGGTTTTACGTTTAATAGAAATCTTTTTCTTCGGCCGATTGTGAATGAAAGGCAAAGTGCGTTTGGTAGACGCCTCCTTTCATTGAAAATCAAAACCTTTTGGTACCAAAGAGATTGCTTGGTCATAGTTTTTTGTTTTTCTGTCGAAACATTTCTCCAAGAGATCTAGTGTGAAATGAATCAATCAGAGAAAGGCAATAGCTGAAATAGATAAAGGATGAACCAGAACAGATTTCCTGAAGTAGTCATGTATGTGGCAGTGGAGGAAGGCCGATAAAATATAGTGGAAATTCCACCGATTTTGAATTATAATCGACGTTCGTTTGGCGGAAGCCTTATTTCTTCGCCGATTGTAAATGAAAGTCGTCTTGCATTTGGGCGAAGCTCTGGTCTTTCGGCCGATTGTGAATAAAAGTTGTCTTACGTTGGCCGATTGTAAGTGAAAGCCGAGGTGCATTTGGTAAAAGCCTCCGGCCATCGAAAATCAAATCCTTTTGGTATCGAAAGGTGGATGTTGACTTTGCTTAAGCTTCCTAACTTAACATCCTTTTTAATTAGGTTCCATTTCTCTTCCTTCAACTGATGAGGGAATCTAGTGTCTCTTATTCATTTTTGAGGGAGTGACGCGAAGCTACGTTCATTTCAGCAGCTTATGAATGCGTTATAATTACGAAAATGTGTTATTCAGATTTTATAATGCCCTCTGCAACAGTTCAAAGCTTTTACTCTTCGCAACGCAGGACGTGTTTATAAATACGCAGAGAGTAATGTAATGAACTCGTGTTAACGAGCAAAAAGCGATGCTTTTTGTGTATGAATTTATGCAGGAATGAGCATTAATTCCGATTTATAACGTACGAGAACAACATCTGGCAGGAACCTCAGTAATTTTGATCGCGTTGGATCCTGACACGTTACGCTCGAGGTGGAATACAAATCGGTCCGCAAACAGCGCGTTGATATGGTGGGCAAACATGGAAGGCGAAAGAAAGAAAACTCGTGGGGGGGGGGGGGTAAAACGAAAGCACCCCCGTTCTTGGAGCTCAAAATTTTGGTTTGGAAATCGCCGGGGACTAAATAAGTTTAGGTGCGAAGTTAATCTAGATTGATGCGAGCGGCCGATGGACGTGCGATCAGCTAACTAAATTACGGCTGCATTACGCTACTAATTTATTGCCGAACAGATTTGGCCCGCTTTGTTCCGGACTGGCGTTTTCCAAGTGTAATGGCCGCGGATTCGTGCGTTTCATACGAATAATCACCTGCCATTTATTGCTAAATAGGATTATGCTTGCTGCGCTTATCTCCAGCCGACTTTTTGTTTTCCACTTTCATTATAAATTAGCATCGTTTGCACGTGCGCACGCCCTTTTCCCTAATCAACGTCGAGCCACTTAATACCTTCGAATCAAGCAGTTATAGATAGACAATTTAATTTAAGTTGGGTAATTTGTTTAATGTTTAGTTATAACACTCATATATTTTTACATTTCATAAAACTCAATCAGTGAGTAGTCCTTTGCTTTGGGGCTGACAGTTTAAAACAGTCGGTTTGTCGAGGGGTTGGGAGGTGGGGCTGGGCTGGGATTGTTTATTTGTTTTCTGTTTCTGTAATAAAAAAAAAACATGGAAGCTCTTAATCCTCACAGTAAAGTCTGCGTCCGCAGCTAATTTCAAATGCAAATATTTTTGCGAAGCGAAATGTATCACTTATTTAGAAACAATGAATACAAATGAGCGTTAATTACCGGGCGGGAAAAAGAAATTACACGAATTTATAACAATTTCCAGTCATTTTAATACGGATTCCGTGTGGCTAATTGGAATTCAAATGCGGCGGCGATAAAACAAAACGTGAAGCGAACTTTTTTACACCTAGGCAGCCGGAGGAAAGCGAATCGCGCACTGCGTCATGTAAACGAATGCGTTTTTGCCGCGTGCGTGCGTGAACGGACGTCAAGACGAGTTTCCGCCCCCCGCCCGGACACTTTTAATTCCGCTAATCGCCCCTGCTCGCCCGGCCTTTTAAAATATTGAGAAGGGTCCCGCCTGATTGATATCTCGACCACTACATCCTTCGGTTATGCTAATGAAACCCTTCACTGTCCTAAATATGTTAACTAGTGTGTCATTCTTGATAATGTTATTACCCTGTGTTTCCACACATCTAATTATCCCATGAATATATTTATCTTCTGTATTTTACCGCGTGCTGCGAATAGGAAATTACCTCGTACTAATAGAGTTTCATTTTGGTAATGTATGGTTTGTGTTAACGGAAAGTCGAGGGCATTTATTCACGTTGTCAAATCAGGGCAGACATGCTCAAAACATACCTCGTTACATTCAAAACTAATCCCCTACTCATTTCATAAAGTTACACAGAAAAAAAAATCAGCAGTTCTCTATTCGCTAAGTTGCTACCTACCTAACTATATCAAAATAGTCGGCCTTGAACAGATTGCGAAAACTGGGGGAAACTCCTTTACGTTGGTGAACAACCTACCTGAAATTATGCCCAGCTCAGTGGAGATGGGAGTGGGCTACACAATAGGATCGTCGGCAGCTCGTTATCTAGTTGTTAATTAACCTAGTGTTATATTTATTCCAGATATAAGTAATACGTGTTACCGCTAGAAGTACACACGTGAATGTAGCATATGAGTAACCCTCAAGTTTGAAATTCCTATCACCCTATATATAACGAAATCTAAAAGAAAAGTATGACAATTCACGACATTAAGTTTATTGATCGTTCTAAATGAAAACTACGTAAATGTAGTTAATTACTTTAGATCGAAATAAAATTAAAATTCACAGAGCAAGTGTAACACGTAAGCACCGGTAAGGATATCCTATTTGGTTTACAGAGGTACAAGTTATAAGCACCTGCCAGCTTGACAGTAGGAGGCGGTTATTAATTTTCTTTATGCAAATTATGACATGTTCTTAAGGAACCGTGACTTAAAATATGCAATTACAAAATTTTCAAGCCCTTAACTACTCATTATGCAGCGTAATTGATGATTAACCGAAGTAAGGAATGAAAAGTGTACGATACCGCTCGACGTCTGATGCCATAAATCACGACGTTTGCATTGAATTCTAGAGCGAGGGCTTTGATCCTACATGCACGTCCGAACTTTCGCGGTGTTTGATGGTAGTAGAACTAGATGACTCTCGTACGGCTTTTCTGCTTGCTGCCTATCACCTGCTACATTTTGCCTCCCATAACGTGAATTTGCCTCGTATAACGTGAAACTGCCCCGTACAACGTGCTAAAGGAAGAAACGTGACGATAAGTTTGACAAATTCAAAATTGAATCGGAAGACTTACCCCTTGTTTAAAAATAAGCGCCAATTAAAACCTGTGACACATCCGTTTGATTATGTGATTGAAGTTGGAGTTCGTGACTTAAGCCTTGGCGATATTCCAATCAACTTTCTTGAATGTATAAAATCCCTATTGACTGCTAGGTGGTCGAATTCGACACGAATCACATAAACTAGCTTCTACAGCAAACCAAAATGACCTACACTCAGGAATGTCACGAACACCAAGATGGCGATTTTAACAAACAAACGCCAACACGTTTCCTTTTGTTCCAAAACCGAAATTAACCAATCTACACGCACGAGAAAGGAAACAAAAAGGTAGCCCTTAGAATTTGAATTCAGAATAGAGCGATCAGTGAAGCCAAAACAGAACTTTAGAGTTTGTTATCAAATAGACCATTAAATGAAGACAACATTTTAACATTCCCTAAAATAAAATTGTTAAAGCGAAAACGAACCGTAACAACGTTCCTTTTCACTGGTGGGAGTTTACTGGAATGAGGCGACAAGTATTAACAGGCCGTTCTTTCCTGTTTCGTTGGTGGCCTACTCACCAGAATGTAAAGGAATAATAATAAAAAAAATATGTTTATTTTTCTGTATCTAAACCACGTAGAACCATTACATCGATGAAGTTGAAACGCCAGGCGTTTTTTGCATATAAGACTTTCCAAAAACGTTTCAGCTATTTTCAACTGGGAAATTAAATGCGGCAAAAAGAATGGGGCCATTCCACCCGAGCAGAGACGCTCCAGGACATGTGAAATCTATCACGGGCCAAAATTGCCGCGCTGCATATGCAGGCGGATATGGTCGCCAATGGGGCAGTTATATTGAAAAATGTCGCGGAATTCGATGAGGAATGAGAATGCCCCCCGACTTGTAAATACGCGCAGTCTGGTCCTAAATGAATTTCTTCGTCTGAAGTCGCATGAATTTTTAACGTTGACATTTCCTCAGAGAGAATTTAATTTGGATGCAATTTGGTTGTTATTAAATTAAGGGTGTTTTTCCCCACGCATATAATGTAAACCAAAAAGTTTTTAAATCGATTCCCAGTTTGCAAATGAAGAAACCTTTTCACTTTGAAGGCCAGAAGCACTTAATGGAGATGGGCGTGGTTTAAAGATGGTATTATAGGCGCCGGGGTGGACAATTACCCAGCGGAAGATGATAATACGAAATATTATTTCCAAATTATCTCGCATTCGCAATAGTTATGCAATAAATCCAGGAGATTACTTTACTCAATTGTACGCCGAAGGTGAAGCTACAAATATCGCTAAATAAACTATGTCTAAAACTTTTCTTGCAAATCGATTTTGATTGCAGCGGATTCCCCGAGCAGGCTCTGTACAGCTGTTTCAGGCCTAGTTGGGCCTTCGTCAGCAGAACCGTAGCCCGAGAACTCCACCGCAAACCAAACCGATATGTCCGAGGGTTTTCGCCAATGCGATGTGAAAGTAATGGACATTTAACCGAATTGCAAAAAATTTTTCAAAATTCTCATATGCTTTGACAGCACATGGCCGCCTTGCATTGGGATGACTTATTATGTGGCGGACTGGCTTCAATTTGTCAATCCTACTGCAATATCAAGTCAACAAGCGATCGAATGATGTCGCTACTTAAATGTCTATGTCTGAAACGATTGAAAAATGTACAATTTGCTTAATTAATCTGCTCGATACTTCAGATCAAATCCTCATCATTTTATTCAACTAAACAAAGATGCTAAAGCTGCCGAAAATTCGCTCTTAAATAATGCAGCGTCACGAAACAGTAAAGTAAAGTAAAATACGGTACGAACTCACGCAGTCCAGAAGGGGGTCATATAGATCGAAGACCGTCATCGTCCTCTTCTGCGCGAAGTATGAAATGGTCAAGCAGTCGGACAGGCACATTGTTTTCGGCCGTATTCAACCGCGGGACGAGTATGATGAGTTCCGAAAGCACTGCTTCCAAAACGTCGGTTAATTACCAAGAGGGTAACCAAAAGTAAAAACACCAAAGGTAAAAAATACCAGCACGAAAAAGAAAATATCCAGAAGTAAAAGATCTGAATTAAAAGATGGCGTCAGCCGTTAGCCATATTATATTTGAATGTAAAAGGCAACCCTTGGACGGGGTAAAAGAAATCTTCCCTAATCGTTAGCGGTGCTCTTGTGAAATTCCTACCTCGTTGGTATATGTTCCCTAATCTTTTCAACAAAAACTTCGATAATAAAATTCAAACACAGCAATACAAACACCATCACAGTCAGACAGAAAGTGACGCGTCGAAACAAAGCGAAGTAAGATGACGCGGAATGATCGCAGATATAATCAGCTTCGACCAATAGAACTCGTTAGTATTGACTTGTGCTCATAAAAGGACGTGGAACGCGGCGATCAGTAATCCCAAGCCTGCGCTCTGGGATGTTCAGGGTTGCCACAATAAACTCTAAATTTACCGAAATATTACCAACTTATTCGTACCATGATTTTGAACTGTAACAACCTACCAGTAGTATTTCTTTCCCTTTTTTTTTGGCGTAGAGACATTTTCTTTTCTACTTCTGCGAGGGACTACATGGGATACGTCACAGCTTCGCCTTCACTCATTTGCTTGTATTGGAACCATTTTCGAAACTTACTACCGATTCCCCACCTGCTCTACTTTGATTGGAGAAACCCATCTATCGATGAGGTTCCAGTAATCAACATCAGCAGAATTACTTGTATCTCGTAAGACAGAGTGGGAGCTGTTGTATCTGCCACGGCCTCCTTCGTGAAAGAATAGTTCATCCTGGCTCTAAAATTTTGACATCCCATTCTTCATTGACTAAATTTAGGGAAAAATGAGTGTCATCCGAGTTACGTATATCTGGTGGGAGCTACCACGACCTCCTCGGTGCTAAATTTTGACATCTGAAGCCACCGTCATTGATCAAATTTAGGTAAAAATGGGATCATCCGAGTTAGGTTTACCTGATGGGGTGCGGTGGGAACTTTAGTAACTTTAGTATCACGACCTCCTCGGTGGAAGAACGGTTCACCCTGGCGCTAAATTTTAACGTCTGGAGCCAACTCCCATTCTTCATTGACTAAGATTAGGGAAGATGAGGGATTACCCGAGTTACGTGCACCTGGTGGCACATGATAGGAACTGTTGTAGCTCCCGCGACCTCTTGCGTGTTAAAGCTGAGTATTTGGAGAACAAACCCCCACAGATGGGTTTTGGGGTTTCCTGATTACCTACCACAAATTGTTGCACCTTAGTTCTTTGATGGACCTAAGTGCATAAGCAAAATCACGTGTTTGGTCAAATTCAGGTTTTCAAAGCAATGGCCATTGCTGGCTTGAACCAACAACTGTCGATGTTGATGTATTAGTGTTAACCCCCAAGCTTGAGGTTCCGGATCCCATCTTCGTTCATTTTTGGTCAACAAGTCTAAGTCTACTAGAGGGAAACGTACCACTGCCAGCATTCGGAACCTTGCATTAGTACTTTCTAATCAACAGGCTCAAAGAAAATTAAGTTTTCATTGACTTATAATACATTCACGTATTTGATCGGTTGTTTATGTTTGAATGTAGTGTCGACTCCAATCGGGTTTCCAATCTCCAATCGGACTGGTTTTTGGAAAAAACCAGATGGACCCGTTTACCTCCATTATAATAAGCTGCTAGTCACGTCATCGTAATCAGGAAATACGCTCGACTACGTCATTGGTCGAATCTAAAATTCCCCATTCTTGAAAATGGCTGTAACTATGGTTCGAAAAGCATACGAGAATGCTTTTCTTACACGTAGAGTGCTTCTTCCCAAATCACGGATTAAATTTCCGTTCGGATTCCCTCACAAGTACGCACCGCTTAAGTGAACGGCAACAAAATTACCACGAGCCAAAACCAACGTGTTTGATAATGTATTAACTCGATTCTCCGCGGGTACCCAAAACGTAGGCTGGAGGGGGTCACTTGATCCACGTTGATCAATCACAAAATTCTCTAAAAAAGTCAATACTAAAGAACGACGTGACCAGTGGCGTCGTTACTCAGTTTTCTTCACCTATTAGGTTACTAAATTTTCTTCGCCTATTAAGTGTTCAATACCTAAAAAGTCTGTCAAGGATGAGCAACATATTAAGTGAGGAAACTTATAGGAAACGTTAGGTCAATTCAATGGGACGGCGGGCGTGGAGTAAGAGTGTTTCTGTCGCTCAGAAAATCTTAAGTAAAACATTATTTCCTATTTCTCTCCGATTCAATTGTGTGCAGTTGCTGATATCGAAACGTAACCGATGTTGTTGCGTCTTTGAAAATTGCGAGGCAAGTATCGATTTGCCAAGATCGTTACAGAAATGCTCAAGTTTCAGTTGAACCAACCACCGACGAAATAAAGCTTCGGGCACGTACGCAATTTCGTATTTTTTTCTCTTTTCCTTCCGGCAGCTCCGAAAGTACTTGACAAATCGTCCTCGCCATTATATCGTATGAGGTCCTTAAATTTTTGGGGGGTCGTCGAGGATCCTAGAGATCGCCCTCGCAGTAAGGAAGAAAATCTCGCGGCGACCCTGAAACCGGGCCGGGCTAATTAATGTGAAATAATAATCGGGCTGAAACTGAACATCCCGCCGGCCGTAATTAAGCAAGAGTGTTGCAATAAATTTATTAAATAGCTGATGAACATCGCACTACAGCAACAAATTAGCGTTATTTGCCCCCATAACCACTTGACAAATAGCTCTGGATGCACTACTGCAATCACGTACGCTCGTGTATTTATATCGTACGTAGTATGTACATACACCAACAACGTTAAGATAGGGGTTGAAGTTTGATTTACAAATTGTTCCGGCGGCGGGCGGTCTTCTTTAAGCCAATAAAATATCTGTCGGTAATTAGCTCATGCCCCGCCGATAAAAAATGATTGTAAAGTGAGATTGGGAACGGATCCAATCCAACAAACGGAACGAGTCCATAAAAGCCGAGGAAGTAAGAATTCAGTTGACTTTAATGGCCGACTGTTAAGCTTTGGTTTAAGACTCCAGTTAATTAGCTGGGTGGCGTTTGCTTCTTGTCTCAACATTTTATCTAGACGCCTTATTCGCTGTTGCCGTTTTTAACGAACGTTTCGCTCGTAATAAGTTTAGCCTTTCTTTTCACGAATCCGGGAATAGTAATTAAGACCTTTAATTATGACAGCGGCGGTTTCGTTTTCAAACTAATCAAACCTGTGTAAACTTTAATTAAAAGCAATTTATTTTTTAGTTGCGATCGAACTAGTTAGTGTCGGCCCACTCAGACAAAAGTAAGGCGTTAAAATTTTTCTGTACTTCAAGAGTCGCTCGTCAATAAAAGGACTCGCGGCAGCTTAGTTATACAAGGGTCGCTCAATTAGAGGTCTCGCGGCAGCTAGAATCTATTCCGACGTTGGTAATTAAGTCCAAATATCCAGCGTCCGGTGGTTAGCGAAGTAAGTCGATGTTGCGGTTATGCCGCCAAGAGTAGCGTCGCCTTGCAGATCGAGTCTACTTTCACAGACGAGGGAAGTCGGGTTGCGAGGCTCAAATCGTTGCGAAAAGCCAAATTCGGCCTTTTCTTGCACCCAAGGGGATGGCGATATTATCCACCCAAGCTAAACTGCCTCTACAAGTACCACTTGATGCATGACTTGAACTTAAAGCCTAATGGAAGAAAAGTACACGTTATGTTTCGTCACGGTCATACCTGTTCCTTATTTCGACGACAGGCTTGGAAAAGCTGTTTGACGAGCTTAAGATTCTCTCCACGTACCATTACAACAAATCTCGGAATAATTCCGGTCCCGTCTTCCTTCACATACACTCGTGAAAGTTAACACAAAAATAAAAATCACGAAGAAACGAGCCGTACGTTGGGAGCTTTAAAAACAGACTGACCGCGAGCAACCGCCGCGTTCTTCCCCTACCACAAGTTCAGACAGGAGTGGTTAGGAGTGAAAACAGAATTAACTAGGAAACAGAGTTAAATGGCGTTATACTGTATAACTAAATAACAACGCATAATCTTATCTGATGCAATATTGCACAACATTGTGAAATATGACGACCAGCACGTAGGCCAAGACTGGGCGTTAGATTCCCAAGTAATATAGGGTGTTCGGAAAAATATTATGAATAATTTAAATGAATTTTTCAACCGTAACAAGTCGTCCGAGTATCAAACGTCCAGGAGGGTAGCATCAAATATGTCAACCCGCGTCCCCACAACAACAAACACAACAAGGGGAGTTGTTAGGAGATGACAGTTAAATTACTCGGGCGAGTGAGTGAAATAAAGCATTTCCCTATAGCGTAGGTTATGGCATTTGTTTAGTTGTGCAACATTTTGAAATCTGATGAAACGAAAGTAAAACACGCAACGTAATTTGGTTCCCACACAATACACGGAATACTAGAAATAATTAGAATGAGTTTTTAAACCGTAACAGGTTAGGTGCAGGTTCAGATTGGCCAAACAGCATTATCTGATCTTCCATCTGGAGCTTGGACGTAATCATCCCCCATGCAAAATAAGCAGCTAGCGGTTAAATAAGTGAAGAAGAAAATGAGGGGGGAGAAGAACGAAGAACGAAGAAAGGCGAAATTAACAAGTGATAGATTAGGCAATGGGAGAGAGAACGAGAAGATAACAAAGAAAGTGAAGAGAAAAGAAGCCGGCAGTAATCCGTGAGTTAGTCTCCCCCCTCGACATAACTCTTTCTGAAAAGTGCCTAATAAAGTTTTTGGTTCGATTCAGCTGAACCAAGTTTACCGAACTACCCTTTCGATTTAACCCAAATATCCCTTCCCAGTTAATAAAGTAACAAGGAAATCAGAACGTCACCTACGCAAGAAAGCACAGCTGCAAAAATCAGTCAGCCAAAGCTTTCCACAAAAAAATAATATAAGTATGAATCATTGGAAAATGTCAAAGCAAGGATTACGTAAATTCCACGAAACACGCTTGCAGTTCCGCATGAATCATATGTCAAGGCACAATTTCATAACACTCCGGAAAGAACATCCTCGGACGGAACCCCTTTAAATAGTCGACGAGCTGACCATTAGATCATTAGTGTGATAGCTAGTCTGAAGGGTTTTATTGTGTAGTGGCCTAACCATGTAAGTTACACTTAATAAATGTTTCGTTTTACTGAGCTATGACCCTTATTTCAGTTACATAAATTATTTCCATAGCTATCTTTTTGAATCTAGAATCTTCTAGAATCTAGAAACTTTTCGCTTTTTTGTCACCTCTTATCGAAATGCTTGCTAAAATCTACAAAATTGAATTGAGGTCGTTTGGCCATGATTAAACTATTTCGGCAAAGCTCCGTTTTCATTGAACGTTACCACGAAATAAGACGAGGCCTGAAAACACAGCACGTGCACGCTTTCATATTTTTTTTCTCCGCGTATTATAAGCTGCCGGGTGTAGCGAATATGAAAAGAGAACGTACACGATATACAAAAATAATAACGCGCTTGTTTATGTTAGATTAAAAAGTTTTTTTTTTTTTTTGGAAAAACGCCGAGGGTCAATCTACGAAAACACAAACTTCGACCTCCTTTTCTTTAATAATAAAAAGAAACAGTCGGGGTAAATTTATTCTTTCTTCGCCTAATTTATTTATTTTTGTCTCGTCTAATTTCGTCTCAATCGATTATTAATTCATTATATTTCCTCCTCTCTCGCTCTCGAGGCTCCGAAAAAAACAGAGAAGTTCGGGGCTTTGTTTGTTCATTATGTGGTAGGTTAAGTTTATTGATGGGTCCGATTAAGTTCACGAACTGAGGCAAAATTGTCAGATTCGATTCGCCAATTCGTTAGGTCCGCAGGCTCAAGTTTCCGAGTTCGAATCACGACCGACACGCGTCCTGAAAAATTCATTGCACTGAAATCCGTGGCGCACGCAACGCTTTCCCTTCGGGCCGCAACCATTTCCACTGATAAAAGAATATGAAGTAATTCAATGCGTTATCAAGATTATGTTAATATTCCCCGATACGAGATAAGGTCGACCACATTAATATAAAATTAGTTTTGTATGTACCTCGAGTCTCGAATCGAATAGAAATTTAATGTACACTATCGAACTTGCACTGATTCATTTCGTTTCTGTAGATCAAACTAATGTAACAAGCTGTATACAGTGTGCACTAGGTATTTCTGACAAGCTAAATCTTCCTTCATTTACAGTTATAGCCCTTAACTTAAAAATAAGTACTGACTCTCCTTAAGATAAGTGACCTTTAAGGTATGTAAAAGTAATTAAATATAGATGAAGAACCCTGAACATGTGCAAACAGTTAACTGGCACCCCCTGACTTCTTTTGGACAAATCACAGCCTTTTGAATGTAAACAATAAGCCGTCGCGGTTCCGGGGGGATTTCAAAAAAATTAATTAATGTCCACCGAACCGTTTTCGCGAACGGTTGCCGCCCTCCCTTTCTCTTTTATTTTATTTCTATTGTAACGGGTTGCCTTTCTCTCTTTGGTGTTGTTTCCGTTGCTCTGCTCGACGTCGATCCAGCGCTTCTGGTTTCCTCGTCGACGTCCAGATTCAGCGGAATCAAACAAGTCGATCTATTTACAAAAGTCTATATTTACATATATACAACTTAGAAATATATCCCGGGCGGTTTTAACTAACGACAACAGGAATGTCTTATTTTTCGGACGGCTTGACGATTCGGTTTTGGCTCCGGGGAACGGATTAGTAGTACGGTAATGAGTGAGACACCCACTCAGGGACAGAGTACATAAAACACCCGTGAGTGAAACACCCACTCAAGGAGGGAATATACGAAACGCTCGTGTCAGCTAAGTATAAGTGAGACACTCATTCAGGGACTGGGTACACGACAAACCCGCGTCAGGTAAATATGACTGAGATACCCACTCAGGTGCGAAGTGCACGAAACGCCCGTGTCAGGTAAGTAGGAATGAAACTTCCACTCAGGGATGGAATACACGAAACGCCCGTGTCAGATAAGTATGAGTGAAACATCCACTCAGGAACTGGTACACGAATCGTCAGTGATAATGACTGAGACACCCACTCAGGTACGGAGTAAACGAAACGCCCGTGTCAGGTAAGTATGAATGAAACTCCCACTCAGGGATGGAATACACGAAACGCCCGTGTCAGATAAGTATGAGTGAAACATCCACTCAGGAACTGGTACACGAATCGTCAGTGTTAATGACTGAGACACCCACTCAGGTACGGAGTAAACGAAACGCCCGTGTCAGATAAGTATGAGTGAAACATCCACTCAGGAACTGGTACACGAATCGTCAGTGTTAATGACTGAGACACCCACTCAGGTACGGAGTAAACGAAACACCCGTGTCAGGTAAGTATGAGTGAGACACCTACTCAAGAACAGGTACGGAAAGGAGGAGCGGTAGCGGGTAATGCAAACGTGGCACAAGTCGCTTAGCGTTTTTAAGTCATGCACCGGCGGGCGGATGATTGGTTCTGGCTGCGCTCTCTTGCGCTCATATAGGCTTGAGAGTGGTAGGGAGCCCCACTCTGCTGGAGCTCCCGCCCAAATTATAACTTTATTCTTGGCATGTGAAACCTTACTAATTAATATACACATTAAACACTCTAATTAAATATACACAGAAATTAAAAATCACGTAATTCTTAGTAACAAATTACTTTGCTAAATTTTTGTTGTTCATCGCCCAAGATTTACTTACAAGGCCTTTTTTGTCACTTAAACAACACTGACAACTGATTAGATATCACGCTAATCATCTGTCACACTAATGATCTCATGATCATCTCGTTGATTATTTAAAGGGATTTCGTCCGAGGACGCTTTCCCGGGGTGTTATGAAATTTATGCCTTGACATATGAATCATCCCGAACTGCAAACGTTTTATTCGGGATTTGCGTATTCCTTCCTTGACATTTCCGAACGATTCATACTTATACAGGCTTTTCAGACTTAACTCGGCACTATTGCTAACTTTGTTATTATAAAAGCTACAAATTCGGTTAAATTAGCAAACTACTAGTAATTTTCACGCTGATTACAATGACGTAGTTAAAAGAACAATTGAGCGTCCCGTTTATGAGATAAAGTCAAAAAGATACATTTTTTAAATGGAATACCCTGTATATTATATTACCAGTCGATAGAGAACAAAATTCTTAATTAAAATTATTCTTTGTTATTTTTTCGTAAATTAATAAATAAAGGAGATATTTTCATTTATACAAAATCATCAAAGATGCCTGTGCTTTGGAAACAAAACATTTGCAATCGCCGTAATCAAATTTTTCAGTTGACAGACTATTGTTTTTGAAGTTTGTGATTTATTTCTTACTAAAAAATTATTTTACACGCATCACGAAAACTGAAAAAAATTATGACAATTTTTAAACATTTTTTATGATTTTTCACGCTACTAGAAAAATGAACAAAAATTATGACAATTTTTGTAAATTCTTTCTAGGCGTGGATAAACAACATTTTAGCAAGAAATAAACCACAAACTTCAAAAACAATAGACTGTCAACTGAAAAATTTAATTACGGCGATTTGCAAATGTTTTGTTTCCAAAGCACAGGTATCTTTGATGATTTTGTAAAAATGAAAATATCTCCTTTATTTATTAATTTACGAAAAAATAACAAAGAATAATATTAATTAAGAATTTTATTCTCTATCGATTGGTAATATAATATACAGGGTATTCCATTAAAAAAAGTGCCCTTTTGACTTTATCTCATAAACTCGACGCTCAATTGTTTTTTTGACTACGTCATTGTAATCAGCGTGAAAATTACTACTAGCTTGCTAATTTAACCGAATTTATAGCTTTTAAAATAACAAAGTTAGCAATAGTGCCGACTTAAGTTTCAACAGCCTGTATAATTGCTTACAGAGAGCTTTGGCAGGCTGATTTTTACAGCTGCGGATTCTTCCTTTAGTGGCGTTTTCCTTGTCCTTGTTACAATATTTTTGCTTTTTTATTGACCGTCAACAGGTTTTAAGTCAAAGGATTACGTTCTCCGACATTGAAAACATTGAATTCTTGGGTTTTGCTGGTGACATGCTGCCCAGTAGGCATGTCTTTATGTTATGTTGCTTGCTACAGTATGCCTTTGTATTAGTCTCTAGGGTCGTCAAGGTCATTCGATGATGCATTTTCGTTCTTAACAGCAGAAATTGCCCATGCTAAAGCAACTAGATTTAAAAAAGCTTCTCACTTTGCATATGTCTCCTCGAACTCCGCGCGGGCCGAGTTTCGAAGTGCCTGCGCCTTGTACTTAGACATCTTCTTCATCCTACAGCACGCGCCATCGTAAACCTTGCCTTCCCCCCTACGACACGCCACCGCCTAACAGAAGTCATGCTAGTTTGATGCGTCCATATAGAAACTCTAAGCAAGTGGCTTCGAACGCTCATATCTACCCTCAGATGTCTAGATCTCTAGATAAGGCTTGAAATCCTTTCCTCCCTACCTCTAACGAGTGCAGCTGATTTTGGTTACTTAAATTTGACGTCAAACTTGATGTCGTATACTCAGTTTAGGCGCTCGTTTTGGCTCAGAAACTTAAAATCCATATTCTCTCTTTTGGTTCGAGTTGATACCAAGAATTTTAGAATATGAACAAAAAGGTGTCGGCGATATCTGTTCAAGAAAGGGGTTCGGCACCATACCATAAAAATGGTCAAAATGGTTCGGTGAACCATGAATTTTTCTTGAATCCCTCCTGAAACCTCGGCGGTTCATTGTTTACATTGAGAAAGCAAGAAATCACTTCTCCCTCGAGACGTGCTGCCCTCTTCAGCGTTTTCTCATGGTGGCTGGTCTAAATAGGTCTTGAGAGTAACTTAAGTTGCCTACTCTAATCGAGGGAGGGCGCCAGCTAGCCATACTCACGCGTTAAGGGTTCTTTATCCATATAATTATTTACTTTACCGTAACTCAGTGGTGGTAACCAATGGTAACCTGAAGGAGAGTCGGTATTTTGACTAGACACTTTCAGCTCGAGTCCGTTACCTTATGGGAGAAATACCACATATGTATTTGTAATAATTATGTAGAACAAAACTACAAATATAAAAAATTAAGCGGTCAAAATAGTTTAATTCTTACCAAAAACAAATTAATCAAAACATGTATTAAATATCAAACCTGTATTTAGAGGTTAATTTTGTTACGTTAAGTCATTGTGAATGCTGTTTCATTCTTTCTTTCCTCAAATTTTTAATAACTCGTTGTTGTGATCAGCTCAGTGTGATCGGTACGCGCAATGGGTATTGCAACACAATACCCATTGCCCGTACCGATCACACTGAGCCGAAGCAACGTTGCCGTATTCTTGGCTACCATCCCTTCTCAATAATTCAATTTTAAATTGAAATGTCAAAGAAGGCAATACCGACCCAAAATTTATTTAGAAATATATTTTTTTAGGTGAGGTTGATATTACTACCAAGCAAAAAGCAGAAACACAAAACGAAAATTCGTTCTGGGGATAATCCGCAGTACATGGAGAGCTTCTTATTGCACAGGGTCAACCTTGGTGAGTAAACTCATTTGTAATACATACCGGGTAAGACAGAAATACCTCGTCCTTTGAATCTGGCGTGTGGCAGATCTCAAGTATTTTTTATTAATGACAGTTGACAATCGCTTTCGTTCAGGTTAATGTTGACAGTGTCGTTCGTCCTGACAATATTTCTGACTCCTCCGATATAAATAAACATGCGGACATTTGGCAATACATATATATATACAGTCACTCAATGCACAGATGCAGATTTGGTTGCCTATTCAACCAACTATACCATTTGAAGACTTTTATTTTAGCCAATAGTGGTTTCGTGAAGAGCAACAGAGAACGTATTTGCTTCGATACTCGATAGGTAGGTAAGGAGAGGTAAGGAACTAAGGAGACGCTGATCCACTGATCAGACTACACAATAAATTTTCATCTAAGCTACAGATAAATATTATTCGCTGGATTTAAAAAGAAACAATAAAATGTATTTGCTTACTACTGCTGAAAAAAATCAAATTTTTAAATGTTGTCAACTTACGTTCCGCAATGTTTCTCAGAGTTTATTAAAATGACCTTTGCGTGTGTTTCTAACTACTGGGTGAGTTCGCGTTTACGTTCGGATCGAGCGGAGTGTTTCTTTTTCTCACTCTTACATGCAGTGAAACGCAGTCGCTCTCTCTCACACTTTTGATCAGAGAGTTAAAAATTGCACAATCGTTTAACTTTTCACCATCGGTTGTTGACTTCGTCAGGAGTGAAAAATAAAAGGTCTGTTCGATAGCTCTGCACTTTTTTACACTTTTTGCACCAACCGCTCCTGAGAGAGTGCGATGTATATAACATAACATAAGTAGGAGTGAGAAAAATAGAGTAAAGGTGTTAAAGTTAAAAGTGTAGAAAGTGCAGAGCTATCGAACAGGCCTAAAGCAACAAAATTATCACGGGATAGTGAAACGTTGAACGTTTGTGCACTTTTAAAGTGTCCGTTAAAAAAAATTAAAAGAATTTGTTAGCAATAATAATAAAAGGTCTGTTCGATAGCTCTGCACTTTCTACACTTAACACCTTTACTCTATTTTTCTCACTCCTACTCGCATTAATTATATACATCTCACTCTCTCAGGTGCGCTTGGTGTAAAAAGTGTAGAAAACTGCAGAGCTGTCGAACAGACCTTTAAAGTGAAGAGATTGCCTGAGTTCGTAAACTGCAAGAAGACATGAATTGGTCAGAATTTTGACAACTTCAAGTAAGTAAAGTCTACAATAAACCCAGACATTGACATCCATTGACAGCAAGAAACTGGCCAGTACGTGTTCCCAAAAATCATTGCAGGAGTAGACTAGTCTACTTGGAGGATGGGAGGAGAGTTCGAGTCAACAATTTTCTGAATCCTGAGACCTGAGAGACAACATCCAGAACCCTATTTAAAAAAATGTTCCAAGTAAAACAGACATACAAGCACACACAAAGAAATTTTATTTCAGTTAATGAATGTATTAAAGACGATTTGCCAGGATCGTAATTAATTTATTCAAAAACGACTTACGCGAGATTTATACAAGCATATTTATTTCCACTATTGAAGATTGTGAATACTTGGCTTTTGATACTATATTTGACGTTGTGTAATGGGCCCAGGCGCTCATCTCAGCCTAAATAATAACTAGTATGTATTCGAATTGATAAGGCAAGGTAAGTATAAGGCAATCCAATTCAAAAATTGTTTCGAGAGGTTGGAAATAGATATACACTGAAGTGATCAACAGGTCTGAGTGTAATAATAAACGTATAAAATAAGCTTGGGGGTATTGGAATACACTTTTCCGGCGAAAACACTCTCGCGTTATCTGAAATTTAATCGTCGCCGTGCTACGTCGCGAGTATTTGCACGTAGCCGACGAAAAGACCTTTGACAGCTTCAAGTATCACACGTCTCGACTGTTCGAGACCGGTGATAATGAAATGAAGGTTAATTTACTTGGTCTGGAACAACTTACGCCGTCACGCCTGAAGAAACTTCGGAGTGCCGCTACGCGCTTTACGTATGGAAATTTCAGGCAAGGTCAATGAGTTAAAACAAGTCCTAATGAAAACTCGACCCGGCCGAAAGGTCCGTGGACGTGTCAAAACAAATTATTTGTACTCCCCGAATGTAATTTAAATTGGCCTGAAATTAATTAATATTTTTTTATATTGGAACGTGTCTAAATAAAAACCTGGTCAAGTAGGCTACATTTAGTAGTTCTGCTATGTAAATGCAATGGATAAATTCTCGATCACAACCTACTTGACCAGGTTTTTATTTAGACGCACGTTATTTATTACATGACGCTGCATAGCGAATAGCGAACTGTGAAATATTTTGCGAAAAAAAATTTATTTCACTACCCCTTAGGAAATTAATTACGGGCGCCAATTTTAATGAACTCCTCTCGCTCGCTCAAGCTTTAATTGTAATTCGCATTAATTTCGGTGGCGATGTAATAATACAAAGTTTGAATTACCGTTCGGAGCGAGACAAGAATTTCCCATTACACACGCACGCAGGACGTGTGGCGGTTTTTATTCCGAAATTAACCTCCGCAAAGATGAAACCCCCGTGTCGCAGCGCGAACCGGGTTGAAAGCCCTCGGGGCGCGCTTTTGTAACAATTCAATCTCAAATTACAGAAATGTGTCGAAGTGAGTTAACATGCCCTGAGAATTTCGCGCGACGCAAGTTTTTTTTCCCCTTTTCATTCACACCTTACACGCCCCGGAAACTTTCATTTAATAAATTAATTTCATTTAATAATTAACCAAAAACCAAATTGTTAATTTGAGTTTTCAATGTTCTGTAGAGTTCTTGAGACGGGTGGCGGCGGCGGCGTCGAAAAAGTGAAAGTTCGTTACAAAGCTCTTCTGGAAATCTCTGGAAACTCGAAACTAAAGGCAGAGGGGCTCTTTGAATGACCGGAGGCTGCGATGGCCATTTTCAGCTCGGTTGAACACAATACGGAACTTGGACAAGTACGCGACACCGCACTGATAAAACATTAAATCCGACGACTCTAAACTGACGTCAAACAGTTTTCTTTTGTTTTTAAAACAAGAAAAAGAAAAAGAAAAAGCGTCTAATTCGGAGTAGTGTTTCTCCTCACTAGTTAAAAATATTTCCGGAAAAGAAAAACAAGACAGGAATTTTATAGCATTGGTGATGAAGAATTTTGTAATATTTATGACGAGGAATTTTGTAACATTGATGATGAAGAATTTTGTAACATTGATGATGAAAAATTTTGTAACGTTGATGGTAAATAATTTTGTAACGTTGATGGTGAAGAATTTTATAACATTAATGATGAGGATTTTGTAATGTTAGCGATGAGGAATTTTGTAACACTGAGGATGAAAAATTTTATAATGTTGATTACTACCTACATGAAGGACAGCAAATTGTAGGAAGGCTATTTAAGATCTCCAACACAGTTGGCTAAGTCGTGGAGATGAGTATGGGTCGTACGTAACCACAAAAATTAAAGGGACAATAAAATACAAGTAAAGTAAAAATCACCAGCCGAGCACACTTGCTTTTATTTGCTATCACTCAAAATTAACACACAAACAAAAATAAATCGCATAACCCAGACAGGGTCTCAAAGAAATTATAAGAAAAGAGAGTAAACGATAAAGTGAACGAGAAGCAGATCTGCCTTTCGCTTACAAAAACGCAAAAGTGACTATTCAAAGT
Organism: Dorcus parallelipipedus; assembly: GCA_958336345.1. Taxonomy (NCBI): domain Eukaryota; kingdom Metazoa; phylum Arthropoda; class Insecta; order Coleoptera; family Lucanidae; genus Dorcus; species Dorcus parallelipipedus. The sequence continues at coordinate 38,225,286 of OY284479.1, read as the reverse complement.
TATTCACTTAAAATAAAATTAATCAATGCGACAATAACAAATTTAAAAGAAAATAAAACAAATCCGACCTTATTATAAATCCACTTATATCACTTAGCTCCAAGTGCTCCAAGTCCAAGTGAGGTTGGAAATACCAATCGAGATATAAGGTCTGTTCTAAGCTTTGTGACGGTTTCGAAACCGTCACAAGCATGCACTCATCAAAGTTTTACAGTTGACAAGGTTGTCGAAATCGATCGTTATTTCGCTGGCCAACTGATTATGACGGTTTCGAAACGGTCACAAAGCATGGTTGGAACAGAGCTATAATCCTGCGGAGGAGGATGGTATTGCCAATTGCGGCACTACGCGGGATGAATTCAAAATGTCAGTCACAGTCTCTCCTGTTGACTTGTATCGTCTAAGGTCGAGTCCAACTCCAACGGGAGAAAGGGGTGGGCTGCGATGTTTGACCTTTAGCAGCTACGGCTTTTCCACATAAGGCTCGGTCTCAAAGGGTGTTACGATTACAAACCGAAATACGCACAAAGTTGCCAATAAAGCCCTACCTGTTCTTTCCTCGCGGCAACAGGCTTAGAAAAGCTTATAAGAAAGCTTGTATTGCTTAACGTGCACCTAAGCAGATCTCGAAGTAAATAACTTCCGTTCGTGGGCACTTCACTGACACTACGTGTGCATGTTAAGACTTAAGCAACAAAAGACACGCATCGAAGAAAGAACACGCGCAAACTAAATAAATCGGGGCAAGGTTGTTACGAGAACACCACCAAAGGGGTGAAGATTACTGCATCCGAACAAAATCACCTCATGTTGAAACAAACCGAAAGTGACGTAGGCACAAACGGCGGAAATGCGATGGGGTTTCTCGAGGTATTCATTCTGCTGATGAGGTCTCAATTAGGGCCGAAGTAACGCTATATAGAGGATGCTCGGGGGCCCCATTGCAATCCAGCAGACTTGCAGCAAAAAAAAAAATGTGATTCCATACACATATACCAATTTAATCAAATTTTATTGGAGAACAGGGTTTAGACAAATGGAAACTTTAAATGTAATTACTGCAGAACGATGTACAAGGCAATATAAAACAAATTCAAAATAATTTTATAACGAGGAAAACAGCATTTCATAAATCAAATAAAGCAGCTGTTAGTTTTTAGTAACATAACTAATTGGCAAACAAACTAATGTTTTCTCACCCAAACCATGGTACTAGATACAGAGAGACGGACGGATTTTCTGAATTTGTTTACACACACTATGACATTACGTGAATGCTGATAACGCCTTCGTACAAATATGTGATCTGAACGTTGTATCTTAAAGTTGTTTTTTTTGTCTTCATTATGATTAAGCAACACGTATAAATTTAGCCAATGTGATTATTGCAGTTATCTATGACAACAAATGCAACTGAGATTTAACTCAAATGATTGATTTCATGTCAATAAATTGTTAGTCAATGTTTGAATTGTACGTCGAGTGTTCAATTTGTACGATCCACTATTTTGACATTTTTATTTTTAAGGATAGCAATTTGGTTAAATTAAGAAATATTTAATATTTTTCATGCCGATTTTCTATTCAAAAGAACACTAACTACTTGTAGAATCTAATCTTTGTTAATGGTAATGTAATAATTTTTGTAACTCATTATTTTCAACGATACCAACATTTTTAAAATTTGTTTACAATATATTGAAAAGGGTCTTTTCAAATGAATAGGTCATGTACAGGTATAAAATCAACTTGTTTTAAATGATAATAAATATAAATAATGATAAAATAATATCTACTACAAGAGTAAAGAGTAAAAAGTTGCTAATGTAAATAATTCGATAACGTCGACATGCTTGGTTTTAATTCGTTCACGTTATCGAGTGTTTGCTGTACTATAAAAATTGAACGAAACAATAGTAGTCATATAGGATGTAAATATTGTTCCTTTTCATGAACACTTGCTTAATAATTACTAAACTGCGATTGCAGATATTTCAAAAATACGCAGAGGAAACATATCTTGCTCTAACAAATTATTGCCTTTAAAAAAATTATACAATTTTCTATATTTATGTAAAAATAAATTGTCTTTAACCTGCAGATATTGATTAAAACCGGTTGATTGTTTTTTGAAACATATGAACAATGCTCCACATCTTGAAAAATGCAATATATTAGAAATTTATTTTACAATTTTTTTTACGTGTTATTTCATTAAAAGATTATACGAGTATTGCGACAAAAGGAACAGTATCAGGAAATTAGTTTAGTTGGTTATTTATAAGTAATCCACCAATATATTTTTATAATTTGCTCTTGTTCTTTAACCATATTTCCGAATGTAAAGAAAAAAAAAATTATCTATCGAATAATTAAACAAATTGTTATATTGCTATGTTTGAATTGGCTTCCGGTTGGAACCGCGTCACGTTGACTTCTTCTACTGACGACGTTTCGTTCTCCATTGCAGAAGAACTTCCTCAGGGCTGCTGCTGCTGATGGTGTTGCTACTGCTTCTCGTTAGTCGTGAGACTCGTTGAGACTCATTGAGTTCTCGGAAGCCTTCAAGTTATGTTATATTGCTATTTAAAAAAATATGTTTGAACAAATGGTTTGACAACTAGATATTGTTTTTTGATTAGAAATCAGAAAGAGCATGAAAAGCATTAAATCATAACCAAATTTCTATCTTTAAAAGTAAAAAAAGGTGAACCGTTCAAATTGGACAACGTATATTGTCGCGTTAAAAATAAAAATAGATTTTTTTTATGAATTAATTTTACGAATTAAAAGTACGGGAAGTGTCTTTCAATTAATTTTATTTAAACTAGATTATTTTAAATTATAAATTACTCTAAGAGTCTTTTTAATTGATCTTTTAAACTTTAATTAACGAACTTATTTAAACTTTTAACTTTAAACTTAATACTTAATAATTCTTTATACTTAAATTAATTCTAAACTTATCTTTACTTATTTTACAGTCTCTTTTCTATTGCTTTTGTCAAATGTGTTTCCTAATTTGTCAAATGACTTTCCAATCCGTTCAAAGTACAGTAGGCCTGCGAATTGGAAAGTCATTTGGCAAATTCGGAAACACATTTGACAAAAGGGGAAAACCAAAAGAAAAAGACTGTAACTTCACTTATTTAACATACCGGGCGTTGCACACGACCAGACGGGGACTAGTTATCTGATATCTCTCGTGGAGAGCAGTCTCCTTTTATATGATTTTATAACGGAAATTCCGATTACGTAACAGTTTACATGTCGGTCAGTTGCCCTATGATTCATCGTGATTTTCCGAATCAGCTGAAATTCTTGCAATTTGCAAAAGTCAGTCATGACTCATGTCGGGATAAAGCGAGTGAAGTTGAATAAATATATAAATAATGTTTGAAGACTAATAATTTGCGCTGAAATAGATATCTGCCCGTCCGTCATGTGCGAAATGTTGAAGGGGGGGGGGGGGGGGTGAGAGCGCAGTATCGTAAACTTTTTGAAGTAAATTGTTTGGAACTACTGCTCGAGGTCATAAAGTCTTTGCTATCTTTTTTGTGCTGCGACATTCGCGCCGAGTTCCGCGCCAATAAAAGTCGGAAAAAATCGCCGTTCGCTTTTTGCCCCCACCGTACTTTGTAGTTCACCCCGAGCCCTCACGAAAAAAAGAAAACATGCAAACGTCACGCGTTTCTATTATTACTAATTCAACGCGCATCCTCGAGATCTCACAATCTGAGATAAAATTAATTCAGCCGCCTTCGATCAAATCAACATTAAGAGCACCTTTTCGCGCGCGCGGTAAACGTTTCGCTTTATGAAAAGTTGATTATCGTAATCAAATTGACAATCAGCTTCGGGTGTAAAAACTCGGTCGTAAAAAACGACGGGGAACAAAGGGAATGGGGGTGTGTATAAGGACAGACTTGATATCATCGAATTGCCCGGGGGTAGTTCGAGACGCTTGATAACGACGACGGCGCGCGTTCGACGCTCACTTGATTTAGCGGTTTATTTTTGTCTGGGCCGATGTTAACGTCATCAAAGTGCATCCTTGCAGATTTTTTTTCTTTAATTTAGTACGATTTTTTTCCCGACGGCTTATAAATTTAAATATCGTGGTGTCGCGTGAAAGAAATCGAAGCCCATTGTGTCGACTTTCCGAAGCGTAAAGAATAAAAAAGCCCGACCCTAAACAGCGCAGCGGGATCAATAAGGGGTCCGCACATGATGATATTCCATAAAGGTCGTGTATCATCACGCCGAATTAAATAACAATATATATACATTCGCGAAATAAAGTTTTATCTGATGTGTACGTACGAACGCAACAGTTCCGCTAATACAATCAATAACGTGCATGAGAACTGAAAATAAAGTATCAGCCATTGAAATACTTTGTACATAAAACTTTATCGGTACGCGGTGGAAGTATATTGTTTCAATTCGGTTCGATTTTATAAGTTTTATTAAATCGAGTTGCCCTATTTCATACTTTACAATGATTTCGGTAAAACACGTACGTATACGTTTTTGTACGCGCTTAATTTAAAGCTCCCAAGCATTTGAGAAAACTTGCAGGTTATTAAAAAACGTGGTAGTTTAATTCGTCAGTGAAGTATGGTGGCTCATACTCACATGCGCCCAAACCGCAGTTGTTAGTTTTTAGTGACATAATTAATTGGCAAACAAACTAGTGTTTTCTCACCCAGACCATGGTACTACTTTTCTTTGGTCGGTGTTGATTAGTTTTCCGTTTCCAGTGTCCTACTTGAACAAAATTATTTACAAACGTCTATAATGCAAATTCTAACCTATAAAATTGTCCAGTACTTTTATTTTGTTAACAAGCAAGAACTCTAGTATCGTCTGCACCATTACTCCCTGGGTTTCCTCCACATGTTTTATTACCGCGGTCCTTCGAATATAATCACTCATTTCGCTGACACTTTCGCAAAGTTTACAAAAGAAAAAAAAAAGAGAGATGAAAACGGGGGAAGTACAAGACGCCCGGCGCGGCGGTGAAAACAAGCGTATTTCAATGCGTGTCGCGTTAACGTAATTTATAACGCGTCTAGCGAAGAACCGTAAAAATTAATTCCCTATAAACAGAGAATACAACTTCCCCATTCACACACACACACACACATACAGGAACACTATTTCTCTTTGAATGGCGCATATTAAATTTCATTACGTATCCGTATCTGTTGTTCTCCGCTGAGTTAGGGCGTGCATAATGGCTTGTATACTGGTTGTGAACATCTTCGCAGAAACTGTTATTTCCTTTGTGCTGATGCCTCCAGTAACATTTTTAATTCGCCGCTCGGCGTGATACTGCGACGAAGTACATGTTAGTTAAACGCGAATAGTCATCATTCGAAGCTATAAACTCGTGCCCCTTTACAACCACGTGGGCATTACAACGCAACAATCCATTTTTATCTCCGCTAATGTCGTTACGGTGGGGGAAATCAAAACGTTAAATTGGCGAAAGAATCTTCACACTTTAATGCAGACGTTTCGATTTGACGTCAGTTTTAACGATAATATGTGTACTCTAGGTACATCAGCTTTGAACATGAACTCTGCGTACGTAAGTTTTGAGGATAAGATGGGACCTCACACCAATCACACAAATGACATCGCACTGTGCATACGTTCCGGTACAGGCTCCGGGGATCGGATCGGTTGTATGGTTGTGAGTGAAACTCTCACTCAGGATCAGGATGTGCGAAACGCCCGCACCAGGTAAGAACGAGTGAAACTCCCACTCTAGGATCAGGATGTGCGAAACGCCCGCACCAGGTAAGAACGAGTGAAACTCCCACTCTAGGACCAGGACGTGCGAAACGCCCGCAACAGGCAAGAAAGAGTTAAACTCATGGGGGACCTCATGTACTCTAGGTACATCAATCAGCTTTGAGGATAAGATGAGAGCTGTAGTGGGGGGTCTCATAAGCTCTAGGTATGTCAGTTTTAAGATAAGATAAGATGACAGCTCCAGCGGTGCCTCTTGAACTCTAGGTGCCAAATTTTTAGCGAGATACGTCAGATACAACCCCAACGAAGCCTTATGAAATCTAGATACGTCAGTTTTGAGGATAAGATGACACCCCTAGCGAGGCCTCATGAACTCTAAGTACGTTAGTTTTGAGCATAAGATGACAACCCCAGCGGTTCCTCATGAACACTAGGCACGCCACTTTTGAAGATAAGATGACAGCCCCAGGGGATCCTGATGAACTCTAGGTGGGTCGGTAGCCCCAGCGGAGCCTCATGAACTACAGAGACGTCTCTGAATCATCCGTTACCCTAAACCATAGTGTCCCAAGGTGAGCAGCGGAGAGATCTGGGCGGGCGTATTGCTGTCCTTAAGAGAGTAAGGGGAAGGGGGACGTCAGTGGTTATGAGAAGTAGCTAAAAATTTATCATTACTAATAAGTATCAAAAGAAAAGAAAAACTGAAATATATAGTAACTTTGTTTTTGATGGTTTGTGGAGAAATAAAAAAGTGTGTTAATTTTATTGGCAAGCCTAAGCTCTCGTTCCTTCCTTTTGTTCCCGATTCGTCGCAAGTGGAACGCGACGGCGCTAATGGAGTAATAGCGAGGTGAAATGGGGCAAAAAAAAGCGCACGGCAAAACACACACAGCGGGGGCTGTGCTGTTGACAGACGACTGAATACACACACGTCGGGAGATCTCTGTCAATATTATGCTTCAATCTTGAAACCCTCCGCGCAGAACAACGCCGATGAGGCCCCCAAGATTTTACACATCGCCGGTCCTTAACCATGCACGAGATGCCATCATAATCGTAACTTTGTATGGCATCGCGAGGCAGGGAATTGAGGTTTTACGTATTAATATGCGAAACAAATAAAAAGTTTTACGCCCCAACTACAATGTAATTTGTTTCGGTTTTATTCGAAAAGTTGCTCCCGTACACAACAAAACGCGCGCGCGCGGCCCCCAGCAACTTTGATTTAGTTTTAAGGCCCCGCGAGAAACTAATTTGCAAGTTGTTTCGGAATTACAACCGTCGGATCATAATTTATTTGATACATTTGAGTTTAAGAATCCTTCTTATTAAGTTAACGAAAATCTACATTGTATCGAAACTAGCAGATCATTCTAGGTACAAATACAAACAGCTTTAATTACACACACACACACACACACACAGAATAATTACAATTGTCACAAAAAGGTTAATCATATGCGATAGAAGTCGCCGAAACACTAAGTTTGAAGTCACTCAGGAATGTTGTACCCGAGTGTATTATTTATTTTTTTTACTTAACTCGGTATTTCAGATCTAATCCGCCTCATTACTACTACACCAATTTACGTCAAATGTTTATAGGCGCAAGATCTGTCGAAAATTCGCTCTTAAGAAACGCAGCGTCAAGCAACAGTTCATGTCGTTCATGTCTTCCTACGAGATTTCTGCCCGCTGTCCGTGTCGATTATGAATCTTGCAATCGGATGCGTTTTCCAATTCTTTAGCACGAGACAGCAAGACACAAATGATGAGTTCCGCAACCCTCAAAATAAATACCAGAATATCAAAAGGAAAAGTACCCAAATGCCTGAGTTAAAAAAAAACAACGTAATTGGTTAGTATTAATTAGTTTAATATTATCTGGATTTTATATAAACCAGGCCCTGGCGGGGGAGTGGGAATCTTCCCTAATCTCGTTTAGCGATGCATTAATGTACGTTGCGACCAGGTCTCCCTAAAATTCCTTAGCAGAACTCCGATAATTGTGATCACAACGACACAAGCATCACGAAAGTTGAACGAGTAACGAAACGTTCCGACAAAGCCAAACAGGCGACGCGAGATGATCGCAGATGCCGTCAGCTCCGACCAATCAGAAACCATTGTTATAGAAAATTCCCATATTAGGACATGTCACGTGGCGATCTACAGTTGTATGTCTACATTCGGGTGTCAGGGTTGCCACAATAAATTCTAAGTCGACCAAAATTTTCGAATATTGCCAATCTATTCACTACGACATTTTGGACTGTAACAAAACATCCGCTCCCTGGTTTTAGTATCACATCTTGCGTGGACTTGGCTTCTTAACCTAACCCCCCCTCCCCCTCTTCACGGAGCATAGCCATGGTGAACCCCTACGTACACTCTGGGGCCTTCCTACCTTCATCTTTCACAGTAGCAATATACAACACAACAATCAGCAATTAAATTAAAAATCTTACAAAGTGAGGAAGAAAAGCTTGAAATATGACAAGGGAAGATTTTATGTAGAATTTTCAAAGGTGCGAAGGTGCCATGGTCGATGGCAAAAAAAGACCAAGTTTATCTCATTTTGAAAGAAATCGTATCTTAACAAAATCAAAGCTCGAGGAAGATTTTTTTCTAAAAGGTACTTAGGAAGGTTCTAAAGGCAGTACTTTACGGGACGAATACGAAAAGATTGTCCCACTTTTCCATTGCTTGGCGAAGATTCAACTAAAACTGTCACCCAACGAGCTCTATACCTCGAGGGCTTCCCCATGGAGAACTAAGACTCAAGTCTCTAAATAAATCAAGGTTCAAGCAATCAGAAGATAGAAGTTGAAGGAAAGTGGTACATAAAGAGGACAAGGATCAGATGACTGAGCTTGGTGCAGGTGGATTCGGAAAAATAAACGTCGACTGGCCTTGAATCGCGAAATTTAAGGAAAACTGAAACTCAACAAGCCCCGTGCCTCATGGAGAACTGAAACTCAAGTCTCTAAATAAATCAAGGCTCAGGAAATCAGATGATAGACGTAGAAAGAAAATGGAGCACAGGAAAAACAAGGTTGGACATGATGCAGATAGATTCGAAACAAATTAAAATCGACAACTGGAAACGGAGCTACTATGTGCCTCAAGTTCCTTCAAATGGAGGACTGAGACTCAAGTCATTAAATAAATCAAGGTTCAAGGAATCAGAAAGTAAAGGATGGACCACAGGAAAGACAAGGATCAAATAGTTGGGTTCGAAACAAATGCACGTCACCAATGGAAAGCGAATGTTCTTGAAAGGAAAACTATAACTTAGCGAGTTATGTGCCTCAAGTTCCTCCCAATGGAGGATTGACTCAAGTGTTTAAATAAATAAAGGTTCAAGCAATCAGAAGGTAGAAACCAAATGGAACACAGGAAGGACAAGGATCAACTGGTTGAATTCAAAACAAATCAACGTCACCAATTGGAAGCGAATGACCTTGAAAGGAAAACTACAACTCCACGAACTATGTGCCTTAAGTGCCGCCCCATGGAAGATTGATACTCAAGTCTTCAAATGAATCAAGACTCAAGAGGAATTACGAAGTCAGTTATTGGAAGGACAAGGATCAAATAATGTCAACAACTTGAAGAAGATGGCCTAGAACCGGAAAACCCTAACTTAACAATCCCAATCCCAAGTAAGCCTCATATTAATCACAGATCATTTCTAGGTTAAGTTGGAAATTCTAAATCTTACTGTTCTTTAATTGCATAAAATTACCAAACGACTACCCTTTCTTCTTTTATTAGTGCAGTACTTGAAAGAAATCTCATTTTCAAAATTCTCTAGACTAAGCAGTTTAAACAAATGTCGAGTATACAGTGTGATACACAATGAAATAGTCAACTCTTCCGATTGCATGGAAAGTACGGGATTGGTCGCAAAAAATCAAGGCTGCGGCCTTCACCGAAACTACTGGAGGATTTTAAATCCGGTGACGACCCCTACAAACGTCACAGGACGTTGCTATTGGCCAAATAATGTGACACTGCCCCCTGCCTTATCCTAAATAATGCTATATGAGTACTATAGTAAAACTGCAATTAAGATTTAACGCCTGAACGGTCCAGTGGTAAGAGGACCGGCCTTGCAATCGCATGGTCGTCTGTTCGAACCGCACTCTGGATTTTTCTCGGAGGTGGTCGGTATCGACTTCAGGCATCCTTCAGTGTTGGGGATAAAATTCGACACTGCTTAACCTTAAACGGCGAGAAGGTTGGAAGTAACAAAGCCATGGAACACTTTACACACACTCAAATACACTCCCGCTCCTGAGGTCCTGACAAGTCTTTGACTTAGGACCCCGTTAGGCAAGCACCACAGATTTTAAAAAAAATGTAAGAGTTGCAGTAACACCAAAGTACCTTAGTAGGCAAAAAGCTAAAGAAAAATCACCCTGAAGCAGAAAAATAGTTAACGAGCGTAAAATGAATGTGTGGCATCTTTAGTTGTTACTTTAGCACCTGAAGGTACCGAGTACGATGTTGCTCTATTTGTAGGTGTGGGAGGGGATGGCGATTCTAGCTCGAGCTCTTATTGGCCACTGGTCACGCCCCACCCATCCTATCGCCTTTGGATTCGCACACATTCCATCCTATAAATAGAGCAAGCTACATGAACACACGACAAAACAGCGACCACAGTAGAAGCGACGACTCCAATCAATTTTTTACGTATGTGACTTCACCTGCTTACAAATGTTGAAATGTGCGAATTAAGCCCATCTCGGCTATCTCGTGTGGAGATGGGCTGAATCAAACGTAATCCCAATATAAAAGCTTGAACTTAAATCCGAAAAGAAATAAAAATCACCAGCACACTTGCTTTTATTTATGACATAAAAGGGGTGAACTAAGTTCACACACAAAAATCTGTTAAATAATTAAAACTAAAATGCAAATTAGGCGCAGTCAGTTAATCTTACATCTTACAGTGCAAAATGTCAATAATCAGGTGATATAAAACGTCAAAACGTTCGTTACAAAATTATTAACTTAATTAGCAAAAAAAAAGAAAATATTAAGCAAAGAAATATAATTCGGGCAAGATTCGACCTGCAACATCCAACTGTGAATGCACGTCAGCTGATTCCGAGGTCGGCAATATCTTCGAATAACAGGATGCGTGTCTGGTGTAACCACTTTCGTGGTACCACTTTAAGTGACGACTTCAGTGATTACTTTCGTTCCGAGGAGCGATGTACGGCGCGGCGTGATGAACCATCGTATTACCAAACACCAAAATGTATGGCCAAGGACATCAGGATCAAGAACAACACGAAGAAGATCGCCAGGCAGCTCCCAGCTAGCGAAGCTCCGGGGAAACGTCCGGAATAAACGGAGGGGGGGAGCAAATAACAATAACACTAATAGTAGTAGTATTAAGTATTAGGTATGAAGTATTAAGCCTGCCGTACATTCGACGAGCAAGCTTGGACAGACCCAAAAGAAAGTCCCGGACTCGCCGTAAGCAATTAACATCCGGGCAACATATCCGTCTTCTTTTTCACTTCAAAACAAACACCGTTTAATGAAAAATTTACACAAAGCGGGAATAATTCTCAATGCGGTCTGTTTGACAAGCGAGCTGTCACACGACTGGCGAAATTTTCACTCGGGTCGGCGTTCGACGTGAACGGTTCGCGGACAGGGGAGAGGCCCTTAATATATCCCACTTTCGACATGGGATAGTCTCATTGCAAAAGCTAGAAATTATTTGCAATGAATTTTTTCACCGTAACACGTGCCTAAGAAATAATTACGGATGGATTAAAGCAAGAGCCTGAAGAGCAATTTAATTTAATTATTTTGCAAGTAACTTATGGGAAAGCAATTAATTGTGTAAAACATTTGCTAAATAAGTTTGCGCGAGTTTTATTCACATTTCAATTACAAGTACGTTTCAGTGATTCGATGTCGAGGATCGTTCATGCAGCAAACGCAGCAAACAATAGCGGCAAAAGGTTCCGCCGATTGGTTTGTAACATATCAATGCATCCATTCATGTCCGCCCGAGTAGTTTGACTGTAACGTCGCAACTTGCTGAATATGTTGTAGATTAGATGCCGAACTTTATCCCCTTATCTTCCGCAAGGTAACGACACGATGTAATAATATAAAGGGGGATGGGAGAGAGAATTCGGGAGAATATAACTTTATTAACAATGCGTACAATATTAAGGAAGCGCGGTAGATGAAGATGAAATGGGAAAGTGCATTTATTGAATGTATTGAGTAGTGCCGGGGGAGAGATAAATATTCGAAAGTAAACAAACAACATAATCTGCGAGACCCCAAGAAACCCCATTTAAAGATAAATATATGCGCCGAAGTATAACCGCGGCTTAGGAATAATCTGACCCTAGCAAGGGATTACGCAACCCCGGAGAGAGGAAATTCCCCATTCAGGACGGGAGAGTGTACGCCGCCGTCTCCTCTTTTCATCGGGGCGGAACGTTCCGGAACGCGCAGAGATAGCTTTAGGAAAACAGTGAGCGCTTTTTAATTGGATAAGTTTCGTCTAAGGATTTGGGGCGGCGGTCGTGTCGGATCTAAGGTGACTTTGCAGTGTAAATGTTTGAGGTTCTGCAAAGTGACCTCTATTAGGGACGCTCGACTAAATTAACTTCGTGGACATGCTAAAATCCTGCGACGCCATCTATGTAGGTACATTCTGACCGAGTCTAAACCTTCTTAGGCGCGAAATTTAAAACAAATTTTTCGTATTTACCATCTTTCACAAAAGACACGCCCTCAACACTCTTGATCTGTTGAGAATCGAATAACAATGTTACTTATCTCAAATTTTACAATTTGATTGAATTTGAATGGATTTTGCACCACCCACAACAACTCTCCGTTTATACGATTAAAATTCAAGCCCCTTCTGGAAATTTGCAATGTTGTATTGGTCGACAAAGAATTGTACACAAAGAACCCGCTCACAATAATTCTTCGTTTATGAGGGAGGAGCTAAGGATATAATAGTTTCTTTTTCCAATTGGCGATTTCCAAGTCACGATTTGATTGGCTTTGAAGGATCTTGCATAAGAGACTCTTCGTTTATGGGGGAGGGAGCTTTTCACCAAAAGACTATGTGGCCTTTTCGATGTACGCGATTAAAGTTCACGCCCCTTCTCGAAATTCGCATTGTGATTGGTCCCGAAAGAATTTCGCACCGCTCATAATAGTTATTCGTTTACGAGGGAGGAGTTAAGGATACACAACAGTTTTCATCAATTAACTAAAGGAACGATTTGATTGCCTTTCATAATGTGAATGGATTTCGCACAAAAAATACCGCTCACAGTCACTCTTCATTTAGGGCGGAGCTAAAAATGCCACAGTTTTCGCCAATTGGCCGTGTGGCGGTAATATTCAGTCTACGTTCACGCCTCCTCTCAGGGTGTGCAATGTGATTGGCTCTAAAAGACTTTGAGAGAACCGCCCACAGCAACTCTTCATGTTTCTTGATGACAAGACCGCAACAGCGTTTTGTTAGACCTTCGTATTGAAGCCTGCATTTTCTTTTTTGTTTTTTCTTTTCCCCAAATTAATTGTTTGGCGATAAATTGTTTTATTCCTATAAAAACAGCAGTAAGATTTTTTCTTTTATTCTTTCCAAATTTTATATTTTGTATGACAGGTTTTGATGGTGGAGGCGCTAGCACTTAAAAAGTACCGCAATAGCCTTTTAATGTATAACAACGAGACTGGGGAAGCCTGCATTTTCTCTTTTGTTTTTTATTTTTCTCATTTAATTGTTTGGCGGTCCCATTTGTTTGATTCCTATAAAAAAACGGCAGTGAAATAGTAGATGTCTTCTTTGTTCTTTTCGATTTTTTTATATTACATTTCGTTTGACAGGTTTCGATGGTGGAGGCGTCAAGAATCCAACTGCTTTCTTCACCTAAAATCAATTTGCCTGTCTTGGTTCTGAAAAGTCGTATTTTCTTCTTTTGACTAGCACATGGGGTTTTGCATTTTTTTATTTGTTCTTTAAGTTAATAACCCACGGTTTCGTAGGTGGAGGCGCCGGAAGGCAGTTTTTGAATCTACCGACGTTTTTAAGTGGGGGAATCAACTAATTTTGGCGTTTTTCTTTTTAATTTTTTCACCTCAACATTTCCAGTACTTCACGAACTTAACATTTTCTCTGTTGTAGGAGCCTTCAGTTTGTTATTAAAGAAAAACGAGCCAAAATTGCATTGCGCTCGCGTTACTTCTGTAAATTTTGTTCAATTCTTTTTTGGCGCGATATTTGAAAATAACTTTATAACATTTATATTTCATTCCTCGTCATATAAAAATCGTTCATCCAATTCAAGATTTTCGTTGTCTATTGTCTACATGTTGTCTTCTGGTGGAATTAAGATTCTAAATTATAGTAAAAGGATGAAATCGTGAGGCGCCATCTACGTAAATTTTATCGTATTATATTTTTACCCGCGAAATTTGAAGTATCTAAAAAGGACATTCACTTTTTTTTTTAATTTCTTAATCTTAACTGATATAGTAAAACTAAATTCAAATTTCAATTTTAGATTGCGTCATTTAAAGCTTTTATATGATTTAAGTTATCCTATTTTTGTCTTGTATTAAAAAAAAAGACACAGGCCAACATTGTTGAAGAATTGGATTGCGCCGGCGCCATCTATGTACTTCTTGTGGAATTACAAATCTAGGCGCGGAATTTGAAATTACTTTCCAGTTTTCATTTAACTTCTGTCATTATCTGTTTTCATTTTGTTTATTTTAAATTTCTTTTGTGTAATATTTCGTATAATATTATTATTATTTATTTTTCATGATTTTCATAAAATTTTAATTAGACGTATACTACTTTGATTAACCTTGAGAAAAATCAGCCAAAATTGTATTTCGCCGGCGCCATCTATGTACATTTTGTCGAACTACAACTCTTCTTTCGTTACTTTGTAATTTTGAATTTGGTTTTGTTTATTTAGACTCTCCCACGCGTAGACATGTTTGTGGGCACGTTCGAAGGACTTCTTCATTTGTTAAATGAACTGATGAGCAAGTCTGTGGTGTTCCTCGGTCTTTGTGTAACCCTTTTCATTTTAAGAAAAACCACGTCTATATAACTGGCAAGAAAATTATTTACAAAATAGAAAACTGTGAAATATTTTTTTAATAACTCGTGGATATAGGTCACCAGTAAAACAGATGCATATGGCCTGTGTGAAAATAAGAAGGAGAGAAATAGCATGGCGAATAGAGTATGTTTGTTAGAACCAAGAAGATTTTGCGAGATGATTTGAAGGTCCCATTAAAAATATTCACTAATTAAAAGGGGCGAAGACACGGTGTGAGAATTTCCATCTCAAAATTAAACTACCGGTCGCCCCCCCGGGCTGACTCAGTTAAATAGGTTCTGTGAGCAACCGAAGGAAAAAAATTGTTAATTTGGGGGATTTGCATTTAATTAATATTTATTTTGATGCTCGTAATCATTTATCTCGTCGAGTTTCCGTTTCCTGAGAGAAATTAATTTTATTGATGGAATATTTAATTAATTAAGCTTCCAATGCACCTGGCCCCGAAATAAACGACGAACGCCCCCCCCCCCCCTATTTGGAGGCGATCGAATTTGAAAGGGGTCGTTGCAAGGCACAAAGGCGCAACAGAATAAAACATAACAGATCTTATCGGGGAATGAAACACAATACATCAAATACTACTTAGGGCGCCGCGAGCTGGAGCACTTAAGGAGAATCATTATAAGGCGTTCTGCAAAAAAATCAGTCGAACTACTACCGGCGGAGAAAAAAACTGCAAAATCCAATTTCCTCCGTAAGTTACACAAAAGGCAACTTTCCAGAAACGTGACAGCTCATTCCGCTTAAAAATATCTCAATCGCCTAAACTTCTTCGGTCCACCGCGGGGGTCTAATGTCCTGCAAGGTCCTGCAACTCGCAGCATTCAACAACTCCCGCTCTGAATTCGCAAACTTTTAAACTAGTTGATTTTCACTGCGTACTCCTTACGTTCCATTTCTTTCTTCAGGACTGTTCTTCTAGGATTGAATAACGCATATTTTTTTTAATGAAAAAGCAATTGATTCGATAAAAGGGTGTCAATCAGATTTAACAACCATCAACGACAATCGATATCGTGTACTTACACTCGCACGCGTCCACCCTCTCTCTAATTGCCGGAATTAATCAGTAAACAATGTACGCGTGTGTCCGCCCCACACTTTTCACCCCACCCCCTCACCGCACATCCATCCGCGCCCAATATGCAAATAACCTGAAATTTGATTCAATTTTAGCGTTGATTGCAACATGAAATGAATTATTTCTAATTCTCAGTGTTCTAATCTGCCCTATACATTCGTGTTTGTTCGTGTTATTGTGCGATTGTTATTATTGTCGGCGCCCGTTGTTGTCCGAATAAAATTAACACGTACATTTGCATTTCATTGTAAATATTATTAATTACGACCCGGATAGCGGGCGCGGTTGAAAACCGAAAATTCCGGTTCGCTGCGAATAACCGCGCGACGAGATAATCATTTGTTTCGCGTTTGTCCTGAAAATGTGACGGAACGGCCGGCGAAACGTCTTCGCGGGAAAAATTACGGAAAAACCGCCGAGTTCGCAGTCGCCCCCTTCAACACACCATTTCGTATTTTATTTCCGACTTTAAAATTCATGAAACACGTAGGCGTCGCGGTGTGCTTCGCCAGAGACGGGCGCGACGCTGATAGAAAGCGTGCATATATCGAGTTTATGAAATCGACATAATAAAACGAGCGGCAATAGGAACTACATATTTCAGAGTACGCGTTCGAATTCGAAATGTTTACAGAAAAATCTACAAATACTGAAATACTGAAAATATTTCACCGTTCTCCGTTCGCTCTAATAGTTCGCACTCATTCCTGCTTTTATAATTTGATTCCCCACGACAACCTGTTCTAGCACAAATATTTTTTGGTAAGTTTTAATCCCGCACCATCCTGAATAGTTTTAAATCCGCAAGTGCTGCCTTTTCAGCAAGTGGGGGCAAGTTATGGTTCCACTTCGTGGGCGATAGCTATTTCTCACTTGGAGGTTTCACGCGGGACTTAAGACAATATAAGTCTTATTCTAGCACAAACATTACGTGGTAAGCTTGAATCCTTATCGCGTCTGGCACCATTCTGAATAGCCTTAAATCGGAAAGTTAGAAAAATTCTGCTTTTTCAGCAAGTGAAGGAAAGTTATAGTTACACTTCGTGGGCGATGGCTGTTTCTCATTTAGAGGTTTCGCGCAGGACTTAAGACAATAATAAGACTTGTTGTAGTACAAACATTACGTGATGAGTTTGAATCCTTATACGGCTAGCACTATTCTGAATAGCCTTAAATCGGCAAGTTAGGAAAATTCTGCTTCTTCAGCAAGTGGAGGTCTTACCTCGTGGACAATGGTTATTTCTCACTTGGAAGTTTTGCGCTGCCTAAAGACATTTAAATTTGATTGGTTCTGTAAGCACCGCGAGTACGGGAAAGGGTGATTTATTTTTTGATAAAATGGTTTTTCGCATATAACCAAATTTTATAATAAAATGTATTTTACATGGGAAGTTCGTGAGTTAGAATGTCTCAACTTTGACTTCCACCAGTCTCTGAAAACGAATATCCTCTTCAAACTTTTTCCACCTTTTGTTACCCAAAATTTTCCGAACCAAATTGAAACGCAAGAGGTGACTCCTTTGTCAGTAGCGTTTCTGGAATTAACTAAAAAATAGCCAGAAGTCTCTTGTAACTTGGTATGAATTTTGGCCCTTCTCATCTTCAGACTTACTAATTTGGGATTGTTGAATCTTTCTTTTCTCCTTGTTCGATTTACTGATTTTTAAAAGGTTCTCTAAATGCTACTTTGAAAGTTTAACAATTAAAACATATATTACAATTTTTACGACAAACCACATGAAACTAATAACAAAACCAAATATCAAGTAAAATTGCAGAGTTAATGATGTCTTAATTTTGTGACTTCTGAACAAAACAAAATCCGACTTCACTATAAAGAACTTAATAACCAAAATTGATAATAAAACAGATAAAACAAAGACAATGCGTAATAACCAGAAAAATATAACGACACAAAACAAAAATTTCGATAAGAAGGGAGATTGGTGTAATATACTTAGAAAAGTGCTACTAATTATCTAACTCTTCAAGCAACGATGACATTGAGCCTACCGGCGACGAATCTGAAATGATTTTTCTCGTATCCGCGTTTTAAGAAAAACACTTGATTTAAATTTACGAGAATTATTTCGTTAGCGAGCGAATAACTGACTCAAAAACTACACGGAAAAAGCTTCTGCCTTTTCTACCCCGAAATCGATGATAAACTTTGAAAAATTTTAATATTAAATCAAAAATAAAACCAAACTTGGAACAAAAAAGAAATTAAACCAAAATTCCGACGAGAATTAACGCGGACAAAGCTTAAGGAACCCGGAGCTACTCGTTTTTCTCTCGCGGCGGCTATTCAAGCTTTCGCTACCACCCTGGAAAACCAGAGAAGGATTTTTTCAAAGTCAGCAATATTTCCGCAAAACTCGTGGTTGATTCGAGCTTCCAGCTGTGAGTCGCTTTTCACGAGATGGCGAACTCGCCTTGCTTTCACCGTTTGTATCCACGTGTCGCGCGTTCAACGACAAATATGCTAGTCAAACGGCGTATTCATCTCCGAACGCTGATTCAGTGAGAATGAAAAATTTTATTATCGCAACTTAATATCGCCTCTGGTTTGAAAGCACGTTCTAGTCTCATAAAAGTGATACGTGTTTCCTACGCTCTGGTTTCTTTTGAGGAACCGGTCTAGCTTAAAAAAAAGAAAATAATTTCAAAATAGTTCATTTGGATGTCAGCCACCTCGGAAGGAGAAAAGTCAGTTCCCGTCTGGCTTCTTTAAAGTAATTTGGAGCCCTAACCATTTTGCGCGTTCTCACCGCGAATCTTCTATAAGTTCTGTTTTGATGAAAAATCAATTGAACCTCCACCCGCTCATAGTTTTTCGGTAGTAAAGAAAAGTAAAGAAAAGAATTCTTTCCCCGAGTGTCTTTAGTTTTGTTATTGGACTTCTATCTCTTGGATCCTCTTTATTATTTCTCCTTAATAGCGTCCGTTTGTTATGTACAATCGATCGCCTTTTGTTTATATTACTTTCAATTATATAAATTGCCAAATATTAAAAACCTCGTAATTTTGATTTCCTCCTTATTCAATGAAGGGAAAAGTTGTTGCGAAGACGATTATCTCCTGTTTTTCCTTAAATTTTAAAAAACTTATTTGTTTTTCAAAAGGGGGGGGATGTCAATTTAGATATCAAAAGTAATAAATAGGTGGTTTGGAGGGGAGGGAGAGATAATCCAAATTCGATGAAAATGAGTTCAGTCCTTCCCTTCTAAAACATCATTACGACGTGAACAAATCGTACATTGCTCTATCATCCAATGAACAAAAAAATAATCAAGTGATGGCGGCAGTCACTTTTGAAAATTAAGATTTCCTGTCAAAAACATCCCTTCGAAATTTACGCGTTAAAATTAAGCGACTTCCCCCTTCGAAATGGATAAATCCCGAGTGTGTATCAACCAGGCGACGAGGCTCGCCAAGCAAAAATGCGTGAAGAAGACGAACTTGCTGGTCTACGAAAAGAAGAGAGACCCCTGCTCGGATGACTTGGCGAATTGGGGCTACGTCATCCCTCGTAAGTCCCACCCTCAAGCATTCTTTGACTTTTTCTAAGCCCGTTCTTGTAGCGATCGCATGCATGCCCCCCAAGAGAATACGCGGTTGCACCGAAGCCGAGCTAAAAAAGATGTGCCCACCGAAATTGTGTGCGTGCCCCCCGAAGAGGAAGTCTCTAGGTTTCTTCTGGTTCCTAATGGGATTGGTGGGGTTTGGATTTAAGGTCGTCATAGCCGGCGGAATGGTTTACTGGACGTACTCCATAGGTTTATGGGGGGATTCCAAGCAAACCGAACAGATCTACATTTCGTTTTGCGAAAGGTTCGGCCCCGAAGCTGCCAAACGCAGGAAGAAGAAGAAGAAGATTTCCGAAGTGTGCGAGGCGGAAATTGGACTCATGTGTGAAGTAAGACCACACCTCTCTATTAACACCCAAAAGATCTAAATTGCGTTTCCCATAGGAACCTGAGATACCTACCATAGGAAGTGATCCCTGCGCTAAGTCACCGAGTACGGAGCAGACGGTTTACAAGTTCAAAGAGAAGTGGAATTCGGCAATGGTGACGGTCTTCGACGTGTTGGAGCATTTCCCCTCTTACTTGACCGCCTTCTACCAGAAGGCGAAGGACGACGTGGAGGCAAAAAAGGAAGCCCGCAAACAAAAGAAAGAAACGTGAAACCACCTGTCGCTATTCCGGAAGACGAAGACCCCGCTGAAATATTTTCTCTTGGTGATAATATTCGATCATTAAAAATTGCGTGTGCCAAATAAAATTTTTTTTATGTGTCCATATTTTTTTGGGCGAGGGGAAGAGGAGCATACGTACGTATTTTCTGTTTCCATTTCGGTTTCTTCAGTTGCTTGGGACTTCTTCTATCTACTGATTGGTTGACTGCCTTTCGGGGGTTGTTCTATTTTCCTCCCTTTCGCAAGACTCATCAGAAATTTGGTTTTGATCTTAGTTCAGTCTGAATCCAAAATGGTTTTGCTTCACTGGCCTTCTTTCGTCCTTTCACTTCTTTTGTCCATAGCTAGCAAAAGAAGGAACGAGTTTACTTCTCGATCAAACTTTGTTGGGGGTGCTGCATCTTTGGTCATCAATGGCCATTCCATTTATTCCAGAACCTGCCCGAGCCATCTAAACCTTTCCTTTCCGTCCTCGGTTGTTGTTCTCGACCATCTCAGATGATTTCTTTGCCAAAGCTGTCGTGTGTGAGACTTCTGGGATCTGACGTAAGCATTTCCTGGTTTTTCAGCCTAGCTAAGGCAAGTGCCTCATTTGGACTTATAGGGTCAGAACTGGTAGGAAAAGAAAAAGAAAAGAAGGATAAAAGAGGAGCACGTGAAAGTAAAAGGAAAGAACTATTGTTACGGTATAAATCGAAACAAGAGGCATAGCTTAAATATTATACAGAGTGGAAAGTTTAACTGGAATAAATTCTGTAACTTAGAAAATTACCATTTGGAGCAAAATTCTTGGAACAGGACAATTTTTAATTTTAATGGCGCATATTACAAAGGGACTTCTTTAACTTTTCAATTATTTGGAGGGGTGAAACAACCCCTAACTTTTTTTTTAATGGAAGGGTATGTTGAGTAATTTTTTTTCTTAAAGCTTGTTCAATTGGTAATACAGCTACGTTTTTATTTTTTAATTTTTCTTTAACAGTAAAAGGAAAAAAAATTAAAAAAAAAAGATTTTTTTTTTTACTAAAACCGTTTTTCCCAGTAGATGGATAGGAAGAACAGGACAGATTGAGTGGTCAGCAAGATCTCCAGATCTCACCCCTTTAGACTTTTTATGGGGGGGTATTTAAAAAGTAAAGTTTATGTGACTAAACCAAACGACATAGCAGAACTTCAGGAAAGAAAAATTAAAAAAATAAAAAAATAAAAACGTAGCTGTATTACCAATTGAACAAGCTTTAAGAAAAAAAATTATTCAACATACCATTCCATTTAAAAAAAAAAAAGTTAGGGGTCGTTTCACCCCTCCAAATAATTGAAAAGTTAAAGAAGTCCCTTTGTAATATGCGCCATTAAAATTAAAAAATGACCTGTTCCAAGAATTTTGCTACAAATGGTAATTTTCTAAGTTACAGAATTTATTCCAGTTAAACTTTCCACTCTGTGTTAGAAATATGACTAGACAAACATTAATTGTACAAATATAATTAAAATACTCACATCCTTAATTCACAACACAAATCAAAGTACAAGAAGTTACACGCTGTCCTGACAGCTGATTATAATCTTCTCTCTTTATGCAGATCGCGGGGTTTTTATAGGAAGTGCAACTCGAGCAATTCCGAATTCTAACGAAACCGCAAAGGTACGACAGAATACGAGATACTTTAAATCCGTTTTAACTTGTTCAAGGTTTACCACCTGCAGGTGTCAAGGTTCCGTTGTTTACGTTGACGAGTTGCATTTTCTCTTATCTCAAGTTTGCTAAATAAATCCAATGCATGAATTTACTTGCATCTTGTCACACTATGATAGAGCTCCTCATCGGAGATGACGAGGTAAAGTGGCTGGAGGAGATGATGGAGGAGGCAGCTTGGCTTGAGTTGTGTCGGTACATTGACAGTTTGGAAAAGAAATCAAGGCATCCATTGGCCGCGAGACATTGACCGATGAAGGACGTACCCCACTAAATAAAGAAGAGACTAATATACTTGGACGACGGCAAGAGAATCGGAATCAAGTCAACACTTTTATTCGGGATTGGCGTGGGTGACGTAAATGAAGTTAATTCTTGGTTTGTAGAAAAGCTAAGAAAATTTGATAAGGTTATTAGATTATATGTTGCTTCTCTATAACATGGCGGCCACGAAGACCAAATTGTAAGGAAGAACCTTTTGTAAAGGGCTTGATAATGTCAAAATGACGAAACCGGTCGCCCCGACCTAATAAAAAAATTTGTAGTCCGACTTTGCTTTTAATTTCCTTATTCATCACCACTACAAACAGCTATGGAATTTCTTCATACATCCCAAATTTTATTTCAGGGATCAGGTGGATTGGCCATGTACCTAAGGAAAAGGAAACATAAAACCTAACTGCTCAGAGTCGCCTCAAATTTGATTTCAGAAAAGATGAAGTGGATTGGTCGAGCTTAAGGAAAAGGAGACGTGAAGCAGTGATTGTTTCAAAGCGGCTCTAAATTTGATTTTAGGAAAGATGAAGTGGATTGGCCATGTACCTAAGGAGAAGGAAACGTAAAAAACCAACTGTTCAGAGTCGCTCCAAATTTGATTTCAGAAAAGATGAGGTGGATTGGTCTAGTACTTAATGAAACGAAAACATGAAAAATTGATTGTTGCAGAGTCGCCCCAAATTTGATTTCAGAAATAATGAAGTGGATTGGTCATTTACTTAAGGAAGAGGGAATGTGAAAAAACTAACTGTTCAGAGTCGCCTCAAATTTGATTTCAGAAAATATGAGGTGGATTGGTCGCGTACTTAAGGAAAAGGAAACGTGAAGCAGTGATTGTTTCAAAGCGGCTCCAAATTTGATTTTAGGAAAATGAGGTGGATTGGCCATGTACCTGAGGAAAAGCAAACGTAAAAAACCAACTGCTCAGAGTCGCCTCAAATTTGATTTCAGAAAAGATGAAGTGGATTGGTCGAGTACTTAAGGAAAAGGAAACGTGAAGCAGTGATTGTTTCAAAGCGGCTCCAAATTTGATTTTAGGAAAATGAGGTGGATTGGCCATGTACCTGAGGAAAAGGAAACGTAAAAAACCAACTGTTCAGAGTCGCTCCAAATTTGATTTAAAAAAAGATGAGGTGGATTGGTCTAGTACTTAAGGAAACGAAAACGTGAAAAATTGATTGTTTCAGAGTCGCCCCAAATTTGATTTCAGAAATAATGAAGTGGATTGGTCATTTACTTAAGGAAAAGGAAACATAAAACCTAACTGCTCAGAGTAGCCTCAAATTTGATTTCAGAAAAGATGAAGTGGATTGGTCGAGTACTTAAGGAAAAGGAAACGTGAAGCAGTGATTGTTTCAAAGCGGCTCCAAATTTGATTTTAGGAAAGATGAAGTGGATTGGCCATGTACCTAAGGAGAAGGAAACGTAAAAAAACTAACTGTTCTCAGTCGCCCGAAATTTGATTTCGAAAAAGATGAGGTGGATTGGTCTAGTACTTAAGGAAACGAAAACTAGAAAAATTGATTGTTTCAGAGTCGCCCCAAATTTGATTTCAGAAATAATGAAGTGGATTGGTCATTTACTTAAGGAAGAGGGAATGTAAAAAAACTAACTGTTCAGAATCGCCTTAAATTTGATTTCAGAAAATATGAGGTGGATTGGTCATGTACCTAATGAAAAGGAAACGTAAAAACCAACTGGTCAGAGTCGCCCCAATTTTGATTTCAGAAAAGATGAGGTGGATTGGTCAAGTACTTAACGAAACGAAACAGCGAAAAATTGGTTGTTTTAGAGCCGCCCCAAATTTGATTTCAGAAAAGATGAAGTGGATTGGTCATCTACTTAAGGAAGAGGGAACGTGAAAAACTGATTGTTTCAGAGCCGGCCCATTTTCTATTGCAAGAGTAATAAATTTCCTAGGAAATAAAAAATAAACCCGACATATTTATACTCTCTTATCAAAATAACATAAATTCCATTTCCTGCGTGGAATATAAATATTAGTATCACATCTGCTGTCTCAGAAGAACACACTGGCAGTATTCAAAAACAAGGAAATAAAAATTCTAAACATCTCATATATCAGAGAGGGCGGACGCTTCATCCGCAGACGTATCACCGTGACTCGGATATCGCGCAAGAAAAAAAAACAAAGCCGGAAAAGGGCGAGAAAAACGCCGGATATCGCATCGCGTGTCATTCTTCATCGGCAGTCCGGGGACACTTTTGTTCGAACCGTTGTCTGCAGCCTGGTAAGTGGGTGACCCCCGTGCACGTACAAGAAACACGACGCAATAAAGATGAGTGGGCGAACATCGGAGAATAATGCCATCTGACAGCGCCAGCTACTGCCAGATCTCTCAAACACTTGAAATGAAACCTCTGTTGTTAACTCCGCGTCGCTTGCTCCTTTAACATATTTCCACCGTCTGTCTGCTGTGCTTCCCCTATTATTTAATATTTAACGTCGTCAAATCCGAAATCGTCATTTGACCGTCCGCAGACATTTAGTCCAATCTTTCGTATCAGATGCAATAAGGCAAACCCCCACATCCGATTGCAAACCTCAGAAGATTATTGGGATTCATGAAGTCCTGGCTAGGGTCCCTGCAAATCCTTCCCGCGGGACCACAGAGCTTCGGGCGACTTCACCCCCTCTTGCCTTTTTATATATACGGAACGGCATTCAATACGTTTTCGTCGAGATTTCTCACGAGCACCTTATCGTTTATTAAGGCATCCTCTTCCCGGGGCGGGAGGGGAGGGGTGGAGTTTCGCACATTTCATAATGTAAAACCACTTAGCACAGTTTAAATCTGCAGAATGCAATTGCGCTCCGGGTATTTAGGGAAGCGATGCAGTCGTAAATGCGGCGGAGAAGGATCTCAGTGGCCAGAACGGCCGTAATGAAATACCACTTCATGCTACAATGTGCCAAAGGGGCTTTTGACGTCGCCATTGGGTAAGAAGTTTATTACTTCAAGTTTGCACCTCGCAAATTCTAAAGTTGTAACTGTCCGAACGGTCTCAGAGTTTACAAATGAACCAAAACAATTACTGACAACTGTTACAGTCAGTTGTCTACATTAAATCAATAAATAATATACTACACGTCGCGTCGCGTCGAATGAAAATTGTTTCGAATTTCCCGCTCACATCCGCTTTAGTAGTGCATTTACAGGCCATTCTTTCCCGCTTTGCTGGCGGCCTATCCACCAGGATGTAACAAACTGAGGATGAAATTGTGAACGCATTCTTAAAATAGTTTCAGCAAATAACTTGGTTTAATTTAATGCAAGGCAAAATCGAATTGTCGGGGATGGTGTTGGGTGGTAAAGCACGTCGCACCTAGATTTAATATTGAAATAAGGGGGACTGTGTAAGGGTAATCGAAATCGTCAACCCTGTTAATCCGTGCCTTCATTAACAAAACCTATATATTAAACACCGTGATATGATGTCGCGTCGCTCGGCTCAAATATGCGAGATATTAAAACTCATTAAGGTGAATGGAATGTCGCAGCCGAAATGGTTCCAAATCGCGCCTCCCGCCCTGAATTATAGCTTTCATTAGAAGGTGCGCGTGTCATCTTCAATTCTCTCTCTCCCCGTCTCGCCCCAAAGTTCCGACGACGAGAAAAGGCCACCTGTAAGCGGCGACCACTGCGTATTTACCTCTCCATCAAGTATTTATTTATTCGTGGGCGGCTTTGTGTCACGGAATCAAATCTACAGTCTATATACGTACGTACGTAAAACCATAAAGAAACGTATCCCTTTGATCTTTCATAACTAACGTCGACAAAGGAGGAGAAATTATAAGAGCCGGCGATATTGCAAAGAGAAGTCCAAAGCAGGAATAAATCAGACCGCAAATTGGGAAAACAAGTTCTTTGCAAACGCGATCTTAGACTTAC
Source organism: Dorcus parallelipipedus (assembly GCA_958336345.1). NCBI lineage: Eukaryota > Metazoa > Arthropoda > Insecta > Coleoptera > Lucanidae > Dorcus > Dorcus parallelipipedus. The sequence continues at coordinate 38,199,206 of OY284479.1, read as the reverse complement.
GTCATGCAGCCAAAGTAGCTTTAATTATGTCAGGGGCGCTACGCTTTGTGTAGTTTGTTGTAAACAAAAAAGAATTCAGATGATTTAAATATTACGCTAAGTTCGATTATTCTAAACGCCACAGGTACTTGGGTCAATACTAAGGGAGGTGGTCGAAATTGAAGGAATCTTTACGCTTTTGTTTAGCTAGGGCACCGGCAACAGCCCCATCTTTTGCATGGTCTCGCTTCTTCATCATATTTCTGCTCCTGGAAGAATCTTATGCCATGGCCTTTCCTATCTTCCAAAATCATCACCTTCCGTTTATTACATTTCCTCTATTTTGGACGATTTAGTTCTCCCACGTCGTCGGTCAATTCTAAAACTGTACTTCCAGCTTCTCGCTTGAGGTTTGGTAAAGAACTCCCTTCGGAGATTCGATTTGGGGGTGCTCTCCCTCGTCCAGCTCGATGTAGGTACCTTCAAAAAGACGAGAGTACCTTATACCTTCCCTTCATTTTGAAAGGTTTCGTTCTCCCACATCGTCAGCAAATTATAAAACTGTACTTCCAGCTGCTCGCTTGGGGTTTGGTAAAGAACGTCTTTTCGGCGATTCAATTTGGGGGTGCTCTCCCTCGTCCAGCTCGATGTAGATACCTTCAAAAAGACGAGAGTACCCTATACCTTCCCTTCATTTTGAAAGGTTTTGTTCTCCCACATCGTCAGCCAATTATAAAACTATATTTCCAGCTGCTCGCTGGGGGTTTGGTAAAGAACGTCTCTCCGGCGATTCGATTTGGGGGTGCTCTCCCTCGTCCAGCTCGATGTAGATACCTTCAAAAAGACGAGAGTACCCTATACCTTCCCTTCATTTTGAAAGGTTTTGTTCTCCCACATCGTCAGCCAATTATAAAACTATATTTCCAGCTGCTCGCTTGGGGTTTGGTAAAGAACGTCTCTCCGGCGATTCGATTTGGGGGTGCTCTCCCTCGTCCAGCTCGATGTAGATACCTTCAAAAAGACGAGAGTACCTTATACCTTCCCTTCATTTTGAAAGGTTTTGTTCTCCCACATAGTCACCCAATTATAAAACTATATTTCCAGCTGCTCGCTTGGGGTTTGGTACACAACGTCCCTTCTGTGATTCGATTTGGGTGTGCTTTCCCTCGTCCAGCTCTATCTAGGTGGAGGAGCGGAGACAACGGCACGCAGAGAAGAGGAGGACAGGATCCCCAGCGGAAGAAACAACAATAATGGAGAAATGGCAAGACGCGTGGGATAATTACCACGGTTGGGCCAAGACTTTCATAAAGAACGTGAGTGGGTGGTGTAATAGGAGGCACGGGGAGGTGGACTACTACATCACTCAGACAATGACTGGACACGGAGTTTTTGCCAGCTACCTAAAAAAAATCGGGAAAGGGCAAACCGACCTCTGCTGGTACTGTGACGGCGCAGACACAGCAGAACACACGGTGTTCGTCTGCCCGAGTTGGACAGAACTCAGGACCTCAGCAAATAACAAAAGCAGAACAAACATCACAAAAGAAAACGTTGCGGACCTCCTTCTAAAGGACGAAGACAGTTGGAACCACGTCACGGAAATGCTGAGGAAAATCATGATACAAAAGACGACGGACGAAAAGGAAAGAGACAACCAGACACGCACACAACTACCACCACAGACGAGACTCAACACGCCGACATAAAGCGGCAGCAAATACCAAAGATAAACAGCAGACAGCAAAAGATTAAGACTGAAAAACATAACAGATGACAGTGCGAAATTTCTGACGCAATGTCGAGAGGCGGATTCCGGGAATTAGCAGCTGCGAGAGAGGAGTAGGAGTTTTAGTTGGTAGGCGCTTGCGTTGGAGACCTTTAGAAAGGCTACGACCAGGTGAATCCAATACGCCATCGGCTTGGAAACCCGCTGATGGTGTCTTCTGAAGATCTCTCCAAACCTCTCGGAAAAAAAAAGCTCTATGTAGGTACCTTCATAAAGACAAGAGTACCTTATACCTGCCCCCTTTCCCCTCTCAGTGACCGTTGGAGAGTTTAGTGGCCAAAAAGGAAAACCTGCTTCTTCTTATATTATACAGCCCTACCTACAGTCGTTGCCATTATTGTATCAACTGTCCCATCTTAGGCATGGCCTCGCTCCTTCATTTTATTTTTGCTCCTGGAAGCTCTTAAACCATGGCCTTTTCGATCTTCCAACTTCATCAACTTCCGTTAATTACAGTTCCTACGTTTTGAAAGATTTTGTTCTTCCACGTCGCGTCGTCAGCCAATCATCAAAGTTTACTTCGAGCTGGTCGCTTGGGGTTTGGTAAAGAACGTCGCTTCGGGGATTCGTCGTCCGGCTCGACGTAGGTACCTTCAAAAAGACGAGAGTACCTTACACCAGCCCCCCCTCCCCGCTCAGTGATCGTTTACCTCGTCTTAAAGGCACTTGCCATTATACTATCACTGTACCCTTTTTTACTAATTAACCTACTTCACCCATCTTCGAACGTGGCCAAACAACTGCAGATTTGCCTTCAGGTGCTTGTAATAGCGAGGTTACGCCTACCTCGTGGAACTCGAATTGGGGATCATACTTCCCGGGCGTGCCTAGCTGGAAGTAACCGCGTTTGGCAAAGATGGATACACTTTGCATAATTTTTAACGACCTTTAGGGAATTTAGGGGCAGCCTTCATTCGCCCCCGTTGAAGCAGAGTGCTTACCCTTATCAATCGACCATTATAAAACTAAGGGTAGTCGCCTAGTTCGAGGTAACTGCTTTTCAGAAAGTTGGAACCACCTTGTATTCCTTCTAACAGCCGCTGGGGAGTTTAGGGAAAGAAAAATGGGCTTGTTCCTACTTAACCCCTTTTATTGACCCGAATTCATCGCTGTTGGATTGGAGGTGTACGTGGTAGTACTTTCTCACCTAGTCTAATCCGTTCGGCCATTTTCAAATCTTTCCTTCTTCCATTTAGTCACATTCTCTTCAGTTGTTTGCTTATTTGGTACCGCGACTGTGAGGGATTTATTTAAGAAGAAAGAACGAGGTACCCCATACTCTCTCTAACAGCCGTTGAGGAGGAGATTAGGGGCGAACAGTAAAACCGGCACCCTCTCAACATCTTTCATTCACCCACGCCTCATCTTGGAGGTGTACCTCCCCATACCAACCGCCCTATTAATCAACCTAGTTCAATCATACCTAAATCGTTCTCTCCCCCACCGAAGAATTATAAACTTTTTCTTTTAATTGCTTGTTTGGGCTTTGTTCTCCGCGGAAATTCGAATTGGAGATTAACTAAATACTTGATCTATCTCAATAGGGCTTAGTTTCGCCGACGTGTCGTATGAGGGATTCGAATTGGGGTTCGCTCGCCCCCCAGCTCGACGTACCTACATTTAAGAAGAAAGAAGGTACTATCTCTAGCATCCCTTAAGGAGGAGATTAAAGGCAGAAATGGAAGCCTTAACACCCTCGGCTCATCCCAACCTTATCAACTGCGCTATTCCTTACTGGTCAGTCTAATTCAGTCAATTCCAAGTCGTTCTCCCCCCCCCCCACCAAAGAATAAATACTTGATCTATCTGAATGGGGCTTAGTTTCGCCGACGTGTCGTATGAGGTATTCGAATTGGGGTTTGCTTGCCCAGTTCGAGGTACCTACATTTAAGAAGAAAAAAGGAGGTACTTCATACTCTCTCTAATAGCCGCTGTGGAGGTGATTAGGGGCAGAAAAGAAAGTCTACCTTTTGTTGACCCCCCAGCTCACCCTGGAGGTGCACTTGCCCTTATCAACTATACTCTCACCTACCGGTCAGCCTAGTTCAACCAGTTTAAAGTCGCTTTCTCCCCCACTAAAGAATTATAAACTTTCGATGTGGTTTCTGTTGTACTCCTTTTCGTTTTGTCCGTAAGATCGGATTCGGCTTGCTCCTTCGTCTTTAATTTGCTTGTTTGGAGTTTGTTTTCTTCGGAAATTGGAAATAGGGGTGGCCTATATGCCTGCTCTATCTCAAAATGGGTATGTAGGACCTAGTTTCCCCAACGTATCTTTCGCTGGAAAGAGGACCCGCCCAATTCGAAAGATGGGGATATCTCATACCCTCTTTGGTGGCCAGTAGGGAGTTTGGGAGCAGAAATAAGAGGCTCGATCGTTTTCCTTTCACCCTTTATTCAGCACCAGCTCAACGTAGAGGTAACACTAATTAACCTATGTGGTATTCTTTCTTCTTTTCTACTACTACTGAGCCACTTTACCCTTCCCTATTGTAGGATAAGTTAGAATAACTTGTTTTAGTTTTTTATTGAATTTATGAAAAAAGATTTGATCAAGTTAATAGTTATAGTGGTTGCTAAGAAAAGGGAGATGTAAAAAAAAAGATAATAAAAAATTACAGTTTCTGTTTTTGCAAGTGTGTCCGTTTTATTTAAGAAAATCCCACACTATTAATTAACGTACCTGGTATGACTCGTCTCCCTTTCCTACTAGTTGTCACCACTAGGAGGCAACTAATCTACATCCATCAATTGTACTGTTTTTTTTAACTAATTAACGTACTTGGTACCCCTCTCCTTTTCCTACTACTACTACTAGCCGCCAATAGGTGGCGCCTAAGCCACGCTCATAACATTGTTTGTACTGGAGATGTCATGATCACAAACGTTAATTGATCTCTAGGGTTAATTGTACATACATTGGTGGTCATTGGTTGTTCGTTAATCTAATTGCGAAGTTCGTTTGTTACTTTTTTTAATGAGATCGTAGCCAACACTCACACGTAGACGTCAATGTGTTCAATGTGATGCATTAATTGTAATAAGCTAAAAAAAAGTACTAAATAATGAAAGTGCCACAGTTACATGCACCATAAAAGAACCTCAAGGCTCGAAGAAAAAAGCCAACGCCGGATTTATAACTCGATTAAAAATGAAGGAACCCCGCCACCTCGTCTTCCTCCTCCTCCTCCTCATAAATAAAGTATACCACTTAGAGTACTTTTTTACTCTCTTTGGCGTCTCGGCGCTAAGCAAAATCGCCGGACGTAATTTCTCTTATTTAAAACTTAAAAAGAATACGAGCCGAGCTCGCCGCCCTAAATTCCAATCTGAGTTGATAAATCCCCAGATATTCGGAAGTGCACAATGGCCGGACTGGTAATCCCTGCAAACAGAACGACGTCACCGGACGCGGACGTCCCTGGACAGTCCCCCGGTTTACTTTGCAACTTACACACGGACGTGCCCTTTACTCCCTCTCTAATATTTACACGACATTCGGCATCGCCGACTTGAATGGTAATCGAGATAGTATTAACCGGTTCAGATTTCGAACCGTAACACCCTTTTTTTTTTAATATTTGAAACGTTAAAGGTTAGAATTAATTTGTATAAATATCGCGCTCATTCGTACTTTTATAATTCGAGAACCGACGCGACGCGGCGGAAATTGACGATTAGCAGGACATTCGTTCTTGTTCTGGGGGTGGCCTATCCACGAGGCTGTAGTATTATGATATTAATAAAACTAAAAGGTTTCCAGATGTTTCAAAGCCAAATAAAATAAAGAAGTGAAGGTTTGCTAGGGGGAAGGGGGGGGGGGGGCATTCCGAACAAGAAATTCAAGCGTTCGAGTGACAAAAGTCGACGTTTTCGGCTGCACGTTGAACCTCTCGCGAACTTTTTTTTTGGGAGGGGGGGCGAAATTACATTAAAACGCCATTATGTAAATTGGAATATCTCCGGAATTAGACGCTCCGACGAGCTACCCTCTTAAATATTCCGCGGACGATATGACACAACCACCACAACAAATTTATTGAATTCTTTATAACGGAAACTTCCACTCCTGAAATTGCCCGACCTGAAAAATTACTGAATTAAAGAACGCTGCAGCGATGCAGCAACACAAGAAAAAAGGACTCCCTCGACCGACGGGAAATTTGAACTAAATTCCGGCCGTCATATGTTGCATAACCTGTTCGCTCCGAACCCTCTGGACGGAGACTAAAAGGGGTTCTTTTAACGGGAAATTAATGACGGGCAAATATACGAAGCTCAGCTCGAAAATAAAAGACAATGTCTGGCTTGATGCTCCACGGTAATTTACTTGGCTAGAGACGCACGCTTCGCCAATGCAGTCAGATTATTAATGTTAACGATATAATGAAAGCGTGATGCATCGATGCATCTAGTCATTAGTGCAGAGTATGTCACGTTAATATCAGCTAGAAACATTCACTAAATTAACTCGTTATTTTTAAATTAATGGAAGTCAACTAATGAGGGGTGGGTTTAAACCGAAGTATACTTTACATCGTATTTAATGCAAAATATTTTATCTCACTACATACATTAACACACACCCCCAATTTAAATACGAAAAAAAGTTTTTCTCTGAATGGTGTCTTTTGCAAACAAAAGTACTTATTGTTACTTAATAAGTTATATAAATACATGTTGGAGCGTCTTTTTTTTTTGTACATTTGGGTCAAAACAGTAATAACGTTAAACAGAGCATACCTCGTTCTGATAAACACTCGTTCGCTGGTTAGTCCCTTCTAGTTTTCTCTCTCTCTCTTCATCTCGCTTATCGCGCATACGATGCATCGTGAGAAACGGATACATATATAACAAACATCGGATGTCCGAAAATACATCAAATACTACTCACCGGGTGGCTTGCGCGTCCCCGCGAAAATCCAACGGTGCATCTAGTATCAACCGTTCCCTCACATTGATAATGGACACTACGGAAGTTATCCTTGGACGTTGACTTCTTATCTTCGCATGCATTAACCCCACATTCACCTGTAATTCGAAAACCCACCCTCCCGATAGATATTAGCATACCTTGCCTTCTAAGCTTATGTTCTTAGGATCAATTGATGTCACTGACCGCGTGTCAGCACACTCCATTTCCGATGTCATGTTAGACCTTTCTCGAGCACAATGCTTCCCCCAGGTCAGGAATACAACCAACTGAAATCCCATTCACAATGAATCGGAATCCCAGCTGATTGTCTTGCCGACATCGTGCACTTCATCAGCGGTGCTGACCACTGCCACAAGTCACACACGATATCGTATACTGGTGCACGGTATGACCCCCTGCAATGCCCCGGATCATCGGCATCAGGACGATATTCGCTATATCAGAATAACTCCACCTCATCGCATGATCCTCATCCCGCATTGCCAATAAAATAAACAAGGTATACCGCGATACTACTTCTGCCAGAACATTGCCTTCTTAGGCCAATACTCTGCAGCCACCCTCTAGGTCACACATCCCGTCACCTCGACGCGTAACACAATTCGTTACACTTTGCATTCACGAGAAGACTGTCCTTCCTCTCCTCTTAATATTTTACGTTCCCTCGTCAAAACATAAACAAACATCCCCTGATATTTATTAAGCATTTTAAATTACAAGCTAACTCATCCGTTAAAATAATTTTGGCTACAACATACAGAAAAGGGGTAGAGCTTGATAAAATAATACTTTTATTATAAACAACAGCAAATATTAACTTACATGGTTTACATTAAAATACAAGAGGAATTTCCCTCTGATTAGTGTCACACACTAATTTATAGCGTGGTTTTAGAAAAGCTCCACCGAAGAGATTTGTAATTCGAAAGTTGTTTTCAATTACTCATGATAATCAAGTCGCCTTTCATGGCGTAAAACTCCAGATGGCCATTTGTTTATATTAAGCTTTTTTGAGCTGTTCCATTCTAGGTCGCGTGTTGGCGTTGTACCAATTTCCCTGTTACAGTATCGTAGATTAAACTGTACAAGTGTTGTGATTATCGCAAGTACTGTAGAACAAAGTCATTTTGTTGCTTAGAGTTTTTATTATTTGTTACGTTTAGTTAATTTTTGTATATGTTTAATGTATATAGTAGTTTAGTAAGTTTTATTACCATGCGCAGTTAAATTTGTAATTTGGATGGGGGTTCCACCCTAGAGTGGGGCTCCCTTCCACTCGCAAGCCTTTATAAGCGCGCCGAGAGCGCGTATAAAGGCAGTCATTCGCCAAGTCATCCGCCCGTCGCGTCGGCGCAAGGTTGTAGCGCGCTAAGTGACCTGGTTTCAGTCCCTTACCTACCAGATACGGGTGTCTCATATGTACCGCCCTTTTGAGTAGGTGTCTCGCCATATCTAAGAGATACGGTTGTCTCGTCTATACCGTCCCTTTGTGTGGGTATCTCGCTCATACCTACCAGATACGAGTGTCTCGTATATACAGTCCGATTCCTGGAGCTCGAACCGTACCGTTTTTAGTCACATTTAAATCGGCCGCGATTTATTCATATATACTTTGTAAATATGCAATATAAACTTTACTGTGAAAAAAGTTGTGTTGCTAAGTGATCGACGTGTTTTTCTTTACGTTGAACCTGGACGCCGATGAACAAACCAGAACTGTCAGAACAGAGCAGCTGAAACAACACCAGAGAGAGAGAGAAAGTCGACCCGTTCGAACTGTCAGAATATAAAATTTAGGTTATGCGAAGGGACTGAATTCAGACAACTTATTTTACTATAATCTTTTCAAAATATCTTTTTTGCGTTGGCCACTTCCGCCAACGAATAAGTGTCGTCCCAACAACTGAAATTAAAGATTCAAAGCTAGATCTTGTCCGGATACGAACATCCTGAGTTTCATCAAACTTTTTGATATATGAGAAATGAATATGCAAGCTACGACATACGATTTCTTTCCAAGGCTAAATCGAGGTAATTTTTTGTTGAACAATTGTCACATGTTTCTTATGATCATCTACGTTACTCTTGTGTAACGTGGCTCCTATTATCTAGAAACTGCTCTCAAGGGGAATGTTACATCACACGCTTCTTGCAATTTTGACCCCCTCAAAATGACAAAATAATAGGGCGAGTGGTTGGTAGAATGGCGAATTAAAAAGAATCCACTATAAATTACTTTCGTTATCTCCAAGCTAGGATCACCTCATGTGTTCATTACATTTTCCATTCCCCCATGAGTTTCTTATGGAATTTCCGCTCAGGACGCCTTCCAGGTGTACCAGCCACACTTTTGATACCCCCTCTTTAAGTCATTGTCATGGTACTTTGGCTCAAAAGACTCGCAGCTACGGTACTCTTACATAGATAATAAAGCGCATGGCTAATAAAAATTGAACAAAAGACAACATCCAGTTACATGGAAGCGACCCTCAGGATGACGTTTCTTGCAATGTGAACATCTTCCATGATTTTCTTATGGAATTTTGACCGATAACGCCCATAATTAACGCTAGTTCAGCTACGATTTCAATTACGAAAAAAAAGGACCGCTTTTTTTATTGAAGCACCTAACTACATAGTATTGCACAAAAAACAAAAGCTCCAGAAGACACTTAAAAGTGATTTGCTTTTAAGGAAAAGAAAACATGTCAAACGTCACAATTAAAAAGAAAAAGACGAAAGTAGAAAACAAAAGCCGAGAACTATAAACGAAAACAGAAGAGATCGTCTCTGACGCTGATTTTTTTGCGCGAGTTAAACCGAAGGCTCAGGGAATCTTCCATTTAAGGAAAATATCAAAAATCTAATAGTCAGGAGGAAGCAAAAGAAAACATGAATCAAAAGATTTATTTAAAAAAAATGTAACAAAACAAAAATCATCGTTTTTCTTTAAAAACTTCGTTTTCACAAAAGATACAAAAGACTTTCAAAACTTTTTATTAAAGCGAAAAGAAAACGTTACACGCTTCTCTTCAAAGAAAACAAAAGACGATCGTTTCTTGTGCGTGAGGTGGAAAAAAAAGAGAAAAGAAAAACGTTAAACAAGTCTTCGTGATAAATCCAAAAGAAAACGAGATTTATAAAAAGAAGAAAAAGCGAAACAAAAAATGATTGATTTCCTTTAAGAGGGAAGGGCTTTTCACAAAACCTATAAAAGACGAAAGAAAACGCTTAACGATTCTTCTCTAAGAAAACAAAAGACGATCGTTTCTTTGCGTAAGATAAACAAAGAAAGAGGAATGATAAACGTCAAAACAAGTCCTCGCGATGCATCGAAAAGAAAACAAGAGCTGAAAACTGCAAAGAAAAACAAAAGACGATCGTGTGTATTGCGTAATGTAAAAAAAACGCTTGATAAATAAAATTCGATTGAGGCTGAAGATACGTTAAGCAAGATCACATTAAAAGAAACTATTGGGCAAGCATGTGAGTACAAACGGGAACAAGACCCCATTAAGGGGAAATGTACAAATACTAACGAAACACGACCGAAAATTTCTTATTAATTAAAATGAATGCTTTCTGAGTGCATGTGAGTACGAGTAGGAACAGAATCAGTTTATTTTTATTATTATGAAACAAGAGTAGTTTCTTTCAAACTGCCCAAGTTTAATAAAAACTTAATGAAGGACAAAATATTTCTTAATAGTAATAAAAAAATCCAGTACTCTCAAGCACATGTGAGTACGAACGTGCACAAGAACACATTAAAGACAAATACAAATGAAACACGAATGCTACCTATATACCTGGTTTCAAATGTAAAGGTGTGCAATTTTAGTTCACCTCCCGACCGGCTAGTCTCGGAGAGATGGGTATGGGTCGTAACCCTAAAAGTACCAGGACAGAATTCAATAATAAAATAAAAAACACCAGTAATGCACACTTATCTTTACTTGTGTTCAAAAGAATAAACACATGTGACACAGAACCCAGAAGGGGTTAAAACAAATTTAAATCAAACAAAAAGGTAACACAACGAGGTTGTCAAATATATGTAATCCGGATCCGACTTTCGTTTACAAACTCAACAATAATTTCCTAACCTCGTGCAACAAAAGGTTGCTTAATTTAAAAGACAATTAAATTGAATACTTGCATTAACGCAAAGTCACACAAACTTCCAACCTAGCTTACATCGTCCGCCCCCCTACACGTCAGCTGTCGAGTCGACGACGACGACGTCCAACGAGTATCGAATTCGGTAGAGAGAGTAACCGTCGCGTCGTTGACGAAACTGATCTTGCGATAATTTCAAGTTGATTGGCTCCAGATATCACCACGAGGGTTTGACTAGCCAAGGGGGATGATGGTAGACGAGAATAGTAATAACAACCGGTAACACTGGTAACATTAGTTAAAAACAGCAGCAATAGCAACAGCAACAACTAAGCCTAAATAAGAAATGAAAAACATGCGTTACGGTCTGAACCACGCCCAAATACTTGCCATATTTACCTAATCGAAATTGTCGGGATTATACTTCGAAAGAGATTAACAAATGATTATAAATGTAGGGTAGGGGGTGACGATTTCAAAATCCGGTATCTTGATTACCGTTCAACATTCAACTAGGCAATTTCGGCCGGTTGACTTTCATCGAAACATACTCCGACACCACACCCGATGCGTTCTATCTGAGAACTGGCGGCCGTGCAGAATTTCGACGCATCTAATGATGGACAGGCCAATTAAAGAAGGGGGTTGATAAAGAAAACAGTTGACTCACAGGGGAAATGAGGGAGACAAAACACTTCCGTGATGCGCAGTGAAGGCTTTTGTTTAATGACACATCGTGTTAAAACGCACGTAGGTCTTTTCGTGTTCCTACGAAAAACTGACAATGATTTTAACGAAATTTTTACCCACAATAGTTTCTTATTAATTAAAACAATTGCGTTACTGAGCGCATGTGAGTACGAGCAGTAGCAAGTAATAAAAACTGTAGCCGCCACCGCCTCCGGCGCGGCGCTCCCCCGCTTCAGTGTGCCTCCCGCGCCGAGCGCCTGTCAGAGAGTGACAATAGGCAACCATACATACACATTTGGTACTTAATGTTAATTCTCCGTAAGAAAGTGAGCCCGAACGCTGGCCAGGTTTCTCTGTCGGTCTTCGCTTTTCTATGCGGTATGGGGGATTAAGCTCTTAGAAAATCGAAGCAGATTTTCACTTAATCGTTAATCCTCGAGCAGAGAAAGCCCGCATTTTAATGCGTAATCTGATGTAATAACAGTGAACGTCATAACGCGCTCAAGACGGCGTTTGCCTATCGAATATTGGATTTCCACGTTAGGTGCATATTAATTAGTAAAGTTTATGGCTGCACAGCCAATATACGTTATTATAGTTCGAGAGATAATACCGATGGCGAAAATCTCTTACATAAAGCCGAGTTAATTAAGTTCGCAATCCTTAATTTCGCCGTGAGCGAACGGTTGACTTCGCAACACCCCCCGCCCCCACTTCACCCAAAATATAAGAAATAAAAATTACACCAAATCCAAATTCACCCTGTACCCCCCCCCCCTCCTTGCTACCTACCTGGTTGCAAATGTAAAATAAAATACAATTTACCAGTACAGCACATATGTCTTTGTGGAAAATGAGGATGCACGAGCAATAACAAAACCCAGAAGGGGTTAAAGATTTAAATAATTTGACAAATAAATATCCCGAAAATTCGGATCTGACTTTCGTTTACAAAGTCAAAAATTGATTTCAAAACTTAATTAATTAAACTAAATTCTTCAAAAGCAGACACAACATAAACAAAGCGAAGTGCACCCAAAGCGTTCTGTTTAAGTTCTGGGGCGGGGGGTTCATAGATTTCACAGACAAGTTAAAGGCGGGGGTTGCTAAAAGAAGACAATCGACTTACGGCGGGGTGAGAGATCTTTTGTTTTCTGATGCAATCTGTTGAAACATGAAGAAGAGCACGTAGGCACAAACGGACCTTTCGTGTTCCCACGCAATACAGGGTGACTGGCAATACTGAAAATGGTTCAAATAAATTTTTCCCTCTTTTTAATGTTGTGATGTAAGAGGGGTTCTCACGATATTTTACCGGCGCCTCCACCATATGCACAAAAAATCCTCCGATATTAAGCCATTGTTACAATATGAAAGGGGTCGTTAAACTAATGGGGGCTGATGTAATAAATAAACATATACGTGTAGGTCGTTTCGGAATGCGGGTGTACATGCATAAATAAGTTCGGCGTTGCAGCAAAATCGTAGTTTAGATCCGCTTGTTTATGTGCATATATGTGTGTGTGTGTGTATGTGTGGAGGTAGAGGGTGGATGATGTGTGCGCCTTTTTGTCATTTTTACGGTCAGCCGGTTTATGGTGCGAGATGATAGCGTTAGTGACGGCTTTATGAACAGAGCGGCGGCCGTTCCCTTATCTCTTATCACTTTGTCTGCCGGGATTGCGCTTCTATGCTCGCATCACCCGGTACGCATCATCGTGTGACCTTAGGGTCCTCGTTAGTGGCCCACTTCCGACCCATAATGAGGGGACGGTATCTCGTTCGTCACATCCTCGCGCTGATAAACGGCCGCGCGAAGGAATCGAATTCAATCTCGCTGTACAAGATGTTTCCCCCCTTTTTACAAAAGAGATATTCGAGAATCGGCTTTAATTAACAATATCGGGTTGTCAAAGAATGCAGACATTTGATTCCGCACCGGCTCCCACTATTACCTTTGTTCGAGTCGCTACGTTGTGTTCTGATTTGAAATTGCAGGAAATTTACGGGCGCACAATAAGTCTTCTAAGGTATAAAGAGCGTCACTCATCTTCTTTGTACGTCGCCAACTTCATATCATTATTTCATCTTGAGTCTTCCGTTACTGTCGCAATATTCTTTACGTCCATAATTGCATCTAAACATTGTTTTATTTTAGTTGCTCTTCCAATAAACTATTTTTCTTTTCACTGATGGTTTATTTTTTATTTTAATTGATTCTCAAAAAAAAAAGAAAAAGAGCTTTCGCCGTCTTCTTTGTGATTTTTGCTGTAATCGTGTTACTTCGATAGTATTTCTGGGCGCACGTGAGTACGAGCAGGAACAAGATTACAGTTCCGTTTCAAATAACAGGTAGCAGTATATAAATAACTACTACTTGATTTTTACCTATTATTTATAAAGTCTACCTACTCGGTTGCTAAATTGTTGAGCGAGCAAATTAACTTACGTTCCAACTGCCTCCAGGAATCGGACGCTATACACGAGACACCCGTATACCTAGAAGGTAAGAGCGAGACACCCGCTCAAGGCGACGATATGAGCGAGCCACCCGTATCTGGGAGCTATGAGCGAGACACCAACTCAAACTGACGGTATATACGAGACACCCGCACCTGGTAGGTATGAGCGAGACACCCACTCAAAGGGTCGAGGTCATAACGTAACCCCAAAACGAAGGTCTGAATTTCAAATAAAATAGTGAATGATAGTTCCTTCGCTTTAATATAATCTTCAAACGGGAGAGATGTCTCTTGATATAATAGGGAGAATTGAGACAAACGTTTTTAATTTTTGGCCAAGAGATGGCGCTCACAGCCACATAAATTCCGGAAATCCGTTCAGGGTTCTGAATTTTTATAAGGAAACCTGTTGAAAAATGCTGAAACCTTGAAATTTGCCGAAACGTCAATAAAAAGGACTTTCAGACTTGATCCAGAGATGGCGCTGGTAAATAATAACTGAAAGCCTCAGATGAATTCAAAAGTAAAATGATGATGCCTTAGTTTTATATTGTTTGTAAACGGACGAGGCGTTTCGTGATGACATAATAAGAATAATTTAGTAAATCATGTAATTGCTGACCAACAGATGGCGCTCGTAGTCACACGCATCTGGGATTCTTCAAAATCTTTTCAGGGCGTTGAATTTTAATAGTTTAAACTTTGAACGTCGGTGAAAAGGTTTGCAAGTTTGATTCATAGATGGCGCTAAAAATAAATACCAGGTGTCTCATTAAAGCGGCGCGAGGCTTCTACGTAAAACGATAATTCCCCAGTTTTATTTAGTTTTTAAGCTGGTAAGATAGAAAGGGGTATTTAATAAATTGATACACAGATGGCGTTCGTAGTCAGTCACAAGAACATATCGGTAAACATGCTCGCAGACATGTTCGTTGAAAAGTTGGCCTAAATAAGACATTTCTGAACCTTCATATATATATTTTTTTAGTTACTTTTTCTTAATTTTTTATATTTTTATTTATCTATGCTTGGAACAATTGTTTACTTATTTGTTTTTTTTTTGCAAGTCGATCGTATTGTATTTTGTTTTTTTTTTGGGTCCACAGTTTCAGCTCTTCTTAATTTGTAATATGTTTAGTTATCTCTCTGACTGATGTGAGAGTAAAAAAGTTGTAAGTGCTAATGATAGATGGCGCTTTGAATATACGAGTACAATGGACTCCACTAGCTATAAAAAGAAACGCCAACTGTGGTAGGGTTTGTGTGGGTACTTCTATTTTTACGCCCTCAATCAAGGCCATCTATAATGAACGTTTAATTTGATTTAAGAAAAACTGAGAGATGGCGCTTGTGCATTCTTAATCAAGGCCACCTGCAACATATGTTTAATTTAATTAAAAAAAAGACTTCTGGCTTTAGATGACATTTCTGATTTTGTCACTTTTGGAATTGACTGATTGTGAGAGCGAGCAAGATGTCAGCGCCAATGATAGATGGCGCTTTGATGAATATGCAATGGATTCCGCTATCTATAAAAAGAAGCGCCAACTGTCGTATGGTTTGTGTACTTGTGTTTGTGCTCTATCGAGGCCATCTACAGTTTACGTTTAATTTAATTTAAGAAAAATTTTGACTTCAGGAAAAAACACCAATAGGTGGTTTAAGTCAGTTTATAGATGGCGCGTTTGTGCGTTCTTATTCAAGGTCACCTGCAATATATCTTTAATTTCATTAAAAAAAAACTTCCGACTGCAGTTGATTTGGTCACTTTTTGTAATCGACTGATTGTAAGAGAGCAAAAGTTGTCAGTGCTAATGATAGATGGCGTTTTGAATATGAGACTCCATTATTCCGTCATCAATCTTAATAAATCTGTAAATAATTTTAACAATAGCTCGTAAAGGAGCGCCATCTGTCGTAGGAATTGTGCACTTGTATTTGTAGTATGCCCTCTATCAAGGCCATCTACAATTTAAAGGTTTAATCTCATCAAAAAGATACTTCGGCTGCAGCGAAAAACACCAATAGACGGTCCAAGTTACTTCATAGATGGCGTTTATGTACTTCTATTTGTGCGTTCTTAATCAAGGCCACCTGCAATGTATATTTAATTGAAGAGTTGTTAAAAGAGACAGGAGATTTTCGCAGGGGAGTGAGTGAAATACAACAACTCCGTGTGGTAGAAATTATTGCAATTGTCTGCTTGTGCAATATTGTTACGAGTGAAAAATTCATTTAAATCATTTTTGGTATTGCCAGTCACCCTGTATTGCATGGGAAATTCAACGGTCCGTTTGTGCTTACGTGACTTTCGGCTTGTTTCAACTTGAGGTGATTTTGTTCGGATATAGTAATCGTCACCCCTTGCCCCGATCTATTTAGACTGGGCGTGTAATTTCATCAACGCGTCACTTTTGCCGCTGAAGTCTTAACGTACACACATATTATCAGTGAAGTGCCCACGATTTTGTGCCTTGATCATGTTGAATCCTTTGATCGAACGCTGAAACGGAAGTCATTTACTCAGAGATCTGCTTAGGTGCACGTTAAGCAATACAAGCTTTCTTATAAGCTTTTTTTAGCCTGTTGCTGCGAGGAAAGAACAGGTGGGGTTTTATTGGCAACTTTGTGAGCATTTCGGTTTGTAACACGCGTCTTTTTTTACTATTTAGGCTTGTAGTCGTACCCCCTTCTGACTACTTCTTTTTTTGTAACGCCCTTTGAGACCGACCCTTGTGTGCAAAAGCAGTAAGCGGAGCCTTAGCTGCTAAAGGTCAAAACATCGCTGTCCACCCCTTCCTCCCGTTGGAGTTACACCCGACCTTAGACGATCCAAGTCAATAGGAGGGACTGTGACGTGACATCTTGACGTCATCCTGCGTAATGACGCAATTGGCAACACCGACCTCCTGTCCCGAATTGTATCTCGATTGGTATTTCCAATCTCACTTGGACAGTGAGCTAATGCCCGTTTGCACCGTATGAAGTAAGCAATTCTTAAGTATAGGATCATACTTAAGTTACCGATTTCATTTGCACCGCTACTATTTCCTTTCCTAAATATATCTTATAGCGTTTTCGATTCACTTGCACTGGTTGCACTCAGTGTATTTACATCTTCTTTTAACCTTATGTAATAATACGAGATGAAGATATTCTGAGTGCGCACTAGTGCGGTCAATCGAAAACGCTGTTAACTTAAGCCCCCGAATATGCCCACCTTAACTTTAAGCAATGGGCGCATTCAGGGACGCTCAGCGGCTTAGCTAAGCTGTAATTCAGTCAGCGTTTTCTAAGTGTCAGCACATAGTGATTCCCTGAACGAAGTTCTGAATGGCAGCTGTCTCACATGCTTGACGTACTATATGGACGAGTTAAATAAACGGTTAATCCCGTCAATCTGCACAAAATCGTCAAGTCAACGGTCAGAGTAAACTATCTGACCAATCATCGACTGGAAAAATTGAATACTGATTCAACCAGTAAATTTAAATTATGCTCCCACTACTTTTTTTGATAGCGCTGAGGAACTCTGCCTACAATTTATGCGCTGAGTAAATATCTCAGCAGCTTTCTTTCAGCGGTCTGTCAGCTTATCCATTCAGGGAAACTGCTTACTTAGCCTCTCAGCCGCTGAGCGTCCCTGAATGCGCCCAATGACTGATACATGCGCAGTAGTACAATTTGAAAGTTTGGTTTTGTTGAGGTTAGGGGACGATTGACAAGGGTATCTGTACATTTTTTACCAAAATGATGGGTAATTATCGGGAAATCGACAACGACGATGTGTTCGAAGATGATTTTGAGATCCTTGAAATAATCGAATTTGGTTTCCCTCGTCAAATTTATCAGCGATCTGAGCATTTCGATACTCTAGATGAGCTAGGGTTTTAGAGAAGATTTCGGTAAGTAAAAATTACCGATATCAACGTATAAACTAATATACTAAAATATAATTTAAAAAAAATTCTTAAATTATATACTTTTCTAGTCTAACTAAACAAACAACCCTGAATTTGCTTGTACTGATAGAAGATGAAATAGAACATCACACAGATTTGTAAGATATGTAATAAAGTGACAGTAACATACACTAATACATACTTCTACTTATTTTCTAGAAACCAAAGTGTGTCTCCAATAAATCAATTATTAATATGTCTACGCTTTTTGGCCACGAACGGGCATTTACAAAGTGTAGCTGACTTTGCAGGAGTCCACCTATCAACAGTATCTAGGATAATTAAGAAGGTATCAAGAGCGATTGCTCGATTATATCCTAGATTTATCCGATTACCAGAAAATGAACAGGAAGTCCGTGATGTACAGATAAAATTTTATGAAATTGCATCATTTCCTACCGTTGTTGGAGCTGTAGACGGTACACACATTAAAATTCAATCTCCAGGTAAGTAAATAAAAGGGAAAATTTTATTGTACACTAGAATTCTTGTAGATGAAGAAGGAGAGATTTTTAGAAATCGGAAAATGTATTTTTCCATAAATGTGCAAGCTGTTGGAGATGCTAATCTTTATATTTCAAGTTTGGTGGCAAGGTGGCCTGGCTCAGCACATGATGCTACTATTTTTAACAATTGTCAAGTGAGAGCCAGGTTTGATGCCGGACATTTTCCCAATTGTGTATTGCTGGGTATATTTTAAAATCCAAACATTACATTAATAAGTTTACAAGTATATTTATTTAGGTGATAGTGGGTATCCACTACGACCCTATTTTTTAACTCCTTTATTAAATCCCCAAACAAGACCTGAGCAATTATATAATGAGGACATATTCACACAAGAAATGTAATTGAGAGGTTATTTGGAGTATGGAAAAGGAGGTTCCCTGTTCTTGCATATGGTTTACGTTTAAAAGTTGACACTTCTTTGACTGTTATTGTTGCTTCAGGAGTTTTATATAATTTTTCCAAGTTCAATAATGAAGAAGAAGCACCTCCTGCTGAGGGCATCGATCAGAATGTCTTAGAACACTTAATTCAAATGGGACAAATACCTGAAGATCCAAATGCACAGGGTCATGCCAACAGAGATATTAGAAATGAATTTATCAATAACTATTTTGCAAATTTATTGTAATAATAAAAAAAACTAATCTAATACAGAACTATTTCTAATTTTTTTAATTGTTCCTTCTTAACTTCTAATTCTATCTCTAATATTTTGAGTTCCAGCGCTTTTTTGTTCTTCAAATTCCATAAATTTTTTAAATTGTTCTGTTAATTTGGCTATGGAAAGCCTTCGGTCCAATAACATATTATATTTTTCGGCTACATCAGAAGAAGTTGATGCTTTCACCACTGTTGTTGGTCTTCTGCGGCTTGACTTCTATAATTCGTTTTTGTTATCATACAATAATTGTTGCATCTTAGAAACATAAATATTTTATATAATTAAAATAATGACTCTTCTAAACAAGCAAGAATCTAATACTAAAATGTGTAGGTACCATTCAAAATATAAACAAAAACTCTATACATATTTAAATTTTTTATTTTGACAAGGAACAAACAGCTTGTGATGCATAAGAGTTGCTATATCTTTTGATTTTTGCTTGTTTATAAAAGAGTTGTTTTTATTATATTAATTTAATATTATGAGCAAGAAAATTACACGATAAATATTTTAGGCGTTTCACTTAAAACTTACAAGTGCTGTGTTTACAGGAGTTTGTAGTTGGGCTGGAGTATAATGTTGTGTCCACTGGCTTGTACTTGGCTCTGCGTTATTAGTACTTTGTAGATTGATGTTTTCCTAATGAATTTTATTAAGTATAAATAGCATAAAAAAGTTTTGAAATTATAACTTACATTTTCAACTTCCGACAAGGGCAGCAATTGAAAAACTGGGGATTTTGTTAACACAGCCTCACTGTTATGCTCAACCTAGAAATCTCATCACATTAATTTAAACAAATAAGCCATTCAAAAAAAACCGTCATCAAAGCAGGCCATGAACGAGAAAGATAGATATAGCAGTCAATTTATTTTAAAAATGGTAGTAAAATCAATGGAAATTGTGTATGTTTAATGAGGGATGCATACGAGGAATTTAGAGAAGTTTAGGGTGAAAAATATACCTGACATTTTAGTTCCTTTGTACAATTAAGGAGAGATATACGTCTTTTTTTCCTCGGCCTGCTTTGATGAGGGTTTTTTTGAACGTCTCGATATTAAATTCTGCAACTCATATGCTCAAGTTAACATGAACATGATCACCATCAAATTCATTTATCATGCCATCAATGGTTTTTTCATTCACAATACTTCTTAAAAAAGCATCCTCATACGTCTTCTTTTGTGAGGTACCTCCACCTAAAACACAGATAATAAACAAACATAATATTTACAATTAAAGCTGGTTCTTGTCCGATGAAAATTGTATCACAAACTCTTTTAAACGGACACTAATGGCGCACAAACTTAACGTTTTGCAGTCGTTCGATAGCTTCGTCAGAAGTGAAAAATATACTGCGAAACGTTAAGTGTTTGTGCGCCATGTGTCCGTTTAAAAGAGTTTGTGATATAATATTTACAGTTTTAACACAGGACTTATTCATACCGGTCAATAAAATTGATTTCCTTTCCTCGGCAGCATTCTTTCTAAGGTTTCTTTTTGGTTATTATAGAGCTTTTTTTAATTGGTCTGCTTCTCTAACTGTGCCTCTAACTTTAGCGGAGGCAGCCTTCGACACACCCGGGAAGTCCCTAGTCAATGTCAATCACTTACCAATTTCGATAATAGTTGTTTAGTTTGTACCAACCTCAGCAATATTACTAAGATTTTACCGTGTTGCCAAATTTAGCAAGACTCAAACAATACTTACCTAAAGGGTGCGTTTTTAAAGTGTGCGAACAAGTGTTCGTGTACTCGAACATGTAAAAAGGCGTTTTTAAATACAAATCGAACAACCTAGCTAGCGTTTTAAAATTTCCCGAGTTGTTCGAACATAGTGTTCGAGTTGTATTCTCTTGCACCTACTCGGCAGGAAGTGCACGAAGTACAGTGGCGGGAATTGAATAAACATAACCTAAAAATTCTGAAGTACGTCGATCACACAACACGATGGATACTTCGCCTTCATCGTCAGAACATTATAAGAAAGTTTACATGTCATAGAAATGAACATTTAAATTCGTTACCTATTTATGTAGATACATAACTACATAAGCAACAAAAAACAAAAATTTAAGGTTATGTACATACGCATAAATGACCTATTAGCGTTTTTATATTCTAGCGAACGAGCAAGTGTTTGAACAATTTGGAAATTGTTCGAACATATTTGGTTTGAACAGTAGGTGTGATTTAAAAACGCACCCAAAGACAGACCTAAAATTCTACGGTGCAAATGAAGGCTGTCTTAAGTTAGACTTAATTTTAAGTCTTTCTTAAAATGAGTAATGCTTAACCAAAATACGGTGCAAACGGGCATAAGTGTCAAAGTGGATTTATAACAAGGTCGGATCTGTTTTATTTTCTTTCAAAGTTGTTATTGTCGCTTTAAACGTTGCGTTGCGTTAATTTTATTTTAAGTGAATAACTTTGAATAGTCACATTTTGCATTTTTGTAAACGAAAGGCAGATCTGCTTCTCGGTTAAAGATTTAATTATTGAAATATCGTTTACTCTCTTTTCTTATAATTTCATTGAGACCCTGTCTGGGAAACTAATAATAATTTTAATGAATCTTGAAACCGTCACTCAGCCCCAGCAAAAGTCATGATAATAATATATTCGTGATCATATTTATGCGTGATCTTGTCGAAGCAGTTCCTTTAAGAGCGTGCAAAGTAGTTTTGGCACGTTTTAACCGTCGTCGTCGCACCGAACGCACGAATATATTAAACTTTCATTTACGAGAGGAGGAGGAAGCAATTGTTGGCGACAGCAATTTCGCAAAATTGCTCGAAACGACCGTAACGCTCATCTTAAGAGGCATTTTTTACACATCCGCATGAAATACGGCCGCCACTCCGGTATTAATATTCACCCTTCTTCCCTCTGAAATATTAGAATTCTTAAGGAACCTATTTTCCGCACGCCCGCGGCAATAAATAGTGAATATTCAATACCGATATTAAAAGAGCGGGCGGGGCGGAAGGGGAAGGATGATAATAATAGTAAAACCAAGACGGCGCGGCGTGTACGCCAATTGATATTAACCACGGTCTGGATTAAGCTCGTCATCCCTGCTTGTCGTTTTAATATTACGAGGCATGTTGGCCCTCGATATTGCCCACAAAAATTAGTGTGGCTCCTTTCGGCAGGGAAACTCCGGCGTTCGAGTTTTTATTTAATGCGGCGGTCGTAAAAGCGGAAACCCCTTTTGCTGCTGTCCCTCATTAAATAAAAAAGAAGAGAAAAGTTAAATACCACCGATAAATTCATATTCAATTCTCCAACAGAAGTCGCTCGAGAGTTATTCTGCAAAGGAATATTGCTTTCCGTTCAGTTTTAAAACGACCCGACCGTTCTCTTGCGATAGTTCAATAAATTGTTTCTGCACGTATAGGTTGGCCCTTATCATCCCTAGTTTATGATACAATTGTCTAGTGCGTCAGACTATCTCAACGAGAAACCACCCTCTCTCCCTCCCCCCACTTTCAACAGGCAGTAAATTCTTTGCCACACTTAAAAGTTATGAGGGCATAAAACAATGTTGATAACAATACACCTATAGTGTTATGTTGTACGTTTTTTTTTGTAGGAATATCCAGGCGTACCAGTTGGTACCTTGATTATACGTTGATTCCAAAAATGACCGGTCAAAGAGGTATTAAACTGTAAAGGGAGGAAGGAGTCGAGCAAGCTTCCGCAGAAAAGACTTTTTGAGATCATGTTCCTCCCCGAGTTGAGGGAAAACGCCGTCCGATTAGGGTGATAGCTCAAAAGAGGAATTGAAGAGTTATGTAACAATTTGGAGTTTGTTACGTTTCAAATTTCCCGCCAAAGAAAACGCGGAATCGAAACGATATCTGGCCCGCTTTCGATAGTTGGCAAATCTGTACCCCTTCCTTGCTTCTTCGAAGTTTATTGGTGGATGACGCACCACGTGACTGTCTTCGGTTTCGTATCCTAGCAACCTTCGCCTGCTACAATTTCGCCTCGTTGAGGTTCTTTTTCTTGTTCGAAGTGTGTTACAAGTCAGACGTGTTTTACGTGCATAATAAAATTATCTGTGTTCTTGCTCTTTGGGAGGAGTAACTTATTTGCGGTTGTGCCGGAAGATTTCGTGACATTTGGGAATAATTTTAACTCCAATTCCAAGCCTGGGAACATATTAGCCCCCAGGTAATGTAAAAGTGCAATGGCGTGTATCAAAATGGCTGCTAACGAAAACTTTTCCCTTTACATTCAGGCTTTTCTGTTTGGGCGCAGTTTTCTGGCGCAGGCCTTTAGGCCTAGTTCTCCGGTGGCGCTTCTGCCCTGTGAATGTACCGTGGCCCGATCGTGGAAACCTGACCAGCCATCTTGACGATCCCAGCGGATCCAGTTTAATCCAAATTGTCGACGCTACCCGCGGACGACAGAGGGCGTGGTAACTACCCACCGGCCACCGCGCTTCGGTTGGTAACGTTGACCCTGACGCATGACTGGACGCGCTGTCAAAAGGTTAGGTATTCCAACTTTAATTTTGCGGATCGATCGCTTTATATCTTAGTCATTTCTCGTGAATAGTTGAATCGCGAGGAAGAATTTCGAAATAAGTGTTGCGCTGCGTTTACCGTAGTTAATTTTAGCATAAATTAAGCAGCCACTTGTAATTGTGTAAAGTGTTGTTTGTTTTGATTTATGTAATAAAACCTCAGTTGTGTTAACTTTAACTTCGAGTTTAATTTCTGCGTTCACGCAAACCAGTGGGTAAAGTCTCGCCTCTATTTATTGTTGATTTATTTCTGTCCGATCTGGTCGATTGAAGACGTCGACTGGTCGATTACGTTTTTAGCTTCTGGCGCCCTTAATAATTTTACCACCTTAATCAACCCGCCCTTTTCTTCACTGTTGCTAGCCAGGAGAACAGCTGATACGTTTAGTCAGCAGAAGCTTGTCATCTGTCAGTGGTAAATGAGAGGCAAGTTAAATTTAATTATAAATTTGGTGACAAGTTCCAAAAATGACCCGTCGAAGCTTTAAAGGGGGTTGTGGTCGAAGAGGAGAACGGTTTCTCGTGCTATTTTCTCCCCACGTTGAGGGATAAGAGGGCGGATTCTTTTAATTGCCTCTTACGTTGAGTAATATGTAATCTTGTGGTCTGGTGCTTATCGTGCACCTCGTGTTGGACGCCAACTTATTCTATCATTATTAATGTGGTCTTGTTTCCGTTCGTACTCATATATTATTAACAAATATTTCTTCGAGCCTTCCGGGATAACAAACGTCCTCAACCACGGCACCAAAATATAACAACGAAGATTGGTCTCAACTTAAAGTTCCGGTAAATTAAAAGAACAAAACACAGTCTGATCGGCACAAAGAACTTTCTTACCAAAATTACCTGATTTAACAATGATGACCAGGCATCGAAAAGCAAAAAGAAATGCTTGTGGTACACGTGGAGTGCTTCTTAACAAATCGCTGAATAGATTTCCAATTTCAGTAAGGAAGGGGTCACATGTTCCGAACTAGCCAATAGTAAAATTCCTACGAATTCATGCATAATATTGATCTGAACTGGCCGCTGTGAAAATCTGCGTCGTCGATATGCGCATGGCCCCTGAAACTGCCATCTTTGACATCATTGGCATAATACGGACAATTCAAAAAAAAAATTAACGGACTTTTACGCGTAACATTGTAACATGTTATTGTATTTTCGAGTATATTTGTTCAATATTCTTTTTTTAATGTGATCTTGTTCGTGCTCGTACTCACATGCGCCCAAGAATTCGATCGTTAGTCAATAAAAATAATTTTGAAGTGTTTTCGTGTGTATTTGTTCAATAATTTTTTAATACTGTTATTATTGTTGCTACTTTATTAATAAAAAATATTTTATAGTGTATTATTCGCGAGTATTTGTTTTATTTGTAACGAAGTAACCATTTAAGTTCATCACCGCGCAGAATTAAAAGTTTTGTTTTGGGTGGGAGTTCCAGCAGAGTGGAGCTCCCTACCACTCACATGCCTACATAAACGTGTGAAAGCGCAGCCAGAACAGCTCATCCGCCCGTCGCGTCGGTGTATGACGCACTAAGCGACCTGGCTCCAGTCCCTTACCTACCAGATACGTGTATACCGTCCCTTTGAGTGGGTATCTCGCTCATATCTACCAAGTACGGGTGTCTCGTATATACCGTCCCTTTGAGTGGGTGTCTCGCTCTCACCTTCCAGATACTTGTGTCTCGGATATACCGCCCGATTTTGGCGTATAGGTGGTGCTGCAGCATCTGAAGTTCGGGAGTCCTACATGCAAGAGTTCGATGCAAATTTGACATTAATTTGTACAACAATTTAATATTTACCCAGACGTGCTGACACAGGTGTTCTTGTACACTATTCTACATTTAAAAAAATATTTTTTAAGACCTCTGTAAAGCGAATTAATCTAAACGTGACAGATGAGACACATTTTAAAATTTTAGAGCAAAGGATTGAGTGAAATTTGCAAGAAATATTATTTATAACAATGTTAATAATGTGAGGGACGGATGCATAAAAATGATAACAGAAAGGGGGTGAATTTTACTTTTAACTCCATCAATTTTACGAGGCCTAGTCGAGACAATATGCTCCTCTGGATATCACGACGAGAATGAGAGAGAAGTTCTATTACTATTCAAAATAATCAACAATTTCTTCTTCTGTTCACTCTTTTACCAAATTTTTAATCAAACCACAAGGGACCCAAGTGGCAATTTCTTTGTTTGTAGGTAGGTATCTGGTTTGAACTAGATCATAATTTAGACAGGAGTAAAATTTAAATGTAATTATTACAGATTACTTCAGAACGAATCGTACAAAGTCAAAATGATGTCATACGAGACAACGCTATCAAATTCAAAATTATTTTATAACGAGGAAAACAGTCGTTAGTTCTTAACTAACATAACTAATTTGCAAATACCCAATTAAGTAATTAACTAATATAATTAATTGGCAAATAAACTAATGTTTTCTCACCCAAACCATGGTACTAGATATAGAGAGACGGACGGATATTCGGACTTTGTTCATATTAGCGGTGAGCATATTTTCCGCGGACCTTGTATCGAATTTAATTTACGTACAGAGCTTAATGATATAGGAAATGCTGGATTCTTACAATAATAATAATAAATAATTAGATCTTTACTGACGGTATGTTCTCCCAGGTGTTAATCCCAGGTTTATGTTCATTCTTTCTGTAGTGGTTTGTGACCACAAATGTGTGTTGGTTGCAATGTTGCAACCTCTTCTCTGGCATCCCTTAAAATTGCGTTTCAGTGGAGTAATGACGTTTGAGTCTTGACAATCCACTATACGAATTTTTGATGAAGAAAATTAAAACCGTAACAAAACTAATTTGTTTCTTCGTAATGGAGTACCGCCCAAATATTTGCGTAATTTCTCCCCGCCCCATTTATCCCACACATATCGCGAGAACAAACAAAGCGTCGTACTTTTTAATTGAATCGCCGAGAATCTCGCACACGGAAATGCTAATAGATTCGCGAAAACAAGGAAATCAACGCCCGTCCGTCCCTCCGCACGCAAATATTTATAATTCGCATTCTCGGGGGTAGCGCGCTCAAAAATTTCGCCCGGTAATATAATTAAATTTTCGGGGGGGCGGGGGAGGGGGGGAACGAGCACCGTAAACTACACGGAATCGAAATTAAAGTATCAAATATTTCATCGGCCGCACCCGGTTCGGAGTTTGTTCGGCGCAAGATGAGTAAACGCAGATTATGAATTTCTAAACTCCTCGCGCAAATATTGTCGTAATCGAACGTAATTAAGCGAATGTTGCATTTCGGCCCCTCAGCCTCGCCACCCCAACCCCCATCCACGTGGGTAACTTGCGATGCATACAAAGTAAGCGCGGAAACGAACACTTCACAAATTCGGACGGAAACTAATCGCTAAATGAAGCCTAGTTTTGCGTTCATGTTTGAGTTGTAAGTAAATACTGCAGCAGCAACATCTTCGAATTTATATTTAATTATATGTTTAAATAGTCGAGAAAGTCAGTATTCGGGTCAGTTGCACATTTGCGCCCTGGGTGAATCATTTTATTATGACATGAGGTTAAAAGAAGAAGAGAATTGAAAATACTATGAGAGTAAGTATTAAGTACGTGGCGAAAGCTCAGAATGTGTAGATCCCGTTTTTCCAACTTTGTTAAAGGAAACAGTAGCTTTATTATTAAGCGCCTCTGAAATTACATAAGAGCTTGCATGTAGGCACACGTAAAGTCAAGTCGACACTCTAACGAAAGTATCAAAAGCCGTCGGTTGTAATCAAGCTTGTTACAGTGAACGTTTTTAATTTCAAAGCGTTCCAAGCATTAAAAACGCTGATACGTTCCGGTTGTCTTTTTCTAACAAATTCGAAACAAAATTATTCATAGTTGCGATTAAAAAAAAAAAAAGGAGGAGGAGGAGGGAGGGCTTCAGTGTCCTGCACGAACCGGGGACCCTAAAAATTTTTACGGCACACTTTTATGTAATAGAGCAATTTGCGGCGCATAATTATTCCGTTTTACATTCGTGTTACGGCGTTTTTATACGCGGCCGTATTTCGTGCCTTGTCATTAAGTCCACGCGCTTAATTAGCTATGCTCGTACTCTCATTGAGACGGCGAGTCCGACAGCGCCGTCTCGCGGTGTTATTTCGGCCGTAGATCATCTATTTCGCTCTAAGTTTATGTTTCGGCCGTAAAGATAACGCCTTGCGTTACCGTAAAATGAGATTTTGAACCGGTATTTTACACGGAAATAAAAAACCGAGCTATTTTCCATAAAATAACGCCCGCGGAAATATACGACTTTAAATGTGTGTAAAATTCTACGAAAGCACAGTTTTATTGTTATTAAAATTCATAGTTCACTGTTATTATAAAAAATGGTATATACAATCATAATTCAGAAGTAGATATGCTATACACGCGTTCGGCCCAACTTCTACATGCAGATTTTACACGGATATACCAAACTCGCAGTTAAAACCTGTATCAGAACAGCTAAAATTAGTTTCCCAAGAACAGATAAAAGTTTATAGATATGCCAGGTAGCAGTAGCAATATGACAGCAAAAATGACGATGGATGGCAACGCCCTTTCTCTTGGTTTGAAAACCGATGATTATATATCTTGGCGTCTCTAACTGTGGAGCTATTGTAACCGTCCACGAATGATTTGTTGCAGTTGGAAGCGATGGATATTCGTGCAATCCATCGCTTCCAACTACAACAAATCATTCATGGACGGCTAAAACAGCTCCACAGTTAGAGACACCAAGATATATGTATATAATCATCGGTTTTCAAACCAAGAGAAAGGACGTTGCCACCTATCGTCACATTTGCTGTCAAAATGTTACGTTAATATTTGAAGTAACATGAAATTAGGGACATAGCTTAATATAACAACAGATTTATTATTAATTAATTAGAATTATTACAAGTGCGATTACTTACATTGTGTTTTTGGGGCACTAACGGACAACTAGACTACATGACACTCTGAAGAGATTTGTTCTAATTCTCTGCTAGCGTTGGCTTTGTTGCCTTTTTACAGGGGTTTCGTTTCCGGGGTGTGACGTCAATTGTTGCCTTGACATTTGTGTACGCGACTCCGCGCTAGATCTGTGCCCGTAGATGAGTCATTAGATTTTGCGCACGGCTCGCTGTAATGGTGCAGGTGGTCTTCTGCACCGCGGGTGAGTCATACGTTACATAATTGCGAAGGAGTCATTCTTATGTTTATGTTATCGTCTTGTGTTTATGTTACGCTCGACTGATTCTCAGCTGTACACCTTTGCTGGTTCTCTTATCCTAGTTACAATATTACTACTGCTCCCTGGGGCCCAATTCTTGAAATCATTCGACATCATGACGTATGCGACATGACGTCAAAATGACGCAATTCTCGAACGATTTGTATAGTTTTGCATGAGAGCCTACGTCATTTTGACGTCATGTCGCATACGACATTTGTCGAGTGATTTCAAGAATTGGGCCCCTGGCAGATCTATAAACTGGTATCTGTTATTTTATTTTAACTACTCTGAAACAGGTTTTAACTGCTCTGCCTGTTTTACCTGTTATTTTATAAACTGCCACCTTTTTTTTTAATAGAGGTTTGGAGAATCTTCAGAAGACATCATGAATGGAATCCGGTATCAGATGTGTTGGATTCGCCCTGTCTTAATCGCCTATTTCTTAGGTCCTTGACAAGAGCGCCTACCAACTAAACTCCTTATCCTCTTATGCAGCTACTAATTTCTGGTATTTGCCGTGAAGCATTCCGTCAGAAATTTCGTACTGTCAGGTGTTATTTGTTTCAGTCTCATTACGCATTTGTATTTCTCACTCCTTCCATTTGTTTCTCATCATTGGCCTTTTGCTGCATGATTTCTCTCAGCATGTTGGTTACATGGTTCCAGTATTCCTCGGCTCTTTAGCATGATTTCGGCGATGTTTGCTGCAGAAATGATTGTGCCGCAGTTTCCATTCGCTTTTTCTCTGGTGCTGGTCCATTTCGTACAGCCGAAGACTGTGTGCTCCGCCGTGTCTATTTCTTGGCAATACCAGCATGCGTCAGTATCTAGTTTTCCGATTCGGTGTAGGTATCTGGCAAAAACCCCGTGCCCCGTCATGGCTTCAGTTACGTAGTAATCAATCTCTCCGAACTTTCTGTTGCACCATTTGTGCAGGTCTTTGATAAAAGTTTTAGTCCACCCACGATACGGGTCCCATATGAGTTGCCATTTTTCTATGAGGGTTTCACGATTCTCTTCAGTGTCTGCTATACCCGTTAGGTATTTTTGTCTCCTTTCCTCTGCCTTCAACTTAATTGGTGGAATAGACGCTATCGCTAGTATAGCGTCAGTGGCGACAGTCCTGTCGGCAGAGGTGACTCTGATAGCCACTTTCCTGTTTATGGACACGAGAAGACCGTCGTAGTGTTTATATTTCAATGCTGGGAACCATATTGGCGCCGCATATAGGATGGTCGAAGTGACAACCCCTGCTAGGACCTTCTTCTTCTTAGATCGAGGTCCTCCGATGTTTGGCATGACCCTGGAAAGCGCCATTAAGGTCTTGCTAGCTTTCTCGCATGTGGTCATCCTAAGATATCTGTCGAGGTATACGCCCAGATACTTTATTTCGGATTTGCTGGTTATTGCGGTCTCTTCGAAGTCATTCGTTAGCGTTCGGAGTCTTCTTGGTCCAGCAAGAATAATAATTTCTGTTTTGGTATCGGCTAATTCTAGATCGTGCTCCATTAGCCAGCTTTTGGTCTTGGACATAGCGTATTTCGCTTTTTCTTCTAGTAGTGCAGGAGTTTTGGCACTGATTATAATCGCAAGGTCGTCTGCGTAAGCAATGGGAGTAATCCCCTGGCCCATCTGTATCTGCAAGAGTCTGTTATATAGGACATTCCACAGGGTCGGTCCTAGGACAGAGCCCTGTGGAACGCCGCATGTCATCGCTTTCTCTGCGCCCGCGGGGGTAATTATGGTCCTTTCGTCCATGTAGGATTGAAGTATTTTGGTCAGGTAGCTGCTGACTCCCGCCTCGTTGAGAGCTTCTACTATCTTCGACCAAGAGGCCGAGTTAAAGGCATTTTTTACGTCTGATGTAAGCATTAGGCAAAAATGCCTGTTTTTCCATGCAGCTTTTTTTGTTTCCATGACAATGTTGGTCACTTTACTCAGTACGTCTGTTGTCGACCTACCCGACCTAAAGCCGTATTGGTGGTCGTGCAAGAAATGTTTACCGTCTAGTTCCTCGATCAGGCGCTGTTTGACGAGCGACTCCAAGAGTTTGGACGCTACGTCTAGGAGGCAGATGGGTCTATACGACGGTTCGTCCTCAGGATTTTTTTTTTGTTTTTCCACCAGCACCAGCGCTGCCCTTTTCCAGATCTTTGGAAAGCGACCTTCAACCAGGCAGCCGTCCATTACCTGTAAGAACTCTTTTTGGTTCGTCATAGCAGCAGCTTTAACTACTTCTGGTGGTATATTGTCCGGTCCCGTAGATTTCCCGTTTTTAATTCTGTTTACAGCTGTCTCTAGTTCAGCAGCTTAGAACGGTGTGATGCTTTCTGCATCGATTTCTAGTTCAGACCATATCACGGTTGGTTTCGTAGGGAACAACCGCTCCATTTGTTTGGCCATTTCTATGTCCCCCCAGTTCTCACCCTCAAATGGGGGTCTCACCCTCAATTTTTTTGTTACAATTTGGTAGCCCTGTCCCCAGGGGTCGTTGTCCAGTTCTTTATACAGTTTTGACCCCCATTATCACATTTTGCTTACTTATGGCTTTCTTAAGATCTTTCTTCGAGTCTTTGTATTTTTTGTTATTGTTCTGAACTGCGAGTTTTCCATCTGTTTGCCATTTGCTTGCGTCAAGGCCCTTCTGTTTCTCCATTTGTCCGTTATCGTTTCGGTCCATCAGTAAACTGGTCGACGTCGATGCGAACATGTCCTGGTGGTCAGATGTTCATTGCACAGCCGGATAAGGCTCATAATGAGGTCAATCGGGTTGCTCGAACTTGCATTAATTTGCAAGGTTTACCAACGTTTCCTTTGAGGCGTACCATTCAGGGTTTTCTGCGACTTTCTCGTTGTTTTTTCTAGCGTTTATGTGATGGCTCAAGCTTTCGAGGCCTCGTTCGACTTTCCAGTTTGTTACCTTATTTGATAGTGCTGCAGTAGACATTGTGACGTCTATGATGGAGCTGCCCAAGGAGCTAGAAAAAGTAGGGGTAGACTCCGTGTTTAGGGCAGTTAGATCTACTAGCTCCATCCACTCCTCCAGTATTTTGCCTTTTTGGTTGTCGCGACTGCTTCCAAAGATATGCGACTTTGCATTGAGGTCGCCAGCTATGAGACATTCTTTGGATTGGCTCCTTATATCCCTTTCCAAGTTGCTCAGGAAAATCTCGAAATCTCCAGCGGGTCTATTTGGGGAGAAGTAGCACGAGTATACTACCAGTGCCTCAAACTCCATTCTTACGAAGCCCCTGTCTCTGTGCAGTCCTAATACTAAGATTCCGTTTCTGACGCCGATGAAGGAGTCAAAGTTTTTATCGCAGAAATACTTATGGACGTACTTCTTGCTTGGTTCTTGTCCGATTACAATGTCTATGCTTTTTTCAAATAAGATTTGTGCTATTAGGTTATGCGCTGCAGGATGCCGATCTAGGTTTAGCTGCAAGAATTTTATCTGGTTAGAAGGTTTGAGTGTGTTGAGCTCCATTTTAATTTTGAGTTGGGCCCTCGCTGCTGTCAGTTTCCATCTCTTGTCTGCCGGTGTTGTTAGCTACCGGCCGGCTTATAGCTCTAGTCTTGGGGCCCGTGTCTTTGCTTCCTTCTCCAGCTTTGCAGAATTTTATTCCGCGGAAAGTTAGTTTCCCAGCTGTTGCCGGAGTCTTGGCGCAGTTGTTGCTGCTTCGGCGGGTTGGTGTTCCTGAGCCAGTGGCGCCAATAGTAGGCTTTCCCTCTTCTTCCTCCTCCCTTGTCTGAGGTGTCTTTTTCTCGTTTTGTTTTTTCCTTTCTATGTTCAGGGCTTCTCTAAAGGCGTTGCACCTGCCCGTGCCAGCCTTGTGTCCTTTATTGTCGCAAATGGGACATGCGGTCTCATTTTTGCATTCCTTGGCCATGTGTCCTTCCTAGCCAAAGTTTAGGCAGGACTTGGATCTATCTGGCCCTTTGCAGTCCTTTGTCCTGTGATTATAATTCCAACATTTCGAACATCTCGGAATGTGAACTCTGCCCTCCACCTTGCAGGGAACGAGCCCCATCTTGATTATATTCTGGGAGATGATTTTCTCAGCATCGTATTTGTCCATAGTGACGCTCACTGCAAGTGTGTTGCCAGCGTTTGGCCGAAGCTCGCTCATTCTGCAGGTGAAAGAGCCAGTTTTCTCCAGGGCTTTCTTAATTGCTGCTTCCACTTCTGCTGGTGTGATGGTCGCATCCATCCCTCTGATGTGGACGGTGTCGGTTAGCTTTCTGTATCCAGCCTTTCTAGTCCCCTTTGGTTCAACTTCGTTGACCATTTTTTGTATTTTCTCCAGGGCCTCTTCGTCCTTTTCTAGAGTTATCAGGAGCTTCCCCTGCTTGGTGCTCCTGAGACCTTTAATGGCTTTGGCCGCTGGCTCGTCCTGGATGGCCTTCTTGACATTGTTCAAGGTTTTTAAGTATTTGGATTTATCGTTGGCCACGATAATCGCAAAAGTCTTTTTTGGGAGGCGTCTTGATCGATTTCTCGTTGTCAAGGTAGCTCTTGGTGGTGAAGATGCTAACTTTGGTGGAGATAGAGTGGAAGATGCACTCTATCATCTTCCTAAGACTGGCTATGTCCATTCCATTTATGTGGTGGATAGCTATCCTGCTTTCTCCTCGGGTCTCTTCTCGAAGCCTAGACAACTTTCTCCACACATCTGCTTGTGACCCGTTGGTTTGGATCCTAATAAACTTTTGCGTTCCACCCCCTAGGCCCTTGCCTTAAGTCTGGTAGTCTGTTCAACGACCTCGAAATCCTCAGTAGCCTCATGTAATTCCGGGCACCTCTCTTTAAAGAGTCTTTTAATGCTTTTTTCCATCTTTAGATCGTCCGGTTCAACAATAACGACTTTAGTCACAGAGTTTTCCGTATGTAGGGGATTGCCCACTTCAATCTCTGTGAGTCGGAATATGTCCTCCGCCCATTCTTTGCTGGAAACATTTTTCCATTCTTCCAGAGTGGTGATGTTTTCAATGTTGTTAATGGTTAAGTCTTTGGAATTCCAGCAGACTGACTGCGTGCCAACTTCTGCTGTCTTATTTTGGGTGGTCTGTGTTTCGATATCGATCATGAGTTTGTCCATTTCCTCATATCTATTATCCTCCAGCCAGCCTTGAATGGACTTCCTGTTGAGGATTTCGATGTTTCTTTTAATTCTAATTGTGATTCTTTTATCTCCCGCTTAGTGTTGGAGTTTTCTGCTACCAGTTTATCTAGCTCTTTGGTTTGTTTAGTCAGTTCTCCAATTGCTTCCACTAATGTAAAAACAATGGAGCTTTCTTTCTTTTTGTATGGAGTAGGGGATACAATCCCTTCAATGGAAGTGTCTAACAGCCTCCGTTTCTTTTGCTAAGAGCCCAGCGAGTTGCATCTTTGTAGCCGTGAGCCCTGGATGTGGCGGCCGTACTTGGCGAGTTCGCCCGCTGTTCGCACAGATCCCGCCGCTTAGATATCCTCACTCCTGAGGTCAATCGTTTGAACTCGCGGAGAGGGCGGCGTCCTCGCTGATCCTTCTACACCAGCCTTATAGCCAAGTTTATGCTCGAAGAAACTCGCAGCGGAGGCCCTCGCCACGCCTGGAGTTCCTGGCTTTTGTTTAATATCCATCTCGGATACTCGGCTTTTTTCTCCGCGGGCCAACAGAGGCCGGGAGTCGTTCGCCTCTGTCCTAGTTCGCGCGTTACGGATTGCCCGGTAACACACTGGATCCAAAGTTCAGCTCCACGCTAGCGCGCGGTGTTTGCGGGCCGCGGTCGAATACGCGCGCTTAAGAATTAATTTCTGTGTTGCTTATCCACTGTTTTTATTGGTCCAGCGATCCGCGGATCGCTTCAATGGTCTGATCCTGCGGAGGGTCGGCACTGTATCACTGGACCCTGCCTCACAGGTCTCGTTTTTTGCACCAACTTCGCACTTATTTACGTACACCTTGACTCGCGAGTTCGCAAGCAAAAGGCACATCCGCACTGGTCGACTGCTGCCAATAGCTGGAGTCCTGTGACTGGACTCCAGTGACTGGCTCCGTATAAACACCACTGGACGCTAACTGGCTCCAGTGAACTAGTCACGTTGAAATAGGAATTCACTGTACTGGCAAGGCCCAGTCACTGGAGTCCAGTCACAGGACTCCAGCTACTGGCCTGTTTACTGGCCTCGTGGAAACGCGCTTTAAGCAAACGCGGGAAATATGTTCACCTGAAAATTATGTAAACAAACGTCTTGCTTTGTCAAAAGCTCCGCCAATATGAGTCAGGGCTGACCTCTGAACTGAGGCTGCGTTCGCAGAAATTTTCAGCGGCGTATTGCAGTCGCCGAGTTGACTCATCGGAAAACCGCATTATGTAAACATAACTAAAAGCGAACGATCCATGGAACGGAATTTAATTTAATTTCCGGTCCAGTGCCCTTCTTGTCGAGTGTAACTCCTCAAACCCAAAGGTGTAATCGACATGTACAGAATGTCAGTGTGTGGTTGATCTCCAAAAAATCCGTCCGTCTCTGTATCTGGTACGATGGTTTAGAGTGAGAATTTATCCTTTGGAACATGGCCCCTTATGAAAAGAAAAAAAGAAAAACTGCACGCAATGACGTATTCATTTACTGATGGATTTTGAATTTTCAGCGTAATTTACACAGATCAAAATCACGAGCTCGAAAAGTCTAATGTCATTATAGATCTTTACTACTTGTACGACGAGATTTATTAGAATGACGCTTGTGCACTTTGCCGCTCCTAGTCTTCCTGAACGCTTTCCCATCGTGACTTGCATCTTGCGGGTTGATTTTCCTGCCCCTCAACGTGTATAAATTCCTCGCCGGTGATTTTTCGGTCGTTTTTCTACATTTCTTTGTCTCGGTCCTCCCCAACTTTAGCAGAGCCGATAGAGATTCTTCTGTTATATCCAACTCTGAAGGCTCATTTGGATCGCTGATTGTACGCGATGTGCAAGGTGCATCTCCAGGTGCATCCGGTTGTCCACAACATCTTGAACCGCAGGGTTGAGGTTGGCTTGGTGGAGCTTGGCCTGACACGATTGGTTGATCGTTGAAAGCTGCACTTTCGACGAGACACCTCTTTCTAAAATGTAAAGTTTTTTGCAAAAATGTGTGGGAGATATCGTTGCGAAAAAAGTACGTACCCTGCACATTTATTTTTAATAGCGATCGCTGCTTTGTAACATTTCTTTGCTACTGAAATAACCGTGCCTTTTTTCATGTAGCAAAGGCCCGCGCTTAACATGAAGGCGTATATGCATAATTTCAAATAAGAAGGTTTTATAAGCCACGGTGCGTTGTTCACCACAGTTTGACCCTGCGAATCAAATTCTCAGCGATTTTGATTAAATTGAGGAGGAAGACTCTACCTGAGATTTGAAGATCTTGTCAATATATCGCCTCAGGACGATTGTTATCAAAGCGACAGGTAGATTTACTGCCCTCACCAACGGGGAGAATTTCATCATCGTACTAATT
Source organism: Dorcus parallelipipedus (assembly GCA_958336345.1). Taxonomy (NCBI): domain Eukaryota; kingdom Metazoa; phylum Arthropoda; class Insecta; order Coleoptera; family Lucanidae; genus Dorcus; species Dorcus parallelipipedus. The sequence goes on along the minus strand of OY284479.1, from coordinate 38,162,803 downwards.
TTTCCACGCGTGGTACTGAAATTTAACGTTTGCTTTTCGATTTGTTGCGCAAAATCAAAAAGAAGCGTCTTCGAAAACAAAAATGTCACAATCGAAAAATATCTCGTACATTTGTTTATTTTTTCGAAGTATGCCGCCTTTTGTCATTCTGATAATGCCGCGTTTCCACGAGGCCAGTAAACAGGCCAATAGCTTTTTTTTATAGAGGTTTGGAGAATCTTCAGCAGACATCATCAACGGAATCCGGTATCAGATGTGTTGGATTCACCCTGTCTTAATCGCCTATTTCTTAGGTCCTCGACAAGAGCGCCTACCAACTAAACTCCTTATCCTCTTTTGCAGCTACTAATTTCCGGTATTTGACGTGAAGCATTCCGTCAAAAATTTCGTACTGTCAGGTATTAATCTTTTCAGTCTTGTGTGTTTGTATTTCTCAGTTTTTGCATTTGTATTTCATCAGTGGCCTTTTGCTGTATGATCTCTCTCAGCATGTTGGTTACATGGTTCCAATGTTTCTCGTTCTTTAGCATGGTTTCGGCCATGTTTGCTGCAGAAATAATTGTGCCACAGCCTTTTCTCTAATGCTCTTCCATTTGACACAGCCACACCGTATCTACTTCTTGGCAGTACCAGCACGTGTCGATCTCTAGTTTGCCGATTCGATGTAAGTAGGTATCTACCGTGCCCGGTCATGGCTTGAGTTACGTAGTAGTCTACTTCGCCGAACTTTCTATTGTACAGGGTGTCCCATTTTCGATGGTATTCGAAACATTAGTTGTGGTTATATCTCGGTTATTATGAACTTTTGATGCGATTTGATTAAAGACTCATGATCTACGTTAAAAGTCGAATAAAATATGCCTTTGTCATTTTTCGATACCTTTAAAAATAAAAAAAATATGCGTTTGAAAATTTGATGAATTTTTCGTTTTTCAACTGTACCTCGAAAATGGCAAGGAGCAGCAAATTTTTAAGTTGGTCATTCAAATTAGCGTAGAAAGTTGACTCAATATTGCGTGCTCAGTTTCTTTCTATTTCCATTATTAACGAAGATACCTATGGAATACCATCGAAAATGGGACAGCCTATACTATTTGGGCAGATTTTTGATAAAAGTTTTGGTCCAACCACGATACGTGTCCCACATGAGTTGCGATTTCTCTATGAGGGTTTTTCGAGTATCATCAGTATCTGCGCTACCCGTTAAATATTTTTGTCTCCTTTCCTCTGCCCTCAGTTGTGTAGGCAGAGGTAACTCTGATAGCCGTTTTCCTGTTTATGGACTCGAGAAGTTCCTCGAGGTGTTTGTATTTTAACGCCGGGAGCCATACTGGTGCCGCGTAAGGGATGGTCGAAGGGACGACCCCAGCTAGGATTTCCTCTTTTTAGATCGAGAACCTCCAATGTTTGGCATGACCCTGAAGAATGCCATTTCTTGTATGTTCTCTCAACGTGGGTGGTCATTCTGAGGTCTCTGTCGAGGTATACGACCAGATACTTTATTTCGGGTTTGCTGGTTACTGTAGTCCCTTCGAAGTCAGTTGTTAGTGACCGGAGTCTCCTCGATCCTGCCAAAATGATCATTTCTGGTTTGGTTGTGGCTAATTCTAAAACATGTTGTATTAGCTAGTTTTTGGACCTGGACATGGCGTATTTCGCTTTTTCCTCTAATAGTGCAGGAGTTTTGGCAGTGATTATAATCGCCAAATCGTCTGCATAGGTAATGGGAGTAATCCCCCGGCCCATTTGTACCTGCAGGAGGTTGTTGTACAAGACGTTCCACAGGGTCGACCCTGGGACAGAGCCCTGCGCGACGCCACACGTCTGCATCATCGGGAGTAATTATGATCCTCTCGTCCATGTAGGACTGAAGGATTTTGATGAGGTAGCTGTTGACTCCCACCTCGTTCAGGCCGAGTTGAAGGCATTTTTTACGTCTAGCGCGAGCATTAGGCAGAAATGCCTGTTTTTCCATGGTGATGTTATATACTTTGCTTAAAGCGTCTGTTGTAGACCTTCCCGGCCTAAAGCCGTATTGGTGGTTATGCAAGAAGTTTATACCGCCTAATTCCTCCATCAACCGCAGCTTGACGAGCGATTCCAAAAGTTTAGACGCTACGTCCAGGAGGCAAATGGGTCTGTACGCCCGCGCTGGTTCATCCTCCGAAGTCTTTTTAGGCTTTTCCAATAACACTTCTTAGAGATCTTCGGGAAGCTACCTTCAATCAAGCAGCCATTCATCACCTGCAGGAACTCTGTTTTGTTTGTCACTTCCGGTAGTATATTGTCCGGTCTCATAGATTTCCCGTTTTTAATTCTGCGGTTACAGTTGCTTCCAATTTAGCTGCTGAAAACGGTGTGATGCTTTCCGCGTCGATTTCCAGTTCAGGCCATGTCACGGTTGGCTTCGTAGGAAACAACCGCTCCATTTGTTTGGCCAGTTCTATGACCCTGGGGGTCTCACCCTCAATTTTTTTGTTACAATTTGGTAGCCCTGTCCCTAGGGGTCGTTGTCCAGTTCTTTACACAGTTCTGACCCCATTATCACATTTTGCTTACTTATGGCCTTCTTAAGGTCTTTCTTCGAGTCCTTGTATTTTTTGTTATTGTTCTGAACTGCGAGTTTTCCATCTGTTTGCCATTTGCTTGTGTCAAGGCCCTTCTGTTTCTCCGTTTGTCCGTTATCGTTTCGGTCCACCAGTAAACTGGTCGACGTCGATGCGAACATGTCCTGGTGATCAGATGTTGATTGCACAGCCGGATAAGGCTCGTAATGAGGTCAGTTGGGTTGCTCGAACTTGCAATAATTTGCAAGGTTTACCAACTTTCCCTTTGAGGCGTACTATTCAGGGTTTCCTGCGACTTTCTCGTTGTGTAGATTATTTTTTCTAGCGTTTTTGTGTTGGCTCAAGGTTTCGAGGCCTTGTTCGACTTTCCAGTTTATTACCTTATTTAATGCAGTAGACATTCTGACGTCTATGATGAACTGCCCGAGGGGTTAGAAAAAGTAGGGGTGCACCCCGTATTTAAGGCAGTTAGATCTACTAGTTCCATCCACTCCTCCGGTATTTTGCCTTTTCGATTGCCGCGATTGCTTCCCAAGATATGAGACTTTGGGTTGAGGTCACCCGCTAAACTGCCACCTATTTTACCAGTTTCGGAGCAGTTAAAATCAGTTTTCAAATAACAGAGACCAGTTTATAGATATAACAGCTAGCAGTTTTTAAATAACAGGCGGTAGTATGATAGCAAAAGTGACGGTAGGCAACCATACATACAAGTTTGATACAAGAAACGTCAAATCCGCATCCACCTCCTAACCACTGCGCTACAGAGCTTGTCCTCCCTACGTCGGTAAATTGGCTTATAATTTGACTATAAAAACGCGTTGAAGAAATGACTTAGAAATGGCCTTCGAACAGATCCGGACTCAGCGTCTGCGATTCCCTAAGTTTAAGTAAGATTACCTGGTTAGAAAGAGAAGCCGTCAGAACTAGTTTTTAATTTTAGTTCCCGTTAGGATCCCTTGGTGACGACGCCGATGGTATGAATTTTATAAGCGAAATTTTCGATCAAAAAAATGGGCCACGCAACAAAAGCAGGCGGCAAACGAAATAAAAATATTCGCGCATAATTCGGCGGTGGTGAGTGCGCGAATGCTAAGAGGGTAGAGCGTTAAAACTAGCGCGCCCCGGAGACGGAGCGGCGTCTACCCCGGCTGCAGATTGCCACACAGGGATTTCGAACCTGCCCCGAATACACAATCACGCCGCATATATTACGGCCCTTGTAAAAATACATTTCATTACATACAACCGAATATACCTACTTACGCCTACGTAACTGAATTTCCAACGCCGCAGTTACGTACCGAGAATAAAGTTATGGAGGGGTGGGGTACATATTGCTGTGATATTAGCAGAGTGAGGGTTCAAAGACTTCTTCCCACCCATCGTAGAAAATACACAAGCAACAATAAGAAGAACTAAATTTAAACCAACACTTTTTTTTGGTAAGTTGCTCCATGATTGATACCAAAAATTTAATAAAGAAAACGAAGTGCGGAAGGCTACATAGTAACCCTAAGACAAATCCTAAAGTTTCTTTATTAAAGCAATACCTTCAACACTCAAACACCATTACTCCACCAAACCACCACAAATCAACAACAACATCGTCTGTGGTGGAACATTTAAGTGGCTTTCATTGCGTCCGTCTTCAGTCAGCCGATTTAGCGACCGATAATCCCGTTGCTTGTCTTCATCGTCGTTAAAGGGAACTGGTTCCCCGGAATCGCTGGTATCATACTAGACGTTACCTCCCGGACATTCAATATTCGAAGGACGTTGATGCAGCTGATGTGCTTGCACCTTAGGACGACTGAAGGTCGGAACGTTTGTGAACGAAAAGCGGATCCGTGCTTCTTATATCAATTTTACTTAATCGCTTATTGAGTTTAAACATTTAAACTCGTTTGGTTTAATTTTGTATTTCTTTGACGTGAACTATCATCACATCAGTTTTATTTTACTTTTAAATTCAAGGTTTATTTTGAGGGTTACGAATGACCCCGATCCATTCCACTGAGATAGCCGGCAGTTGGGGTCGTAACTTAATTTGCTCGCTCAACAAATTTGCAATTAGGTATGAAAACTGTTTGTAGAAAAATAGTAAATGTACTTTAACAAAAGAAATCCTGTTTGAATGGGGTTGGTAGAACTAAGAGCGTAGTACATTTTGATGATGGATACTGTTAGCAGAAATAAAATGACTTCTCCCCCTTTTCTTTAAATTTTTTTAAAGAGTTGTGAAATCGTTAATTTTTTGCACATAACTAATTTATATAAAGCCCCGTCCGGATGTGGCTTAACGCGCGGCAGTAAACGTAACAATATAATAAATGGGGCCGCGGATCGCTTTAGTATTGTTTCTTCTTTCCCTCGGCGTGCGATAATAAATGACAAAGGCAGAGAGCGCACATAAAATAAACACACGGCCGATTGTCAACCGAAAGTTTTTCGCAATAACACCGGTCATTCTCATCACATCTCATTTAATATCATCCCGCCGACTGACACCGCAGTTTTATGCCCCCCGTATTTCACCCTTTCTCGCTTTCGGCCGTAAGAGTGGACGGCCATAATATTTTTAATTTGTTTTACAGCGGCGCTACTGTACAGTCGACCAGGAAGCGGCCCCTATTGTTTCGCTGATAATATTTTAGCCGGCCTTCCGGATAGTACGCACCCACTCCACCACTTTTATGACACTTCCCTTGAATACGACCGGCCATATCCCCGTGTCCTGTTTGTTTGCGTTTTGATTTGTAGTTTTCATAATTTCGCTTTTTTTGGCTTTCTTTTTTTCCCGACCTGATTTATTATTTACTAGTTCGGAGGATGGGATTACTCCCCATTCCGTGCTACAAATATCAAGCAGATGCCGGCGATGTCTTCAATGCCCTAGATTACATCAAAGAGCACGGACGGTATAATTTCATGATAAACATCGTCCATTATCCTCATCTCAGATATTAATACGTCGAGTGCACTTCCTCCGACTCGAGGAGCTTCCAGGTACAACGTTTGCTTGATCTTCATCGTGTCACTAATCCCTAGGATATCGGTCTATTAACGTCCCACTAAAAACAGGACGTGCTGTTAGGGTTGGTTTGATTTCCTTCAAACTAATTCAACCATCAAAGAAAAAATTCAAAAGAATTACCTAAATGCATGGCATGCATTTGCAAAAAGAAAAAGTTATAATAATAAAAGAGTCGCTGAGGTCGATTTGGTGAACACCTGCATCGGCCTATGCCGATATTCTGTAAGAAGCTTGTTTATTTTAAATAGAACGCAATTATAAATAAAACATGACGAAAAACGCTCGATCTGTTATTATGTTTATTATTTGCTTTCTCATTTCGTTGTTTACTCACGTAGCCTCCTGCTTCGATGATGAATTTTGCAGTGTATCTCGTAGACCAATTCTTGCTTGTAGAGTGTATTTATTGTGTGATAAGAGAACTTTAATCAAACTAGCTTTATTTACTGACTGGGAGTATTAAACGCATTAGTGATTTTCATATTTAAAAGCTTTGATTGGTCAGCGTTCGTAACTTGTAGCCGAGTTCGTTAATTTAATTAATCAGCGACCATTTGTCATTCCCTACATCTACTTGAGACTTTCCACACAGTGTACGTTAGAAACCACCACACTCTAAGGGGATTTCTCTCAAGCAAATTATAATCCAGACAATTTGTCATACATTCCTGACAATTTTCTTGACCAAGGTTTTCACACCCTGTATATGTGGGAGGGTCAACCTGTTGTCTTGGCTGTGAGATTTGCAGGTAAATGATAAGCGACTGCCTCGAGACTGTAAGGTCAAAAACACTCATAGTGTAGTACCAGGAAAAACAGTCGAAGGGACCTTGCGCAACTAGGGGTTAGATAGGTTTAGCCGACGGAAAAACGACGAAGAGAGAGATTTGAAAAAAGGTGTAAAGGGCCACTCTCTAAAGGCGATTGGAAGTAGCTGGGAAAGTCCCTACCCATCGACCTTAATTAATTAGGTTAATTAGAAAAGGGGTTAATCCAACATTTCACCAAGGGGGAATCCTTGAAAAACGGGTGATTACTTTTGATTTACCTGCAGATTGAGCGCTGAAGGCGGCAGGAATCACATACTTTGCCAAAACATCTGACTAATTAATTAACTCCATTAATTAAGTACACTGTCGTCCCACCAGGACACTTTGTGCGTTGGTTTATTAAATCGAACAAGTCTTTGAATACCAGCAGAGTTGCTGACGCTGTACTAAGACTCTAACTTTGAATCTCAATTAATTACTGATAAAGCAGGAGTGGAACCCTCCAATAAAACACCACCAACGGTGTAAATCGGAGGAATTTAGATCACGCCGACACCCGAAGTCGAAAACTACTACGAAAGTCACACTGTATTTCTGAAAATCGTATTTTTTGATTAATTGTATTAATTTCAAACAACCAGGGTTTTTACACTCAATTTTTCTGATTCTATAGAAGAGGAGAAGCGGAGTTTTTTCCCGCATCAATATTTATTACAATAAATAATTAATTAAAATTTAATTGTTGTGTTTTCATTATCAACCTGCCTATTTCCTCGTTAAAGCTAATTATACTGTCGCACCAAACAAAGAATCTGGGGGAAAGCATAACGTAGGGCTATTTACAATTGATAATTGGATCATAATTAGGTCATAGCGAAAGTGATTGCGGCATCGGTGCATTCCTTAGGGTCATCCACCCGAAAATACCATCTGTTGTATTGAACGATTAGAGGCGCCCAGCCGTCAGTAGGTATACGACCGAACCTTTACCGTCATAAATTTAGTTTAGAAGTTTCAGTGGTCTGTAATTAGTATTTACTTATATAAATTATTTGCCTGTTTACTTTTCAAGATTAATTAATAGTTAAACAATTAGTGGGCGCATCACAACGTGATGAAAGAAAAGAGTCAAGGAAAAATATGTGTGAAAACATAAAAATCCTGGCTCGAAATCATACATGATTATCAAACTTTGTTTATTTCAGCTTCTTTTTAAATTTGATAAAAATCGTAACTTATTGAAATCATATGCGATAGTTTCTTGTTGACTTGTAATACCATGTTGCAGGAGTATCTAAACTCATTTTAATTAAATAAATTTTGGATGTAAATGGCACTCGCCTTCACATTCAAAATTATCTATGTCAGTGTGTGTGCGTGCGTGTGTGGGTGAATAATAAAGAAAATATTTCGCACAAAACGTAAAACGACAATTTATTATTTCAATTTAAAAACTTTCACAAAACAAATTTATTATGTCACGTAAAGAAATTCGGACGTTTTTAAAAGAAATTTATTAAGAACGAGTTTTTCAAAAAACCCGCCCTTATAACTTACTTACTTACTTAAAGTTCCCGCAACGGTTGCTTGAAAGATAGACCGGTAACTTTTAAATGCGGTAGCTAACACAGCGCCCTCACTTGTTTATTTTCCAAACCCCTTACTATTACCCACAGTTTCCTTCTATCACCCCGGATTGTCATGCCTTAAATCAATTATTTCTAACATTTAAAATTCTAAGCTTAATTCCTACGTTAAATACTACATTTCAACAATTCTAAATAATTTATTTATGACAAAACAGTTAATTTTAAATTGCTTACCATAGCAATTATAGTTTTCTGCGCTTATTTTTTTTTCTTATGATCGTCATTTGTTTTGATTTCATTTTTCTTTTTTCTGAAATTTTGACTTTTTTGTTCTATTTCCAAAACAGTTTTTTTTTTCAGTTGTCAAAAGTATTCTTTTTTTGTTTTGGTTTGTTGCTTCCTAATTTCAAGAGAATTATGGTCGCCATTTGTTTCTTTTTTCTTCTTTTCAAAAATGTTCATTTTTTTGTTCGTTTGTTTACAGAAATTTTAAAAAAATACTGAAATTTGCTTTCAATTTTATCCGTTTCTTTTTTTTCTTACGATCGTCTTTTATTTTTGTTTTTTTGTCATTTCGATTATCAAAAGCAATTTCGTTTTATTTTTATTTTTGTTTGTCTGCTGATTTTCTAATTTCGAGAAATTTGCTTTGAATTTTCGTTTGCTTACAGAAATTGAAAAAAAAAACATTTACATTCATTTGTCTGCGTCTTTTTTACGATAGTCATTTGTTTTTCTTACTTTTTTTCTTTCTTTGTTTTTTGGCCGGACCGTCCACGGCCACGGAGTCAACTATAGATGCGCATAACTTTTTTATTTTCTTCAGTTCCGAAACATTTTTTCAATTATTAGGAGCATTTTTCTTTTTTTACTTTTGTTTGTTATTTTCTAATTTCGAGAAATTGACTTTGAATTTTCTGCGTTTCTTTGTCTTTAGTAAATACCGCGGATGTCAATTGTTTTTCTTTCCTTTCAGAAACTTCTTTTGTTCTCGTTTGTTTATTAAAAAAACGAACATTTACATTTAATTGTCTGCATCTCTTTTTTCTTTCATAATTTCTTTCGTAATTGTTAATTATGATTGTCACGTGTTTTTTTTCTTCTTTTTCTTTTTTTTTATTTACGGAAATTCAATGAACAAAAATTTATTGCAATTTCGTATTCCTTCTTCTTTCGTATAGATTACGACCGTCATGCTCGGTTAACCTGTAAAGTCATTTAGTTTCCTCAAAAGTCAATGATTTTTTCATTTATTTTCAGTTTTGTTGTTATTTAGGTTTCTTTTATCGCCATCCGGCTGCTTCACGACGTGATCCCCGCCTTGCGATGCGATTTTTATTTATTTTTTAATTTTTTTTTACACTAACCTCACGTTTTTTTCCAGTGCCTTGAAAATGAAACTAAAACGCTCCTAATTTTCAATAAACTATATTACCGTCTTTCCTCGAACTTATTAATTTAAAATCGAAAATAATTCGTAATTCATTTTATCAATTTCAAATTCTTTCGCCTCCTGTAGCACATCGTCCATCCACTTGATCTCGTAATCACTGATGTATATGTAATTTGACGATCTCCCCTGGCCATGACAACAAAGAATCTCTTTATGTAAATAGTTCAGCTGTGTAACCTTGATCTTATTTGCTAATGTTCATAACTTGCAGCTGCGAAACCTCGATCTTGTTTACTAATTTAATTTCGTATTTCACGTGTACGTAACAGTAATTGTCATCTTGATGAGTTGAATAAAACTATTATAAAACAAATGTGACGTTAGTTGTTCATCTTTTGTCATTTGCTGCTTGCTTCTTTAGTGTTTTATTTGCAAATGAAATATTTGCAAAATCGTGAAATATTATACATACGCAAGGGGCTTGACGTGGGCTAGGTAAACACCATCTCGGAGTTATATTCGGAAATATAATTAACATCGTTTCAGTAATTAGCGAGTGAAAATTAATTCTGCATTACCTCTGAGGCACGCTTTGATCTTCTCCGTTCTTATTTCCGCGCCGAAACGCTTAGATTAACGACTTCATCGAATTATTTATTTGCCTGAACCGACTCGAATTATACAATAAACACAAATTTTATTAAGAGATGAGCTTTCCTCCCCGAAATTCATTCGCGACGTGCAAAACCGTTCAAGACGAACACACACGAACGCACACGCTCGAGGAGAAGACGCTTTGTAATATTTCAAATGTATATTAAACATTGATTAATATACAGTGTGTAATCGAATAAGTTTCATATCAGTAATGACTACGTTTACTTTCTACAAAAAAAAAGTTTGAGAAGTACTGGAAGTACTTTGTTATCCGTTCGGCGTTTATTCTTTAGTCTAGTCGGAAAAGTGATTATGTATTAAATATTTGAAACGAGTTGCACGTTTATTTTATTGCGATTAATCGCAGACATAAATAAAACCACTCCGGCGATGATACCGACAATTATATCGTTATATTATTAAACGAGCACTCGGCATTCAATTACGCTCTCGCTCGTTAGATATTTATAGGTATTATTATGTATTAATTTATTCAATTAACATGGTGTACCCCCTCGCGTTCACGGAAAGCAATTTTGCGCAATTAAAAATGCAGACGTACACACCCATCGCCAAACAAGAAAAATACGTTCGATTTGCTTTTTGGAAGAAGTTGCAACTTTTCGATGTTGTACATGAGAATTTTGCACAGCATGAAATTAAATAAATCCCCCCGGCTAAATAAAATTTATGGTTCTCGTCATTATCAAACGTAAGGGTCTAATTAAAAACCTATTAAGGTTGTCTGTCGTTCAATTACATTACGCCGAATCCGCTCAAAGTGCTACTTGGAAAAATCAATTCCTAGGAATGAAATTAATTACGCAGGCGGTTTAACTACGGTTCACATAAATTTTGTCGCCTAACGATCAATAAAGAGGAAACTTTGTAATTGGATAATTAAGTTGAAAAAAAATCCTTTTATTCTACGAATTAATTATTCCCTCTGCAAAAAAATAATGTAACTGCATCAGAGACGTCGATAACTTCAGGGGTAATCCCCTCCGATATGAAAATAGCATATTTTCAGAAGAGCAGGGGGGGGGGCAGAGCGTCAGGTGGGTCCCAGAAGTGCCTTTCGTATTGTTAGACTTCGTCATCATGTGTAATATAATATCATCCAGGAGTTGGCTCTTCTCGAAAATGGGTGCTCCTCATTTAGCGTCACCTAGGGAATTTCGGTTGCGCATTACACCCCCCCCCCGCCAATTAGGGTCGTTCAGTCGATATCATGTGGCAATTCGTACTTACTCCCTTAGGTTTTCGTTTGGATGTGATGACCCGAGGTTTCAAAGCTACAATCCAGAAATTTATAAACAAATCGAAGATTTGTGAGAAAAATGGGGAAGATGCCTTTGGGGAGAAGGCCAAATTCAATCCTCAACGTACGAAGCAAGGTCGCTTAGTTAATTTTTGCCTGATTCTTAGCGAATTCGTCTAAAACCAGGCGGTTATTTCAAAGGAAGAGGTGGATTTAGACAAGCGGGAGTAAATCAGTCAAGTAGTAGATGGAACGAAGGCAAGGCACCTCTTATGGGATAACAAAGAAATCAACAGGAAAATGAGCTCTAAACACTTTAATAATCAAGGCACATGGCTTTTGAAAGGATTCTTCTCCCTTCGTCCCTACTCCAGTTGCACTTAATCATCTTGATCTGGGTCTTCCTCTTTTACTTCTTCCCGCTACGTCACTTGTCAGCATTTGTCTCGCTGTTTTTTCTTGTGGCAATCTATAGATTGGCTCCAATTTTTTTTTTCTCTGGGCTCTTATTGCTGTTGTTCTCTACTCAGTTCCATCAGTTCTTTGATAGTTCTCTTCCAAAAATCTCCCGCCTTCTGCCTTCCTTAGCAATTTTTGGCTTCCATGTATCCAGGGCTTTTTTCCCTTTTTGGTCCAATATTCACAGTTCACTTCCATACCTAACAGTTGGTCGTATTATAATTATGTATTGCTTTAGCATCACAAACACTTTAGTAGGGGAAATATGAAAGAAGAAAGACAGGGAGAATTGATCTAGAGGAGGAAACGACAAGAAAAGAGGCAGGGCTTCAGCGTCTACCAACTGGAGCTCTGCCTGTTAATGCTACCCGCGTTGGGAATAAAACATCAAAAGAGAAATTTGCTGCATCCAGTTACTTGGTTCCTTGGGAAATTTGATAAATATTGTGACAAGAAGAAAGTAAAAGAAAATATTAAATTCATTTGAGTTTAGATAAGCAAATGTGCATCTAGACGGCGCCAACAAAAACGCCGATCGCGTAATTCATCTGCAGGTGACTGCGCATATTTCAACTTGTTAATATTCGAAATTATTCTAGTTGCAAACTGTATATAAACTCCGCAATTTCTCAAATTCAGAAGATCAAAAACTAGCTTCTCCTGTAAAGTGTGGTGTTAGGCTGACCGATCATGTAAGTTAAACTTTGTTTGTCTTTATATATTTATGTTCAATATAATATTTAAGCTATGCCCCTTGTTTCGATTAATACCGTAACAATATTTCAAGAAAAGCAGAAGAAGAAGATGTCAAAATTACAATCCGATTGAATTATCATGTAAAAGAACCATTTGTATGGTAGAATCAATCAAGAAGCTAGAAACTAAAAGCGAAATCGAACGGGCAGAGGCTCCAACAAGCTTTAAAGACTTGCAAGATGTGGAGGAGAACTGAACTGAGATAGATAATGACCAAAGTGACAGGTGAAGGTAGATTGTGGATGCTTTTGGGAACGAAGGAGATGTTTCTAAAATAGTATCATAAGTAAGATACCATTTTTGAGTTCTTTGAATTTCTAAATATAAAATAAAACATTTAAGTAGCGACATCTTTCGATCGCTTGTTGACCTGATATTGCAGTAGGATTGACAAATTGAAGCCAGTTCGCCACATAATAAGTCATCCCAATGGAAGGCGGCCATGTGCTGTCACAGCATATGAGAATTTTATAAAATAAAACAATACAACTCCGGAGAAAATGGATCAAAAAGGGATATTCAAAGAGAACGGAAGGCAAAAAGGAAAGGCACCGGCACAACATGAATCATAGGCCGCCAGAGGTGTTATGAGACGAATTAGATGAGGAAATCGAACGACCAAAGGCATCGGTGGGTAAACCCCAACGAACCAACGAACATAACAAACTTTAAAGATTTGAAGGACGCAAAAGAGAACTGACCCGAGGTAGATAAAGAACAAAGTGTTAGGCGAAGGCAGATTGTGGATGCTTTGAGCACGAAGAGGACGTTTCCAAAATATTCTCGCAAGGAAGTTACTATTTTTGCATCTTTGAACATCCAAGTACAAAAAGAAAAACGATGCAACTCCGGAGAAAGTGGATCAAAAAGAGATATTTAAAGAGAACTGAAGGTAAAACGGAGCATGAAGCATAGATCACCAGAGGTGTCATGAGACGATGAGGAAATCGAACGACCAAAGGCATCGGTGGCCAAACCCAAACGAACTTAGCCACTTAGCCACTCGAAGTAGATGAAGATTTGAAAATTTCAAAATGAGTTGCTAAGGATTTCCTTTCCAAATATTATTTAATCAGATTAATTAATTTCGTCGTTAGACGATGGAAATAATCCTGCATGTGTCAGTTCCAAAAAAGAAACTAGGAGAAGACGTGGATGTAGGTGTACGGTGAAATATGGGAATCCCGTAGGTTCCGCTTAAAAATCATTACGAATTAAAGAATGCAGGAGCGGACGTGCTTAAGATATATTCCCGTTCCATTTTATTCCTCAATAATCCGTCCTTCGAATCCTGTTAATCCTTGCGATAAGTCACGCCGCCCCGCATCGGGAAGGCCGAGAAGCGAACCCGTATCCTTTTTATAAATGGCTCGCAGCCTGTGACGTTTAATATCCATACATTACGCAAACCTAACCCATTTCCACCCCGGTTACCATCAAAAAATCATGTATCCTTTTTTAATCGCGGGCGGCGCACGCATTCCCGGACACTCTCTCTCGCTCTTTCCCTTTCTGCATCCCGATGATATTACGAGGAAATGAAATATGCATAATTTAATGCGTGCGTTGTTATTAACTTTTATTTCATAAGGAAGCCGAGTTTTTTTTTGTTCGAGGAACCATGCGCCCGCGCTGTCTTTTGCATAAAAAAATCGTATCACGGCTAATTAAATAAAGGCACCCCTATAATTTTGCTTGTCCTGTACAGTTGTATCCAACTAAGTTCGACGTCTCGATGTTGGGGGAGGAGGATCGATTTATTTGGACTTGAGACATTCTCGAACTTATACAAGCGATATTTTAGTATTTCAGCGTAAATTCGGCCATAAATCCACATTATGTACACGGTTATTTCAGGGGGGGTAATGCATCGAGCACTTGGATCCGTATTTTATATGCAGCCGATAAATAACGAGTTCAGCTGGCCGGGCAGAAGTAATCTGGCGCGTACGCATTTCGATTAATATTTTCGGCCTTTCCATTTATCAAACGCGGAAATGATTCATACTGTTCGGCATTAATCACGTACATCCCCCGGCTGTAATTAATACTTTTTTGCTTTACGCGCCAACTTTCCGATGCAAGGAGAACGAACGCGTTCGATACTAATGTTTGGTTGATGTTTCGTGGACGACTTTAATGTTGCTGCGTTATTTAATTTCGTTTTCGACTGCGGTTGGAAGCGAATCCTCTTAGGCCGGTTACTTGTGAATCCCGAAGCACACCTGCTTCGCTAACTTCGTCCATACCACGACATTTTACGCAATCCACTTCATCATAATCCCTCATTGATTTTTGTTTAATTTTAGTTCATACTTGTTACATAATTCTTGCTCGTCTTTAAGATGTTTTCGAAAAGTAATTATTAAAAAGTGTATAAAGTAAAAGTTCCGAGCAGCGGGCGATACATTTTTAAAGCTTCCGGGATGTTTAAAGTTTCGTTCGTACGCGAAACTTCTTTTATGCAGGGGGATATTAAATGTTATTAAATCTTCCGGTTAATTAAGGCCGACAAAATTGCAGACGACTGCAAGCAACTTTTTCCGCGTGCATCGCTGGAGTACTTCGGTAAACCGACTCTATTAAATTTAATAAAGTTATACGTTAGAGGGCGCGCGCCCGTTTTGTAAAACTCCGGGAATTTATCGCAGGGAACGGGGGCGAGCGGCGTATCTCACGTTTTACCGGAATTTAAACAGATGTGGAGTTATAAAGACTACACAAAGAATTTTTAGTTTCGTAGGAAATTACCGCCGCAAATAATGCGCCTACGACGAAAGCACCGTGTCGTTTATTAAGCTGACTCTTCTTCCGCCCCTTATATTTCACACAAAGTATAAAATTGTTGTGTCTTATGTTCCGGTACATTACACATTTTTTATTAACACGCCGACGCCGCGCTATTCCACTACACTGCGAGACAGCTAAATTAGTTTCATCTCTACCCCCGGCAATACTTGTAAATTTTTGATTTCAATTTCGTAGTCTGCCGCCACTTACCCTCGTACATTTTACTTCCGGGGCGTTTTTATCTAAACTATATTACCTCCTTTAAATTCGAATCATTACGTACATCCTAGATTAAAGAATTTCCAACAATTGATACATTTATTCTAAGCGGACGACCGACTCAGATCCGAAACGGTCTTTGTGAATCAAATTTACTATTTTAAGTGAGTCCAAACATAAATTTGAGCAAAGTGAATCCAGCGAAGAGAGGAACAGGCACATTATGGTAGAAAAACGAGCAATATTAGATAATACGAGCGAAACCGATGCATAAATAACGCCGCTTGACCCACGTCCAATAAATTCCGCGCGTGT
Organism: Dorcus parallelipipedus; assembly: GCA_958336345.1. NCBI lineage: Eukaryota > Metazoa > Arthropoda > Insecta > Coleoptera > Lucanidae > Dorcus > Dorcus parallelipipedus. The sequence continues at coordinate 38,146,990 of OY284479.1, read as the reverse complement.
AAGGGAGGAATAAAATTGAAACTGGGCGGGCGGTGCTTAGGTACACAAAAAAAAGAAGAAGAAGAGCAAACGTTCCTAAAACTCTTTAATTTTGGACACGTAAAATCTTTGCAATTCCAATAAACAAATAAAACATAAAAAACTTGAAAAATAAATTCACACACGACAAAACCAATTCCGGCGCTCCGCCCGAACTAACAACAACAACAACGGCAAAAAAAAAGTTCGCCTGTAATTATAAAAAGCTCATGCTGTAGTACTACGGCATATCATAAAATAAAACCAAAAACGCGCCGTCGAATACCGTGGTCCGTAGTATTATTTGTTTTTTATTGCCCGACAACGCTGCAAACTTGCCCCACGTAAATCATAGCCGGACATATAACGACCGGATTTTATTGAAATCGCCCCAATAAAAATAGTGGGCGTACGAATGTTACTTACACAGATCAAGAGGTATTGGAAAAATCACGAAAACAAACTTAAAAAGAGTTGATTCTGACCCAATTTCTCATTTAGTTTCACTTGGGGAGGTTCACGGTTCAAATGTGTAGGTTTGGTTGCCTAGCTAACTGGCATGGAGGCGAAAGTTGCGCGCGCCTTTGCCAACAAATAAATATACAAACACAAAAAAAAGACAGCAGATTACGTTGAACGAAAAACAGTTTCTTTTGTATTAAATGGAGAACAATTTGTGGATGAAAACTGTCGGGGGTTTAAAGGGATTGCTTCTACTTTAATATTTTTAAAAGGGTGAGGTTAAGTCTACCCCCAATCCTGTCTTTTTTTTCAATCATTTAGTCCCAGCTCCTGTACGTCTTCTTGTAATGCATCAATCCACCTGCCTTCCTTTCTTTGTTATGCGCTGCCAAAAAGTTACTGACGGGAACCAAACTAGGGGCGAAATAGTAATCCAGAAAACACTCGAGGATTCGACTTCAATTAAAGTCGATTTCCCCAATAGGGTCTTCTTCTGTCTTCGTCTAACCTTGATCGTAATGCTGGATTCTTAAACGTTGTTTGGAGCTTACGGTCACCAACACTAAAAATCTTTCCATGTCAGTTCTACTTCTTCTCTCGCTTAGTAGTTTTCATTTATTGTACTTCTTTATAATCTGTATATGTCGAGTCGCTTGGAGAATCTCCCCCCCTCCTTCCCGATTTCTCGAATCTAAATCATTCTAGACGATTTTCTTCTTCTTCTAAATTCTGCCACTATTTTATTCCATCTCTGTCTTAAGCTTTTTCGTCGATTATTTTTCTCTGTCGTTCTTAATTTTACTTCTTCCTCTTCCACTTCTCTTCAACAATAAATTCATCATGAACGATATGTATTTTTTGTTCGTTATGGTCTGGATCGTCTTGTAACCTAAAAGATTGAAAGTTCCATAAAGAACGCGTTCTTGGTGAAGAACGAAATAAAGAGAAAAACAGAGGGGAAGAATAGAAGTGACAGATATGAGATGAATAAGGAAGGCGGAAGGTAAAACTCGGTCGAACAAAATAAAAAAAAGATAATTTTGGCGAAGCATTGGGGGAAAATCAGTTGAGGTGGTTTGGACATGTCAAACGAGAATACATAAAGCAAGACCGATAAAGAGCCTAGCAGGTGGGGGTAAAAAAGGCAGCGAAGAGATGAGGAAAATAATGGAAAGTAGCGTTGACTATAATCCCAGATAGGAAGGACTTTTGGAATACAAACGGAACGACAGACTCAACTCCACAAACCTCAAATTCATGTATTCTTAATTCTTGAAGACTTTCCTGTTGCTATTGTTATAGTCGTCCCAGTTTGGTAGCGGTTTTATGGCCTTGCCAAAAAAAGTGACAGAAAGGCGACCACAGGCCGGTTTCTTTGAAGCTGTTTTTTTTTATAGCAAGATCATAAAACCGATACAAAACTTGGACGACTATACGTAATAAATTACATAACGAGATTAAGGGACGCAGCTCCATTAAACAATACATTTATTAAAGGTAATACAAGAGGAGGAAACTTTCCTCTGACTAGAATGACGCTCTAATGAATTACGAATCAGTATGTCAAGTGTATAAAGGGTTTGGTTTGTGTGGGAAGCCGAACGGAATATCAATCCGTGATCTGGAACTAGGCACTCTACGTGTAACTGAAGCATCTTTTAAAATAGCTTTTCGGAGCCTGGCGGATGTGAAGTAGGCAGGTAATTTCTACGAGCAATTGGGTAATTCAGGTCGTAACGCCTTACTTTTGTTATTCAGGTTTTTATTTGCGACTTCTCACGTCGGGATAACATCGAGGCCTTACCAGAAAGATTTTCTGTTGGTATTGGTGAATTTCCCGTGACGATTTGCTGAACCAGACTCCGCTACTGAGATTTGCGTCGCCGTATGTAATCAAGGGAGATTCACACGGGTAGGTCGGCTACCCTCCCGCCCCTGCTTTCTCCTGGTTTGAAGTGAGGTTAATACGGTTGAGGATGTACGATTGGATTTACCTTTGTTTTATTTTGATTCAAAACATTTGTTGTTCCCTCAGGTGTGTGGGAAGCCGAACGGAATCTCAATCCGTGATCTGGAACTAAGCACTCTACGTGTAACTAAAACAGAATTTAACCGGAAACGAAACGACCTTGAAAATTGCCAGATTAATTTGCAGTAATTGAGGTGTGATGATCACCCCGACGATCTTTTCTTTGTTTAGCCGACGGTGGGACGTACGTTAATTTTTCCTGCCACAATCTTACCGCAGATAGGTAGGTAGTAGTATGTATATTAGTGTATGATTTTATGAGCAACCACAAACCAAACATTTTGTTTCTATCATACATTAGTATAAAGCAAAAATATTCTTTGTTGCGCAGTGTAATTATCGACTAGAGTAACAATAGCTTTTGTTTAATTTATGTCATTATTTAATAAATGTGTATTTGAATGTAAACGTTTGTTGTCAATTGACAACTAACGAGTAATTACCAAATAATTAATTTAGTCGGTGATTGTTGCTGCTACTGTTAGTTCTCTATAATTTAAGTACTATATGGAACATTTATTTCATAACTCGTAGATGTAGGGCTAGAAGATATAAGGCAGAAATAATAAATTTCCATGAAAGTATAATTCGATGATTAAGTATTTCCTAATACGTCTCGCCGCCGGTTCGTCCTCGTCCTTTTTAGGGAGAGCGATCCTGCGAAGGCAATCATATCATATCGAGGATATTAAAGTCGCTCGATGTCTGATTTATGGAGTACGGAGTCGCGGCTGTTCGCGCCTCAGCCGAAGCTCATAGAAATGCGCCGATAAATTTGCCGGTGCCGGTTCCGGAATTGTAGATTTCCCGTTACAGTTTTATTGCGAGGCTCGGACAGAGCGTGAAATTGAAAAAGTTTGTTATAAAAATAGCCCGCCGGGAGATCATATCTCTTACGTGAAACAATTACTGGACATCCCCGATTATATTCGCTCAAATTTTTATGATATGTTACTTTTAATATCCTGCTGCTGAAAGGAGCGCGCGCGCCCACCCCCCTTTTCAAAGGTCGACGTGATATTTTTAGAAAGAAATGTGAATTATTGTTGCGTTAGCATTCCGGGTATACAGGGTGATTCTTCAATAGACTCATAGAGAAAAAACATCTTCAAAACGACGATAGATCCCTGGTTAAGAAAGGGCAGCCGATAAACAAAATAAATACAGTCGTAAGAGCGTTTCACAGTTTAATGATTACTCGAAATTTAAAATCTTTGAAAAGCCAAGGAAATAAGTTCCCGTTTCTATGAGTTGTACAATAGGGAAGTTGATTATTGGGAATAGATAAGAAAACTAAATAGTTTCGTTTCAATTCGAAAATCGATATTCATAGTGCGGAATGATAAAGGCGAGCTGATTTCGCTGGGGGTAGATTTAACTGTAGCCGCTGGGGTTAATTCAAGAGACAGTCACCCTTGTCCTAAATGGGATCCTTTGTTTCTATCGGTTGTGACTTGCTGACTCCTCCGGCGCTAAAAATCTCCACTCGCCGATTTGGAGAATTTCCCGATTTGCTTGGGGACAAGTTCCCCTCGTCTTACTTTTATTAAAAGCGAATTATTTAGCGTGCGCGTTTTTATCTCTTAAAATCGCCCGGCGAGGGGGAAGCCGGGGTTAAAGGGAGGTTATCACATTCGGATATTACCTGCCGGGTCAGCGGAATTTTTATTATGCTTTATGACATCCGTAACAATGTCGAAATTGCGGCGTTTCTGCCTGTAAACAGGTCCGTATAAATTTCGCTCTTCATTTCATATCATTTTCGAATTGCCGTCGGTTGCCACTAGAGGGAAACACGACTGCCTTTTATGTGTCCGCAGCGCGACGTTCGCATCGGGTATGTTCGCCACTTTTCAGGCACGAGTTGAGTTACTTACAAATAAATTCGGAAATGTTCTGAATTTAAAAAAATATTGTTAATCAGATGTTACATCAAGGACCACTTGGTGTTCCTCCCTTTCCCGTTGTCATCTGGTGAGATAGCAGAGGAAATACTACCCCCTAACATCTGAAACCACCTCCCCTCTTCGCTGAGGTAGCAGCACTTTATTACCGACTGAGACAGGTGAGTTTGGGGGTGATCATCACACCTCCAATTAATCTGGCAATCTTCAAGGTCGTTTCTTTTCAATAAAATTCTCGTTATTCCTACGGAAATTCCTCCTTCAAAACACTCACGTCAAACACAAATAAAGTTTCCTCCTAATTTCTTTAACCAACCACCTCAAAGTCTTTAAAGGAACGATCAAAATCAGAAATAGTTTTCTCACTCGTGTCACTAACCCCTTCGAAGTCTTCCTAGGAACGAGAATGAAGACTTAGCAGCACTTTGTTACCGATTGAGACAGGTGAGTTTGGGGGTGATTTCAAGGTCGTTTCGTTTCGGTAAAATTTCCGTTATTCCTTCGAAAATCCCAAAACACTCATCAAAATCAAATAAAGTTTCCCCCTAATTTCTTTAACCAACCACCTCGAAGTCTTCAACGGAACGATCAAAAACAGAAATAGTTTTCCCACTCGCGTTACTAACCAAACACCAACCCCCTCGAAGTCTTCCTAGGGACGAGATTGAAGAGTTAGCAGCACTTTGTTACGGACTGGGACAAGTGAGTTTGGGGGTGATCATCACACCTCAATTACTGCAAATTAATCTGGCAATTTTCTAGGTCGTTTCGTTTCCGGTTAAATTCTGTTACTCCTTCGGGAATTCCTTCCCCAAAACACTCGCATCAAAATTAGATTAAGTCTCCCTCCTAATTTCTTTAACCAACCACCTCGAAGTCTTAATAGAGACGATCAAAATCAGAAATAGTTTTCCCACTCAAGTCATTAGCCAATCACCAACCCCCTCGAAGTTTTCCTAGGGACGAAAAAGAACACTTGGAATTATTGGAATGATTAGAAGCAACGGAACTCGGTCGATACAGTCACGTGAGATGAAAGGCAGAAGTAAATTGGCCTATCAATTAACACCTAGCAGTACATAGATGTAGAGGAAATCCGTTTAGGCAACGCTTACGGCCAAGCAAGTCGTTAGTAATGATTTACTGGAAAGACCTGTGATTGGTCATTAAGGATCAGGTGTCCCCCCTCCAGTTTATGTTCTGGACATCCGCGCATAATCATGTACCATCGCGCCAGTATTTTCTTAACCACGCTAGGGTACACAGCGTCTTATTTCCTTGGCTGGTAACCACTGTGTAATTTCTTCAAATTGTTTGTGAGAAAGCTGAAGCAATTTTATATGCTTTTCGATGCCTGATTTCAGTTCTGATTTTAACGTTCATTCATTATTTAGGCTTTTACTTGGGGCCAATCCTTTGCTGAGTTATTTTGGTGCCGCTGTGGGACAACGGCTAGGCCCACTTCGGTAGTTCGAACTTGACTCCGACAACTTGTTGCTTGACATCGTCGACGAAAGAGGGAGACACTACACACAGGGATACAGGACGTTGCTGCTAGACCTGGATACCCGGACGATTTCCTCGGTGCTAGACCATCTGGCGCGAAGACAATTTAGACGTCTTAAGGTCGGATCTTCTTTGGGTTACTTACAATAATTTAATTTGTCGCGTTGGAACCAATCATTCATTTGACGCGTGGTGATAGATTTATTTAGTTTGATCAATCAGGTTTTCTTTTGTACGTAAACGAAAAGCGGACGCGCGCTTCGTGTCTTCTCAATTTTAACGTTTGCGTTGTTTAGCTTTGTCGTTCATTTAATTTAATCTAACTTTCGTTTCAAGTTATCCTGCTGGACAAATCAAGACAAAAGTGTAGCAACTGGTGACTAATTATTTTATTTAATTGCACCCCCTTTTGTGTTCGTTCGTTCGTTGAACCAGCCCGTCCCGTTGAGTTAGCCGGTATTTTGGGACGAACTTAACTTGCCCTCCCAGAAGTTTGCAGCGTTCAGGTACATAGCAGCGTGATACGAATGGTGGAAGAAAAGTGGCCTATAAAATAACACCCCGAATAGAATAAAAGAAGAGGAAGATCCAAGTTAGCTTGGAAGGAAATGAAACAACAGAGGAGCACAGAGAGGAATAGATGTTGATGTAAACGGCATTGATGTAATAAAACTTGAAAATGTTCTATATGGTGAAAGAAGTTTGAAAGAGAAGGAAATGGAAGGATTTGATTAAAGTTTTTTTTTTATTTAGAAACGCCAGGGCCCAATAAGACTTTTAATTCTCCTATATACTGTATACTTAGAAGATGAATAAATTTTTATATTATCATGTTAACCAAGTAGGTAGAAAATTGGATTCATATTTCACTTTGATGGTTTCCGATTAGAGATGGCGTCGGTTAAAACGTTCGAAGAATTCGAGTGAATCGGTCCCTCGAAAAATACATAAAATAAACACGAAATTTACGAGGTTATATTTCCTCCTCAAACGAGGAATGCAGGGGGGCCGTTATCTTAAATCATCCGTCCAAAATTTAATATTGTGACAAATAGTTGTATGATTGCAAAGCAGTTGAGGATTTGTTGTTTGCAGGCAAGGATGGGATCCGCAGAACTTCCTGGCGTACACAGTCGTCCTTCCGGTCGCATTGTGCTGGATTTATGTCCGGGCCGTATGCATTGTCCTGTTGACTGTCTGTCTGCCGCACATACAATGCCTGCAATGCAGGCGCTCCACTTGTACGGCCCCAACCTAACAACAATACATTATTCAAGGACATGGACGATGCACCCGTTACTTTCGTGTTCTGGATTTAGCTAATTCCATTTGTTAAGCCGATTGTTCAACATGGGACGTCACTTTGCCGCTGCTACGCAAGATCTGTTTGATAGGGGACATGATCATCCGATGAACATCTGGTCATTACCAAATTGCATTCATATTTATTGCCCCTACATTACTAGATTTGATTGACCACAAATTCATGCTTTATTCTTTTGGTGTTGAAAACTTGAATGAATTTATTTACTTAACGTAACTTAATAGCTACTTATCTCAAGGAGAGTAAAGATTTTGACTAGGAGCTTTCCGCTCAAGCCCGTTATCATGTGAGAATGTTTAAGTTACAATAAAAGTTTTAAATCCTTTTGTGGGTACGCCCCGAGTGCTTCTCGTTCGATATCTTCTTGTGATAACTAGGACCTAGAGGTATGGCTTCAAAGTTTTCTTGTAGGTCCGAGGTACAACCATCTTCGTTTGCCTTTAAATTTCCCTTCGAGCTTCGAGCCTCATTAGAAGTTTTAAGTTTAAAACGTTTTATGTGAAGTATGTAAGTACGAGCACATACATTGCTCGTAGGGGGTTTCTCTGACGAGTATCATCGTCGTCATTTTTTCGATTTTCGGAAATGTAATGACCCCTTTCATACTTTTGAAGACAACCCAGGTTTTCCGGAGAAAGAACCCCGATCACGTGACACTTGAGCTCATGAAGCACTTGGATCCTTGGCATTCGATGAGACCTAACTAGATTTCCGAGGGGTTGATGTAGTAGCAATTTAGATTTTAGTTCTACCTGCTTCAATAGAGGGCAGTTGAGTTTGCAGTCGCGTACGTATCTCGGCACTACAAGAAAAAATGAACGCGGTCTTAGTCCGGAAGCTAAGAAATGTCAATGGAAGACTTTTGGTGAAGTTGACGTATCACCATCGATTATGACACCAATTTTCTCCCATTTCCTCTTCCAGTTGTTTACACCTTCATTCAAATGTGAATGAAATTCTTCTGATTGCAAAGTTTACTTCTAAAATGCAGATGGCTTACAGCTTGGAGGAAGTTATTCAATTACTTTTGTTCTTCAGTTGCCTTCCAAAATCTAAAAAGAGATGACTTGGGTTGAATAATTTCAGTTTGCAGATGTTTAACAGAGCTTAACCCCTCATTCTTCAAACCCTACAAAGTAAGGGATGACTTGGGTTGGGTAATTTCCACTTTGCAGATGCCTAAGAGCTTGGGGGAGATAGCTCTTAGCCCCTTTGCTTTCAATTGCCTTGCAAAACCTAAAAGGAACTGAGTTCAAGAGCTTGGAGGAGGTGGTTCTTTAACACCTCGTTCTTTAATAGCCTCCAAAACCTAAAAAAAAAATGAATTGGGTTTCCCTTGTGTACATGTTTAATTGCCTGGAGGGGGTAGCTCTTAACTCCTCATTCTTCAATTGCCCTACAAAGTAAGAGATGACTTGGGTTGGGTAATTTCCACTTTGCAGATGTCTAAGAGCTTGGGGGAGATAGCTCTTAACCCCTTTGCTTTCAATTGCCTTGCAAAACCTAAAAGGAAGTGAGTTCAAGAGCTTGGAGGAGGTGGTTCTTTAACACCTCGTTCTTTAATAGCCTCCAAAACCTATAAAAAAAAAGATGAAGTGGGTTTCCCTTGTGTACATGTTTAATGGCCTGGGGGGGGGTAGTAGCTCTTAACCCCTCATTCTTCAATTGGCCTACGAAGTAAGGCATGACTTGGGTTGGGTAATTTCCACTTTGCAGATGTCTAAGAGCTTGGAGGAGATAGCTCTTAACCCCTTTGCTTTCAATTGCCTTGCAAAACCTAAAAGGAAGTGAGCTCAAGAGCTTGGATGAGGTGGCTCTTTAACACCTCGTTCTTTAATAGCCTCCAAAATCTATAAAAAGAGATGAATTGGGTTTGGTTCCTTCCCTTGTGCACATGTTCAATGGCCCGGAGGGGGTAGCTCTTAACCCCTCATTCTTCAATTGCCCCACAAAATAAGAGATGACTTGGGTTGGGTAATTTCCACTTTGCAGATGTTTAAGAGCTTGGAGAAAGTAGCTCTTAACCCTTCACTCTCCAAGTACCCTCAGAAATCTAAATAGAGGCGAGTTGAGTTGAGCTGGGTTCCTTCCACTGTGCAGAGATGTTGGCTGAGGTAGTCCTTAACCCCTTCTTCAATTGCCCCCCCCCTCCTAAATCCTATAAGAAAACGAGTTAGGTTGGGCTAATTCTTAATTGTCTTCTGTTATGTTTGAATTTGCCGCTAAGAAGACGTGGCAACAACGCAACATCTAAGCCGCGTTTCAATGTGTTCGACAACCTTGTGTTCTCTCCCCGCTTTCTCGAAGCTCATTCGTTATAAGATACCACGTGACAGTTTTCTGGTACACCATTGGTTACCGCTTTTGCAACGTTACGAACTTGGCGTCCTTTGTGCAGTCGTATTTTCCACGTCGAGGTGTGTAGTCGTGTGTTGGTTGATTAACGAGATTTTTCCTCAGCAAGTGAGAAGAATCAATAAACGGCTGTGCCGGAAATTAAGATCGCACCGACGAACGTGCTTTGGGGCATATTTTTAACCCCTTTCCAAGCCTGGGAACTTATTAGCGCTCAGGTAAAATATTTGAGCACAATGGCGGACGCTATGATGGACGCTAACTGTTTCCTTTTATATTAAGGTTCTTTCTTATCCCTGCAAGCTTTCACGCGAGGTTTCCCGTTTGGTTTTGTATTGAGTCTTGGTGCCACGACGAATTCCCTCTGTGGTCTGCCGTGCCGTTTGAGTTAGGCTCCGACCGACTCGACCCCGTTCTACGAAAAGCGTGAGTCCGCCATCTTGCAGCCTTCGTCCACCCAGTTCAAACCAGTTATCGGCCAGGACCACCAGATAGCGCGATGACCGCCAACTTCACCGCGTAGGCTGTACAATGATAGATCGGTCGTGAGTTAACTATTTAAATTTAAGAGAATTACGTATCGCTATCCGACTTGCGCATGCATTTTTGAGAGCGAATTACGGCCCCTTTGTGCGTTTTGAAATAACTGGCAAATCGCTTTATTATTATTATTAAATAAGCTCACTTGACATAAACTGCTGTTTCGGCTTTGTGTAAACCTTTCATTACATGTTGTAGTGTATCTTTGTACAACCTATTTATTTGTGTTTAATTAAATTTAAGTTAACGTGTGCTATTGCGTTTGTGTTTGCTCCTTAACGTACCAGTGAGTAAATAAGCCTTTACTTACGTTTGATTTTTCTGCCCAATTCTGTCGATTTGGAGACGTCGACTGATTGTTTACGTTCGGTTTGTTAATCAATGTCTCCTGACGCCCTTTAATAATTTTTACCATCGTAATTAAACCCACCCCTATCTCCACTGTTTGCTAGTCAAGGGGACCAGCTGATACGTTTAGTCAGTAGAACTTGTAATATGTTGTAAATTGTAAAATGTATTCTTTCCGTTTTCTTGCGTCGTTGAACAGATGGTGACTTTTCGCTTGCCTTTGTTTTTTTTATTTTTCTTTACTTTTGAGTGTTTTCTCGTCCCGACTAACAATCTTTTCATTTCCATCGTCTGGAATAATTCCGCGGTTATACGTAAATGCGAGCGAATAATTTCCTAATCGCCTTATCTCGCCTATCCGCTCTATTGATTAAAGTGTACGTAAAACCCTTAAGAACATATACGTTCCCATTAACCCCGACATACACCTAAACAATAATCCGGCCGTAATCTGATACGCCCGGACACGAATAACCTAGTTTGTACGCCATAGATCAGCGAGTATAAGAACTGTTGCCGCTTCACGACCCGTTATTACCTTACAGAATAATTCACCGGTCACTGACAACCACTCATTAGGGCGAAGGTTCATACCTTCCGCATTAACGTCCAAAATAAATAGTGGCGGTGAGACGACGTTATAATGCAAAGCGGGTTTAATAAAACACTGCGGGTAGGAAACTTTTTTTTTTGGTAAAATGACGTTGCAGTTGAATCATTGTGTATGCCAAATCAAATCTCTTTACATCTCTACAAATCTCTATTGTACATCTAATTCATAATAATACTCCCTCCCATCCAAACTTCTTTACGCCCGATTCTCTTAGCAGGGGCCGGGCGTACAGAAAGAAATGAAAAATATAAAAATTTCTAATCAACCCGTTTTGATGATGATGATAACCGGTGTTTTGTTTTGTGGAAAACTCTTTGGGCTTTTGATGTCATCAAAAGACATGCGGTAAATCAGAGCCAGATTAATAAAGTGATAAGCCCGAGCGGAGGAGAGCTCCTTATCGGAAACCCGCCTTTCTTCTGATTTAGCGGACATTAAAAATTATCAATAAATTAGAGAGAGAGCGCGCGAAATAATAATTCTCCTCGGTTGTGATCTGATAAAGCGCGAGGCAGCTTCGGTAATGGACAGGCCGGGCGAAAGAATGCAATTAACCGGACCCGGATAACTTCTTCATCCCTCATCGATTACAGATATATTAGTGTAAATGGCGCGCACCGACTCCTTGCGCTCTCCTGAAATATTGCCGATTGAATAAAGCCCCGCCGGGTTACTTCTTATTATATTTAGTGCTCACCCCGTTATGTTACGCGATCTCATTGACTTGTTCGCCGGAATTTATAAGCTCATTTCCCGGAGCGTTCGTTTCTTGTCTAGATTAAATAATCTACCTACAACATAATACAATTAAAATATACAATATGAAATAATTTATTTCCTTGTTGCCCTCGTCGCTGCTTCATCTAAACTGAACGTGACGCGATCGCTGCAGCTCTATTTATAGGCGACGGTGGGAGTTGCGTGCGAGATGACCTGAGACTGGTGGGGATGTGGTTAAACAAATCCCGCCGTCTTCACTGTATGCGACGCGCTCAGCTTAGGCTCTAACTTATGATTGGTAGGGGCGTGGCGAAATATATCCGCCCCCCTACTTTAGTGAATGTGACGCTTTCACTGTAGCTCTACTTATAGACGAGTTGGGGTTGCTTGTGATTGGTCAAACATATAGGGGCGTGGCGAATTAAATACCGTCCCACTTCAAGCTAAGTAGGTATAGTATTTCCAGCGATAGAAAGAAAATGCGCCAATACATATCTGCATGTATTTCATGGCGTAGAAATACAAGGCGCGAGTTGATTTCCGAATAGCCAACTTAAAAGTAGCAATGATCGACAATTTGAACTGTATGTGTTAGTAATATTGACTTTTCTAGACTGGCGCGAAATTTCTATCGCTGGAAATACTATAGTACAAATTTGTAACCTTAAACAATTAATGATAGGTACTGAGAATGTCTAATATCTACTACATAGTTTATTATTAGACGTTAACTGAGTAGATAAAATTAATTTCTGTAAAGTTAAAAGTGTAGGCATTTAAAGCTGTTTAAGGTTATCGATTAGGCGAGGAGTGGGAAGAGTAACAAGCCGATTGAGGATTCCGGGGCCGTATCGCGCGAACAAAAACAAACAATTAAATCCCTTAATCAAAAGAACCGCAAAACAAATCGTCGGGGGGGGGGGGGGGGGAAGAGCGTTGGCGCCGAAAGGAGCAACAAACGGTTATCCTGACGAGGGGTGATTAGCGTCGCAATAATTAAACAGCGACCATAATTTAAAGAATATTAACTTTATCCACTAATTCAAGTTCTTTATCTGCACGCGGCCAACCACAATTCAAGATGAAATTGCTCCAATTTGCCCCCCATCTTAATCAGCTCTAGCCGCGGGCACTCGCCATATTGGAGCCGGCGATACGCATGATAGCTCTCTCCGAGAACAATGCATGAAATAACAGTTAGCCATGAAACGACTCCTGCCAGGATTGCGTTATAACTTGTTTGCTTATTAAACTGCAGATCCTGCCGGGCTAATATAATAATTGTGTGTAACGCTTGGCGCTCCGGTTTGAAAACAACTTGGTAATTGGATGCCCTCTACCGATCGAATTATCTAAGCTTCGGATTACCTCAGCTCGCAATACGACCGGAAATAACACACTCGCGGAACGTATTATTAGAATAACAACGGCACCGCGTTATCTCCGTCCGTGTAATAAACGAAAATCCATTACGTACCTTGTTAAACCTACCCCCAAACAATACGAAAATAGTTTCGATGTTACAGATTTAAACTTTGGAATACCCTATATATAAGGATCAATATCAAAAATTCTAAGAAAAAAGAAGAAATAGTTGAGAGTCATCTTTGTAAGAACTGTCTTATATGCTACTGAAATTTTCTTAGAATTCTTTACACCAAATATAAGACTTTATTGTTTCAATTTTTTTATAACTCGAATAATAGGCATTCTGTACAGAATTCCGGTTTCTTAGGCTGGGTATCGAAGCATAAGCGGATTTTCGAAGTGACTCACTTCAAGTTGCGCTAACACTCCGATCGATGTCACTGCCTCCTTTCTTTGCGATGTCCTTTTCTTTTCTCTTTCTTTTCTCTCTCCGTCCTAAAGCGGATGAGGCCCTGGAATAAACGTCAAGCTTTTAGCAATTGAAAGCTTAGGATCCTATTTGGCTTCTTCGAATTGGATTTTCTTCGTTTCTCATAAATGCTGAAGCAAGAAGCATTTATTAAGTCGGTTACAGCCGCAGCGGATTGTCTGAATGAAGAATGAAATTTTGAAGTGTTATAATTTCTGGTCAAGTGAACTCAACTGACAAAGAATTAAACACTGAAATAAGGAATTGAAAAATAAAAAAAAAATAGAGGAAATTCGAAATTAAAAATTCACAAGTTAATCAAATAAAGGCGGCTGAGAGGAAAAAGTTAACACGTAAAATCCAGTCAAAATGTAGTGCAGAAATAACAGAAAATAAAAAATTGCGATTTACTTAAATAAATAATCGGCTAACCCAGATTACAAAGAATGTTGCATCTAATTTATAAAGAAACTCTCTCTCTCTCTCTCTCGTCGAAATTTCTTTAGGTCCGATTCTCTTAGCAGGGGCAAAATAACGACGTGAGTGCGTCTTCTGGCACATAGGCGGCGCTGCATTGATTGCAATTCAGGAGTTCTATAGGCAAGGGTTCGGGTGCCAAAGCGAGAATTTACTTAAATAATAGTAATAATAATAAAGATAATAACGAAATTAAACAAAAATCTGATCAAGCGAAATAAGTTAATAAAAAATTAACATCGAAACAAACAAAAGAAACAAATGACAATCATAGAAAGAAAACGGTAGAAATTAAAAATTAAAAAAAATCATAATTTCTAATCAAATCGCCTAACAAAAAAAGTCAGAAATCAGTTAAAGAAAAATTAATGACGAAACAAACAAATAAAAAAAAGGAAACGAATGAAAATTTTACGAAAGAAAACGGAGAAAATTAAAAGTTTTAATTGTCATAATTTCTAACCAAGTTAGGTAACAAAAATCAGAAAGAAATTCTAAAAATCTTGTTTCTAATTAAGCGAAGTCGCTTAAAAAATTACCAACAAAACAAATAAACAAAAAAAGGAAACAAATGATAGGAAAAAAACAGAAGAAATTAAAAATGAAAAAAATCACAATTTCTGATCAAGTCAGCTAATAAGAAATTAAACACCGACACAAACATATAAAGACAAACGACAATCAGGTTCAAAATTAAAAAAATAGATATGTATTATAAATTTTTAATGAAGTGACTACCAAGTCTAAAAATTAAGAAAAAATAGAGAAAACTGTAAAAATCCAATTTCCAATCAAATAATGAAAAGAAGAAACAAATCAAAATAATCACGGGAAAAAACAGAAGAAAGTAGAAATTAAAAAATCACAATTTCTAGCCGTCATCTAACAAATAAGTTTTAAAAAATTTTACTTCTAATAAAGTAAAATCAGTATCATTTTAACGACGAAACAAATAAACAAAAAAAGAGGAACAAACGAAAATCATACGAAAGAAAACGAAAAAAATTAAAAATTCTAAAAATCACAACTTCCAATCAAGTCAGCTAACAAAAAATTAAACACCGGCACAAACATAAATGACAGTCGGGTCAAAATTTAAAAATGATAAAACAGAAGAAATCAGAAATAACAATTTTTTATTAAGTGACAAGTGAAACTTAGATTAAATAAATAAATGACTACAAAGTCGAAAAATTAAGAGAAATTAGAAAACATTTTAAAAAATTTCCAATCAAGCAAAAAAGAGTAAACAAAAGATAATAGAATGAAAAAGACAAAAAGAAAAGAAATTAAAAATTAAAAGTCACAATTCTAACCAAGTCAGTTAACAAAAAATGCAGAAAAATGTTTTAAAAATTTTATTTCTAATGAAGCGGAATCAGTTAACAAACAAATTAAAGACGAAACAAACAAATAAACAAAATAAAGAAAAAAATGACAATCCCACGAAAGAAAACGGAAAATTTTGAAAAATTACAAATTCTAATTAAGTCAGCTAACAAGAAACTTAACATCGACACAAATAAATAAAGATAAAAGAATAAAAAAAAACAGAAGAAATAGATATTATACTTTTGTAACAAAATGAAAATAAAAAATAAATCAATGAATACCAAGTCTAAAAAATTAAGAAAAGCAGAAACATTTTAAAAAACCAATTTTGAATCAAACAAAGAAAAAAGGAAACAAATGACAAACTAAAAAAGCAGAAGAAATTGAAAATTAAAGTCATAATTTCTAATCACGTCAGCTAACAATAAAATAAATACCAACACTGGCATGAATAATGACAATCAGATATAAGATTGAAACATATAAAAAAAGAAATTAAAAATCAGAATTTTTAATTAAGTAAAAAGTGAAACTTAGATAAAACAGATAAATAAATAAATGGCTACCAAGTCTAATAATAATAAAAAAAGTAGAATTTTTTTAAATATTCAATTTCCAATCAAGAAAAAAGGAAACAAATGATAGTCAAACTAAAAAAAAAGAAGAAATTAAAAATTGAATAATCACAATTTCTAACCAAGTCAGCTAACAAAAAAAGTTATAAAAAAATCCTTTTTCTAATGAGGTGAAATCTGTTAATAAAAAAATTAATGACGAAACAAACAAAACAAAAAGGAAAAAATGACAGTAATACGAAAGAAAACAGAGAAAATTAGAAATAAAAAATATCACAGTCAGCTAAAAAGAACTTGAAGATCGACACAAATACAAATGACAAACCGGCTTAAATTTTAAAACTAAAAAAAACAAGAAAAATTAGAAATTACAGTTTTTAATTAAGTGAAAAGTGAAACTTGGATAAACAAAAACAAATAACTTAAAATTAAAAAAAAGTAGAAATTATTGAAAAAATCCAATTTCCGTCAACCAAAGAAAGAAAATAAAGAAACAAATGGGAATCAAACAAAAAAAAAACAGAAGAAATTGAAAATCAAGAAACCACAGTTTCTAACTAAATCAGTTGACAAAGAAAGCAGAAAAAAGTTTTAAGAAATCATAATTCAAATGAAGCAAAATCCGATAAAAAGAAATTAACGACGAAATAAACAATCAAACAAAAAAGGAACAAATGGCATCATACGAAAGAAAACTGAAGAAATTAAAAATTTCTAGCATAAGTTAATAAAAAATTAAAACATAAATAGAACAAATAACAATCAGGTTCAAAATTTAAAAATAAAAACTGAAGAAATTAGAAATTAAGAATTTTTAATTAAGTGAAAAGTGAAACTTAGTTGAACAAAAATAAATAAATAAATAAATGACTACCGAGTCTAAAAATTAAAAAAAAATAGAAACTATTTTTGAAATATCCAATTTCCAATCAAGCAAAGTAAAAAAGAAACAAATGACAATCAAACGAAAAAACAGAAGAAATTAAAAATTAAATAATGAAGTCAGCTAACAAAAAAAGCTTCAAAAAGTCCTATTTCTAACGAAAGAAAATCAGTTACAAAAAAAAACAGCGACGAAACAAGTAAGCAAACAAAAAAGGAAATAAATGACAATGACACGAAAGAAAACTAAGAAAATGACAAATGAAAAATAAAAGACAATTTCTAGTCAAGTCAGCTAACAAGAACTTAAACATTGACACAAACATAAAGACAAATGACAAACTTGCTAAAAATTTAAAAAATAGAAGCAGAAGAAATTAGAAATAATTTTTAATGAAGTGAAAAGTGAAACTTTTGAGAAAAAAATTGAATTTCCATCAAGCGAGGAAAAAAAAAGACGATCAAAGAAACAGAAACAGAAGAAATTAAAAATCAAAAATCGCAGTTTCTAAACAAGTCAACTCACAAAGAAAGCGGACAAAAGTTTGAAGAAATCAGAAAAATAAAAAATCACAATTTCTAACTCGGCTAACAAAAAATTAAATGCCGAGACAAGCATAAAAGAGGCAAATGAAAATCAGGTTCAAGATTTAAAAATTAAAAAAAAAACAGAAGGTATTAGAAATAAAGAAATGATTTCTAATTAAGTGAAAAGTTAAACTTGGATAAATAAAAAATAAATAACCGTCAGTCCAAAAATTAAACAAAAGCAAAAAATAAATATAAGTAAAGAAGAATCCTATTTCCAATCAAGTGAAAATCAAAAGTCACTAAACAAGGAAGCCAACACGTCTTCTATCTGAAAAAGTAAATACCACCCCAAGAAAATGATTCCAATGTTGTATCAAGCTACCTATGGTGTGCATCCATAAAAAGGATGTTTGTTTCAGTACAATCATTTGTTTTTTAACTCTGCCACCAGTGTTTGACGGTGTGTGTGGAAATGTCGTTTTCTTTTATCGCATGGCAATGAAACATAACCTCACTTCCTTATTTGACATTTATCAAATCTGACTGATATAATAATAATAATAATAATAATAATAATAATATTGTGATGATTCAACACCACTTGACGCAAGCTACATGCGTTATAGCCTGGCGCGCCATAGTCTGGAAGCTTCAGCAAGCGACCGGGAATTAGAAGTTAGTTCGCTCGGCTATTGAAATAAATTAGTGTTATAATGTAAGTTTGTAAATAAATTAGTTTATTAAGTATATCGTGTTTTGTTTTAAAATCAAAATTAATCGAACCCTAAAAGCGTAACAATATCAAGTGAATTTCTCCTAACCTTTTAACTAAATCAACACATTAAACAAAGTAAAAGAATAAAACGTATTTACATAATTTCAACATGTTTTCCACCCACTCGACCTCTGCGTCATGTATATGTAACTCGACGCCCTCCTACTAATGGGTCTCTGTCTTGTTTTATCTCTCTATTTCTTTTGTAGGTGGATATTTTAGAAGTTTTTGTTTCATTGGATGTGGACGAACTGTATATTAATGCCGAAAATAAAAAAATCTTTGAGGGACTTTTAAAATGCAGACACAGAGTAGTTTCCCGGATATTAATTTATGAGCCGGGGCGGCCGCTTCGAGGGTGAAATTTACGACCGCAAACAGTCTTCCACTGCGAATAAATAATTCAGGCCGCCCTAATTGCTCTTATTTTAGTTACTCAATGTATAAGTTGGAACTCGACGCGCCATGGACACGCGAGGGACAGATAAGTAATTTTCTGCGAAGCGGAGGGTGTTTACTTTTCAAATTGTTTTCAAAAACAATTCGCCGATTTGCATTCGACAGTCGATGAAGCATAGCAATACGATCACACAGGAACTTTGATGGTGGAGTACCTCTTTTCATTTAATCCGGCACTGATCAGGAGTAGGAAAGACCCTCCTCCACAAACAAGCAACAATTTATACAGTTCCTATTTTAGTAGAGCAGATTATGATTTACTATTTACATTTAGATCGTAATATCCTACATCCTCCATAAATACATAACGCCGATCATTCCGCGTCTATAAATAATGCGGGATCGGTGTTTTGATGGCACAAATAACATTAAAGCCGCATTAAGTATGCCTAGTTTGTTATAAATTATAATTTATTCGCTACCTTGCGTATTTTATCTACTATTTCCCCGTAAATATAGGGGCCAAAAGTTATTGTCGTGATGACTGAGAGTTGTTTCCAAGCTATGACATTTTGTCAAACAACAAAATGAAAAATACTGGGTGGTCGGTTGTTGAATTTAATGAAAAGCCTCCTACGAATATATCGAAAACAAACAATTGAATAGTGGACGTCCGATTAGATTTATACTTTGTGTATATTATGTGTGTGGGTGAGTGAGAGATAGAGTATGTGGGTGTACGTATGGTATGTGAGAAAGTACGTGTATATGTGTGTTGAGTGAGAGAGTACGTGTGTATGTGTGGTGTGTGAGAGAGTAATGATGTATTTGTTGTGTGTGAGAGAGTAGGTGTGTATATGTGGTGCGTGAGAGAATATAGGTGTATATGTGGTGCGTGAGAGAATATAGGTGTATTTGTGGAGTGTGAGAGAGTACTCGTATAGGTATATGTGTGGTATGTGTCTGTGTATGTGTATATTTGTAGTATGTGAGAGAGTAGGTGTGTATGTGTGGAGTATAATAGCAGTATGTGTATATGTGTGGTGTGTGTGAGAGTATAGGAGTATGTGTGTATGTGTAGTATATGAGTGAGTGAGAGAGTACGTGTGTATGTGTGGTGTGTGAGAGAGTAATGGTGTATTTGTTGTGTGTGAGAGAGTAGGTGTGTATATGTGGTGCGTGAGAGAGTATAGGTGTATTTGTGGAGTGTGAGAGAGTACTCGTATATGTATATGTGTGGTATGTGTCTGTGTATGTGTATATTTGTAGTGTGTGAGAGACTAGGTGTGTATGTGTGGAGTATAATAGGAGTATGTGTATATGTGTGGTGTGTGTGAGAGTGTAGGAGTATGTGTGTATGTGTGGTATATGAGAGAGTATAGGTGTATTTGTGGTGTCTGAGAGAGTAGTTTATGGGAGAGTATTCGTATGTGTGTCTGTGTATGGTGTGTGTGAGAGTGTAGGTGTGTGGGAACGGCGAGTTTTAAGGAAGATCATGTCTTCCTCTTAACATGAAAGGGCATGCTTACAACATAGCTCGATTATTAAATATAATAGCCTCGTTTCTATTTCGTACGGATTCATTCTTTCAATATAATCCCACCTTGACTTGTCTGAGCAAACAAAACCTCGAATTGATTGCAAATAAAGTGCGTGAAATAACGACGCTTTCATTACTTGTCCCTCGTTGTTTAGCGAAGAGGTAAATAATTGAGAGCTCCTCCCCCCCTTCGCCGAAGTAGCGACTCGCCGAATAAAATAAACAAAGACCCGTTATAATCGTTTGTAACTTTAATGCGGCGTAATGAATTTAACTTGTCTTTGGCGGGCGGTGTGCACTCGAGAGAGCCCTTCGTCTTCATTTGGCGACTTCCAGCGCCGCTCCTTGAAGAAGGCCGGAGGGGGGCGGGCGGAAGTGATGTCATAAAGATTCCACTTACCCCGGCCAGGATGCCGACACATAATTCTTCCAGAAACCGTCTGTTTAAATGTATACCAACTACTTCAGTATTTGTATTGTTCTCTTAAGGAGTTATTTCGCAAAACAATGGCCCTCCCGGGCTTCGACGATAACGCCCCCTCCTTGGAAAATATACGTGAGCCTTTCATAAACTCATTTGAAATTTTAATTGTTGCCTTTAATCTATTGCTAGTAATTTAATAGTCAACTCGGCGCCATCTCATCAAATTGACATATTCTCTGATTCTTTTTTACTTTATGTAAAAAGTAAACGTGCTTGCCAAGATGTCTCAACAGATGGCGGTGCTTAAGTTCAATAACAAAAAAAAAATCGAAACGATTCCAATTCGTTAATAAAGAATGAAATTTTGTGGTTGGTATTAAAAGCGTGTGGCGACGAGTAGGTTTAAGGAGGGCTACAAATTGGCGGCGAGTAATTTGCACTAATACCGGCGAAAGAGTACCACCGTAATCCACAGGGGATCCAGATATTAGACGTTTGAGTGGTTGCTTTGAAGGTGTAAAAGCCTTAATGGATATTTTATCGGCTAAAGTCCCTTGTGTAACACCAATAAATCTGTAATTATCTACTAAATCTAGCTTATATATAATTTCGTGGGTTTCCCCGGAAAATCTCGAACGAAAATGTTTTACCGACCCTCCTTCCATTTTACTCCTTTGAGTAATATTCAATAATAGCAGTACTATTTTTTGGGAGCAATTTAGAAATAACACTGATTCGTGATTAACAGGAGCTTCTATTTTTTAAAAAAAAATTTTAACCAAAAAAGAAAGAAAGGGAGCCTCCTCGGAATTTTTAATACTTTTTGTGCATAGTGAAAATGATGTGAAAGTGACTTTGTTAGGCAGGTTATCTTGTTACGGTTTAAAAACGCACCCTGTATTGTGTGGGAACCAAAATACGTTACTTGTTATACTTTCATTTCATCAGATTTCAAAATATTGCACAACCAGAAAAAGGCCATAACCTACGCCCCACGCAAATGCTCTGTTTCACTCACCCCCTTGCATAATTCAACTGTCATCTCTTAACAACCCTTATTACTGTGTTTGTTCGTCAACACAACAGGCTCTTTGACTATCTCGTGTGTTTATCAGACAGGAACATTTGAATGAACAGTGAACAGAAGATATTAATCCGTGATTTGACAGAGGCATTCCTTTATGCTTTCCTAAGCCTGACTTCAATAAATAAAGCAGGTATTTATACGAGCAAATTCTGTGCGCAATTCAGGCTGTAATGTTGTTTTTCGTTTTTTTAATTAGGCTTTTATCGGAGGTTTTAATCCGGACGATAATCCTTGGCATCATCTCAAGAAGAGGGAGTGACGAACTCTCGTGGACACGGGTTGACATATTTGACGCTACCCTCTCGAATGTTTGATATTCGAATGACTTGTTCGACTTTAGTACACCTGATGCGCACACATTTTGAAAACTTAAGGTCGGATTCTTTTATTTTATTTACAATAATGTTAACGTGTTGTATCGAAACAAGTTAGATTAACTTACACTTTTTTCTTGTAAGCGAATGGTGTTATTTTTTTTGGGAATCAAATTTCAAAATATTGCACAACCAGACAGAAGCGTTAATCTACGCCACAAGGAAATGTCATCTCTTAACAACCCCCTTGCTATGTTTATTGTCAACGCCTAACCATATAGGGCCGCACCAGTCTTTCTGTTAAACGCACGTTGTCGTTTCTTAGGCTCTCTGGCCATCTTGTGTGTTCATCAGTCTGAAACATTTGATTGAATAGTGAGCGGAAGATATTAACCCGCGATTTGACAGAGGTATCTAGGCAGTCCTTTATGCTTTCCGAAGCCTGACCTCACAAATAAGTCAGGTGTTTATACGAGTGAATTCTATTTTCATTGGGCTTTTATCGGAGGTTTTTTTCCAAACGTTTTACTGAAGCTTTTATTTAGGGCTGGTTTATCTTTCGACCGTAGTAGAAAGTTCTGGTAACATCGTTGTTATCCATCTCCTGTCATCCGAACTAGAGTCCGATAATACCGTTGCTTGGCAGTGTCACAGGAAGAGGGAGTTTGCTCTCGGGGATGCGGGTTGACGGACGCTACCCTCCCGAATGTTTGATACTAGAATGACTTCTTAGTCGATTTTTTAAATTTTATTCATTGAAAAGCGTCATCTAACTTTGATAGCTAACAAATACTTATCTCAAAAGCGTCTATCAGGATATTAAGCGAAATTTAAAAAAATTATTTGACAATTTGACATACTGCGGTGTTTATAAGCTAAACGAAAGACTTTTTCAATAAAATAATTTGTAAATAGTAAAAAGAAATTTGGAGTAATGTATAAGTTATGTTTTACAGGATTTATTTGTTTACAATTATTAAATTCAAGCGTTTTTATCAGACATATTAAGTTTGTGTAAATATTTATAGGAATAGGCGATTTTAAATTACATATGTAGTATAAGTAAATTATTTAGAATTTTTGTATTGTAAATACGTAGGATTTAAAGCTAGAATTATAATAATTAGAATAATTGATCTAAAAATAGAATTGAAGTTGTTGGAAACTGTAAGCGGCAGCGCGGAGTTCGGAAATTGGATCAGTGAGGGCGCCGCGTCTGAACTATTTTAACTAATGCAACCACTGCGCATACAAAACAGGCTCCGTGTTGTTTACATTCATTCACGTTAGGAGCGTTGATCGGATCTAATGTAAGTAATATCAGCGGTTTTGTGAAAAACCGACTGACCAAATAAAACTTCGACTCTTTGTATTCTTTATACGATCAGTATATTCTAAACTTATCACATAACGAACACACTCCACGAGGAAAAAGCCAGCCTACGAGATACACTGCATCGGGAGAGGAGCAGGAGCCGTCAACGATATCAACAAGTTTAAGAACAGCAATAAACTGATAAGATATAAACAAAAATAAAAATAAAACTAGAATATTGACAAAAATTACCCTGAGAAAAACAACGAATGCAAAAATTTGCAACAATTATCAGAAACTTTGAAAAATATCCCATTTCACCGCATAAAATTGGCTTCATTCAACTAGGGGCCATAACATTGCATAAAAATTGGCGCCGAACGTGGGGCCAAAGACAGAAAATTTTGCAACAAATAAATTCATGCTAAAATCTGCAAGATAACACTGTAATACGTTGATCTTTTTGATTTGTTATTTTTTTTTACTGAAAAGCGTCGTCTGCGTTTGATAGATAACAAATAATCGTCTCAATAAGGATAGACGAAATAAAAAAAAAAAACGAATAGCTTCATGGACATTTATACGTCGATTTTTCGTGAGAAAAGAATTTTAATTTTCTCTGAGAAGCGCCGTCTATGTTTGACAACTAACAAACAAAACTTCAATAAGGATGTAAAGCGAAATTTAAAAAAATGAATACCTTCGTCGGAATTTGACAATTTGACTTACGTCGATTTTTTTAAATTTAACTTATTTCAACTGAAAAGCGTCATCTACATTCGACAACTAACAAATAATTGCCTCATAAGCTTCAAAAAGGATATCAGGCGAAATTTAATAACATTGAATAGCTTCATCGACATTTGACAATTTGACACAACAACGTCAATGCTTTTAAATTTGTTTATTTTTTAAATTGAAAAGCATCATCTACGTTTGATAGCTAGCAAATTAAGCAAACGCGGGAAATATGTTCACCTGAAAATTATGTAAACAATCGTCTTGCTTTGTCAAAAGCTCCGCGAATATGAGTCAGGGCTGACCTCTGAACTGAGGCTGCGTTCCCAGAAATTTTCAGCGGCGTATTGCAGTCGCCGAGTTGACTCATCGGAAAACCGCATTATGTAAACATAACTAAAAGCGAACGATCCATGGAATGGTATTTAATTTAATTTCCGGTCCAGTGCCCGTCTTGTCGAGTGTAACTCCTCAAACCCAAAGGTGTAATCGACATGTACAGAATGTCATAGTGTGTGGTTGATCTCCAAAAAATCCGTCCGTCTCTGTATCTGGTACGATGGTTTAGAGTGAGAATTTATCCTTTGGAACATGGCCTCTTATGAAAAGAAAAAAGAAAAACTGCACGCAATGACGTATTCATTTATTGATGGATTTTGAATTTTCAGCGTAACTTACACAGATCAAAATCACGAGCTCGAAAAGTCTAATGTCATTATAGATCTTTACTACTTGTACGACGAGATTTATTAGAATGACGCTTGTGCACTTTGCCGCTCCTAGTCTTCCTGAACGCTTTCCCATCGTGACTTGCATCTTGCGGGTTGATTTTCCTGCCCCTCAACGTGTATAAATTCCTCGCTGGTGATTTTTCGGTCGTTTTTCTACATTTCCTTGTCTCGGTCCTCCCCAACTTTAGCAGAGCCGATAGAGAATCGTCTGTTATATCCAACTCTGAAGGCTCATTTGGATCGCTGATTGTACGCGATGTGCAAGGTGCATCTCCAGGTGCATCCGGTTGTCCACAACATCTTGAACCGCAGGGTTGAGGTTGGCTTGGTGGAGCTTGGCCTGACAGGATTTGTTGGTCGTTGAAAGCTGCACTTTCGACGAGACACCTCTTTCTAAAATGTAAAGTTTTTTGCAAAAAGGTGTGGGAGATATCGTTGCGAAAAAAGTACGTACCCTGCACATTTATTTTTAATAGCGATCGCTCCTTTGTAACATTTTTTTGCTACTGAAATAACCGTGCCTTTTTTCATGTAGCAAAGGCCCGCGATTAACATGTAGGCGTATATGCATAATTTCAGATAAGAAGGTTTTATAAGCCACGGTGCGTTGTTCACCACAGTTTGACCCTGCGAATCAAATTTTCAGCGATTTTGATTAAATTGAGGAGGAAGACTCTACCTGAGATTTGAAGATCTTGTCGATGTATCGCCTCAGGACGATAGTCATCAACGCCACAGGCA
Organism: Dorcus parallelipipedus; assembly: GCA_958336345.1. Classification (NCBI taxonomy): domain Eukaryota; kingdom Metazoa; phylum Arthropoda; class Insecta; order Coleoptera; family Lucanidae; genus Dorcus; species Dorcus parallelipipedus. The sequence goes on along the minus strand of OY284479.1, from coordinate 38,121,473 downwards.
GATTTATTGCCCTCATCATCGGCGAGAATTTCATCTTCATACTAATTTGGATACGCGTGGTACTGAAATTTAATGTTTGCAACGAATTTGCTTTTCGATTTGTTGCGCAAAATCAAAAAGAAGCGTCTTCGAAAACAGAAATGTCATAACCGAAAAATATCTCGTGCATTTGTTTATTTTTTCGAAGTATGCCGCCTTTTGTCATTCTGATAATGCCGCGTTTCCACGAGGTCAGTAAACAGGCCAATAGCTTTTTTTTATAGAGGTTTGGAGAATCTTCAGCAGACATCATCAACGGAATCCGGTATCAGATGTGTTGGATTCGCCCTGTCTTAATCGCCTATTTCTTAGGTCCTAGACAAGAGCGCCTACCAACTAAACTCCTTATCCTCTTTTGCAGCTACTAATTTCCGGTATTTGACGTGAAGCATTCCGTCAAAAATTTCGTACTGTCAGGTATTAATCTTTTCAGTCTTGTGTGTTTGTATTTCTCAGTTTTTCCATTTGTATTTCATCAGTGGCTTTTTGCTGTATGATCTCTCTCAGCATGTTGGTTACATGATTCCAATGTTTCTCGTTCTTTAGCATGGTTTCGGCCATGTTTGCTGCAGAAATAATTGTGCCACAGCCTTTTCTCTAATGCTGTTCCATTTGACACAGCCACACCGTATCTACTTCTTGGCAGTACCAGCACGTGTCGATCTCTAGTTTGCCGATTCGATGTAGGTAGGTATCTACCGTGCCCGGTCATGGCTTGAGTTACGTAGTAGTCTACTTCGCCGAACTTTCTATTGTACAGGGTGTCCCATTTTCGATGGTATTCGAAACATTAGTTGTGGTTATATCTCTACGTTTCATCTACGCATCATCTACGTTTGATAGCTAGCAAATAATTATCTCAAAAGCTTCCATGAGGACGTCAAGCGAAATTAATAAAAAATTGAATAGCTTCATCGACAATAAATTTGACAAACGTCGATTTTTTAATTTTAAATTGAAAAGCATCATCCACGTTTGATATCTAACAAAAAATTGTCTTAGAAGCTTCAATAAGGATATTAGGCGAAATTAAAAAAAAAATTGAATAGCTTCTTCGACATTGACATACGTCAATACGAAAAGCATTTTTCAAAGCCAAAGTTATATTTGTTTTGTGTCTGTGTAATCTCTTACATGTTGAGAACGTCAAATTTTTCAAGAACGCTGCATATTCGCTGCGATTAAAGTGCATGATATCAGAGCACTGTAATATTTATAATAAACACCCTGTACAATAAACAGCAACACTAAATTCATGTTAAAATAGCTGCTTTCGCTTCAAAGTTATGACGCTGTAGCAACTCACTTCAATGAAACGGTGTATGACACATGTCACTGTTTTACAACTTTGTACAATTTTGTAAATAATTAGCACCCTGTACATTTCAATTTTGAAAGTTCATTTCTTATTCTACATAGATTAGACCATTGAACGTTTCTTTTATTATTGAAATATTTATAGTATTAATTAATGACTAAAGTACAGTAGCAGTACGATTAGCCCATTGAATTCAATACAGTTGATGCGCATACATTTTGGAAGACTTAAGTTCGAATTCTTTTGTTTTATTTGCAATAATGCTAACGTGTTGTACCGAAACAAGCAATTTTTGACGCACGCAGTTAGATTAGCTTAGATCTGATATTTCTTATTTTTTTGTGAGAGAAAAGCGGATCCGTGCTTCGTGTTTCAATTTCATTTAATCCGTTGATATTCATCTTTCTTGATATTTTAAACTTGCGTTTGCTAGTGTATAACCTATTTATTCTTATTTGGTTTTACTTTGCTAACGGCTTCCAGTTTGTTATTGGAGAGCAAAGGTTGTGGTTCGATTTTATTAGATTCACAAAAAATTAATAGAAAACTAATGTTTTTTTTTAAATATATACAGTGTGTCCCAAAAAGTTTTATACAAATGGAGAAAAAGTTTATCTTACATTTCACAAAAAAAACTATTCTTTATAAAAAGCTCTGCATAACTTGTAGATCCATAATCAGGTACAAATTTTTTAAAAAATTGGCTGGAATACAGGGAAAATAAAAAATAATGATTTGGACGGAGAGCAAAATACGTTCAAACTGCAGTGGAGAAGCAAAATGTTCATTGAAATTGTGATTAAATAGCAAGAAATTATGCAAACTTGTAGATTATTGATATTCACAAATAAGAATTGATAAAGAAGGTTATCAATGTTTTATAAAAATAAATTATCTAACAATTGCTGAGGTGTTTATTTTTTAATTTTTATCTGGGAATATCAATAATCTACAAGTGTGCATAATTTTTTGCTATTTAATTACAATTTCAATGAACATTTTGCTT
>OY284479.1:37948276-38118910 GCA_958336345.1 Dorcus parallelipipedus | reverse complement strand
CTCAACATGTAAGAGATTACACAGACACAAAACAAATATAACTTTGGCTTTGAAAAATGCTTTTCGTATTGACGTATGTCAATGTCGAAGAAGCTATTCAATTTTTTTTAATTTCGCCTAATATCCTTATTGAAGCTTCTAAGACAATTTTTTGTTAGATATCAAACGTGGATGATGCTTTTCAATTTAAAATTAAAAAATCGACGTTTGTCAAATTTATTGTCGATGAAGCTATTCAATTTTTTATTAATTTCGCTTGACGTCCTCATGGAAGCTTTTGAGATAATTATTTGCTAGCTATCAAACGTAGATGATGCGTAGATGAAACGTAGAGATATAACCACAACTAATGTTTCGAATACCATCGAAAATGGGACACCCTGTACAATAGAAAGTTCGGCGAAGTAGACTACTACGTAACTCAAGCCATGACCGGGCACGGTAGATACCTACCTACATCGAATCGGCAAACTAGAGATCGACACGTGCTGGTACTGCCAAGAAGTAGATACGGTGTGGCTGTGTCAAATGGAACAGCATTAGAGAAAAGGCTGTGGCACAATTATTTCTGCAGCAAACATGGCCGAAACCATGCTAAAGAACGAGAAACATTGGAATCATGTAACCAACATGCTGAGAGAGATCATACAGCAAAAAGCCACTGATGAAATACAAATGGAAAAACTGAGAAATACAAACACACAAGACTGAAAAGATTAATACCTGACAGTACGAAATTTTTGACGGAATGCTTCACGTCAAATACCGGAAATTAGTAGCTGCAAAAGAGAATAAGGAGTTTAGTTGGTAGGCGCTCTTGTCTAGGACCTAAGAAATAGGCGATTAAGACAGGGCGAATCCAACACATCTGATACCGGATTCCGTTGATGATGTCTGCTGAAGATTCTCCAAACCTCTATAAAAAAAAGCTATTGGCCTGTTTACTGGCCTCGTGGAAACGCGGCATTATCAGAATGACAAAAGGCGGCATACTTCGAAAAAATAAACAAATGCACGAGATATTTTTCGGTTATGACATTTCTGTTTTCGAAGACGCTTCTTTTTGATTTTGCGCAACAAATCGAAAAGCAAATTCGTTGCAAACATTAAATTTCAGTACCACGCGTATCCAAATTAGTATGAAGATGAAATTCTCGCCGATGATGAGGGCAATAAATCTGCCTGTGGCGTTGATGACTATCGTCCTGAGGCGATACATCGACAAGATCTTCAAATCTCAGGTAGAGTCTTCCTCCTCAATTTAATCAAAATCGCTGAAAATTTGATTCGCAGGGTCAAACTGTGGTGAACAACGCACCGTGGCTTATAAAACCTTCTTATCTGAAATTATGCATATACGCCTACATGTTAATCGCGGGCCTTTGCTACATGAAAAAAGGCACGGTTATTTCAGTAGCAAAGAAATGTTACAAAGGAGCGATCGCTATTAAAAATAAATGTGCAGGGTACGTACTTTTTTCACAACGATATCTCCCACACCTTTTTGCAAAAAACTTTACATTTTAGAAAGAGGTGTCTCGTCGAAAGTGCAGCTTTCAACGACCAACAAATCCTGTCAGGCCAAGCTCCACCAAGCCAACCTCAACCCTGCGGTTCAAGATGTTGTGGACAACCGGATGCACCTGGAGATGCACCTTGCACATCGCGTACAATCAGCGATCCAAATGAGCCTTCAGAGTTGGATATAACAGACGAATCTCTATCGGCTCTGCTAAAGTTGGGGAGGACCGAGACAAGGAAATGTAGAAAAACGACCGAATAATCACCGGCGAGGAATTTATACACGTTGAGGGGCAGGAAAATCAACCCGCAAGATGCAAGTCACGATGGGAAAGCGTTCAGGAAGACTAGGAGCGGCAAAGTGCACAAGCGTCATTCTAATAAATCTCGTCGTACAAGTAGTAAAGATCTATAATGACATTAGACTTTTCGAGCTCGTGATTTTGATCTGTGTAAATTACGCTGAAAATTCAAAATCCATCAGTAAATGAATACGTCATTGCGTGCAGTTTTTCTTTTTTCTTTTCATAAGGGCCATGTTCCAAAGGATAAATTCTCACTCTAAACCATCGTACCAGATACAGAGACGGACGGATTTTTTGGAGATCAACCACACACTATGACATTCTGTACATGTCGATTACACCTTTGGGTTTGAGGAGTTATACTCGACAAGACGGGCACTGGACCGGAAATTACATTAAATTCCTTTCCATGGATTGCTTCTCCACTGCAGTTTGAACGTATTTTGCTCTCCGTCCAAATCATTATTTTTTATTTTCCCTGTATTCCAGCCAATTTTTTAAAAATTTTGTACCTGATTATGGATCTACAAGTCATGCAGAGCTTTTTATAAAGAATAGTTTTTTTTGTGAAATGTAAGATAAACTTTTTCTCCATTTGTATAAAACTTTTTGGGACACACTGTATAAGCGCCACCAATTTTTTATATAACGAGGCGAAAATTGGAAACCTCTTTAAAATTTTAAGAGTAAAGTTAAATACGGGGTGTAATTCAAGATTAAATAAACTCAACAATGGTAAACTATTAATATATTTAATAGCAGCTCTAAAAGAGCATATGCAAACAATTCCCAAAAAGAATAATTAGGGGATGATATATATAATATATAATGATGATAAACACAAATAGGAATGTGCAAGACTTCATACAGCACTTTAAATGTAATTGACTAAAACAAAAAGGATTACCCTTTTTTTTATCATACCACGATATTGAGCTCAACTTCGTTCACAAATTCAAATACAAATTTCAATTATTAAATGACAAAATGATAATTCATTAAAAAATATTATTAACTAAATAAGGTGAATTATATAAATTGAAAAGTTAATAATTTTACAAATATACAAATCGTAATAAAAGTTTAGGAGAATTTATCTTAAGAAGAAAATTAATAATTAAAGTGAATTAAATTAATTAAATGATTGAATTTTAAGCAATAAAAATAATTATTCGTGTAACTAATTTAATAAAAAAAAGGAACGGCGAAAGCGACGTTGAATTGAATGTTAATTTCTGATGAAGTAAAAAAAAAATAGAAGGATTACGACCTGCTGTCCTTTCTCTTTATCCTGACACTCCAGATGATTACGACTTCCACCTCATTGGGTGTTCTGGATGGTCGAAGAGAACTACGTATGGTGATCAGCAAAAGTGCATCATCTTCAGAAAAAAAACGTTGACGGAAACTTCAACAATTAAGATTCGATTTCATGACATGAGGGATCATCCTATCATCATCAAACATGCCTCCGGTTTTCCCCTAGTTAATGATGGGGATTAAACAAACATTGTTAAACTAAATTTTCAATGGATGATTGATGGATTTCAAAATATTTTAAATAAGATGAAAATAATTAGCTGGCCATTTTAATCTGTGCCACTATCCAACGACAACTGCACCTTTCCCGCGCCAGTCCCCGAACTCCGCCCCTCATTCTAATCGAACCAATGAAAATATCAGAAGGATGCGGGAAATATGAAAGGAGTCCGAGAAGTTCAAGAACGTATCCCAACGCTGGCAGTGACGCCAAAGTACAATAGCGAAAGTTGTGGTAAAATCAAATATAAAGATGAATTTTCCGTTTAAACAATAAGTCAAGCAGCACCCAAATATTGTATAAGACGAAAGCACATGTATCTGTTCACAAAAAACAATTAATTAAAAGTTAAAGATAAATATTCTCATTGGTTAACTCTGACTGGAGCCTCATACAAACTTAACCTCTAAATAGCTCTAACGAATGTAAACAAAGTTGAAATTGAACAACGAAAGTGAAAATAATGCTTACAGCACTTAAATTAGGCAAGTAATTTTTATCGATATTTGATAAGGATAATACGAAAATCACTGGTTAGTAAAATAATGAATCTTTTGTAGCTTTAGATGTTACAAGTGTTATATCAATTTCGAACAGATGCCCCGTCCCATTAAGTTTAGCCGACAATTTGGGACGAACTTAACTTGTCCGCCCAAGATTTGCAGCCTTCAAGTAGGTAGCAGTTTTTGAATGAGCGAAAAAATATCACTGAGTAATTCATTAGGGGTTTCTGAGCAAAAAAAAGTCATACCACGTGGAGGTACTGATATCTTCCGCAATTTTTGTGCAAACGAAAATGATGTGGAAGTGATTTTATTGCGGGGGTTGTTTTTAAGTGAGATTTCTGAACAAAAAAATTTTCTGCAAATTAAAAATATAAATCGATTTTCATTTGGTTATTTATTGTATAATAATAAGGTATAAAAATTGCGAAACGTTAATAAATGTAAATATGTTTTTCGAAAAATATAAGTTGAAGACTTTTCTACCCCCTGTTGTATGCAAGTTCCTCTTCGCCGTCGTTTACGTCGAATGCAGCAGCGTCAGTCGTCCCAGGAGAGATCATCCAGGCAGAGAATCGAATCACATTCTAGTCGCAGCCGAGACTTATCTGCATATTTCAGAATCAGAAATCCCAAGAAGTCCATAGCATTCGTCATGTTGTAGATTCTGAAGACTCTATTGTCACTTGTCGCCACTAGCGCCGGTGCACGCGAGCTATGCGCCGCAAACAGGTACCCAGATGAGATATTTTCAGGCTTTGTGCTTTCTATACCCGTACTTCAAACGGATTCTTTGCCGGGAGAGGATTTCATGTGTGTCAATATTTTGCTGCGAATATTCCGAACGCCCGACGACGACGACGACAACTACAAGACACCGGCCCCTTTGACTTTTATCAGTCAATATTTTCCTGAGATATTTACGGAGCAGAATTTAATACCCTTTTTTTGTTCATTGTTTTCTCAGAAGCATTTTCCTTTAATAAGGAAGAAAGAACAGCCGACGACGTCGAATCATGTCATTCCACTCTGTATAAGTGGTTGCCTATCCATCTGGATGCAGATTGCTTTAACGTTACCAGTCGTTTTGTACTGATTTTAGTGTAACAGTTAAGGTGACATAGAAGGAGGTCAGCAAGGTAGTAAATCAAACGTAATTCGGCGGTAATTACTTGTAACTAAAATCGATTACAAATAAATCTACAACAAAAATATCCCCCGCCAGATTTGCATGAGTATCAGAGGCGTAATTTATATTCTCGGTTAATTGGGTTGCTGTCTACAATTGGTAGCGGCGTAACATCTAAACTACATCCCACTAATTTACATTCGGCAAGTGTATATATCTCTCATCATCACGTGACGACGCCCGAAACAGGGACGAAGTGCGCAAGGTGAGCGTACGCTATCGGTGCGATAAATCAGGCGGAGGAAAGTAAACTGAAATAACCGCTTCAGCGTCTACACGTTTCTGTATAACACGTCAATTTGGGGATTATTAGGCTGTCTGAGGTTGTGTTAGTACCGGCGGTGAATTTATTGTCTTTATGGCCGGATACGTATCTTCCTACCTCAATGAAATTATTTGCTTTGCCGAGCCGATCTAGCTTAATGGGCATAAATTTCGTTCTAAGCGCTCTAACACGTTAGTTATCTCATTAAGCTTATATGATAATCCGTTAAACAATTCACTCATGTATTGCAATTTCTCTAATTCAATGCGTCACTCGATATGTACCATACATTAAAAAAGTTTCATCTACCTGCATTCGGCATTTTTAAAAATAAAAAAAAACTTACATGTTTCACCTGGCTACAAGAGAAGAGTATTTCACTATGGCAACAAGAACACTTGAAGACCTTACAGGGCGGACGATGCAATATGTAGATGACCCAGTCTGCAGATCTTATGTTCTGCATTCTTTGATGCAAGGTTAATCACAGCACCATGATGGCGATGCCGCCTTTGAGGAACAGCACAAGAAAAACAACGCCGAAAGAAACTACTGGGAGAGAGCACGAGAAAGAAGAATATTTAAATCCGGATCGTGGTTATGACACACATTCTATAGAATTCTCCGAGCTTAAGGACATTAAAAATTCGATCTAAGAATCATAAAAGAAATTACGCCCGCTTTTATTAAGCGGCGCGGCCCTATGACTCTCGCGATTCCCGTTATTTGTTCAACGGAGGAATTAAATTTACGGATATTATTCGCGCGGAACTCCTCTTAGTGTCGAAATTACTTTTAAATTAGATCCCCCCCCTCCCTCCCGCCCCGTCGAAAATATTTCACGTCGTAACTCGGCCCGTCCGGATATTGCGTTGCATAAACAAATTAAAAGCGAACGAAAAAACCGCGCGCGTATGTGCAAAGTTTCGGGGGGGGCCTTCAACTTCGACGTCCTCCCCCCGCCCCTAACGTGGGGCGCAGGTGTTGGCACTTTGCTAAATTTGTTCATAGCTATTACAATATCCATTCTGTTTATCACTACGGAGACAATAGAGTCAGGATGCCGAACACCTTGCTTTTGCATCAGCGAAGATATTGCTACTTACGTATTTTAATGTGCAGGAACCCACCCCCCACCCTCCCTCTCTCCATTAACTTGAATAAACAATCACCCCTTCTGAAATGTTTCTGTCCTTCTTTGTTTTCTCGTATTTGAAAAATAAAAGGAGATCAAGGATAATAAAGCCGAAGACAAATGGTTTTCTATCTAAAGTAGTTTGACCTCCAAGTATTCAAGGTCTAGCAGGTGCATTTGTCTCAGGACCTTTTCTCTTACCTCGACTGGCTGAATTTTTGGCCCCCATTGACTATGACGTACATATGAGTTGACTTGAAAAAAATCAATTGAACCACTGTGTTTCTTTAACTTCCAGAATCCTCGAGCACGACCTTCTTTCTTTCTACTTGAAGGCTTCCAACAGATATTTTGAACAGATGGTTCCTCCAATAGAGCCCCTTCAGAGTTTCTCTGTTTTTATCTCTCCTGGCCTATCCCTTTTCATCAATCCAACTTCTTCGAGGTTGCATTTTTTATTTCTATGTGGAAGTTTTACTTTTATAGTGTATTTTTCCGTTAGAATCTAGAATGTTCCAACATGGCCGTCGAAACCGTGGTCCGATTGTATGACGCCGCGTTAAAAAATTCATTTAGGTTATTCATAATATTTTTCCGAACACCCTGTATTAACGTGAGAATCTAACGGCCAGGCTCAGCCCCGTTATTTACTTCATATTTCTCCATGTTGCACAACTGGACCATGCGCTGTTAGTTAGACCTACAGTATACCTCCATTTCACTCTGTCGCCCGATTAAAACTCATTTCATCCGTAACGACTTCTGTCTCAGCGCATAGGGGAGAGAACGCCGTGTACGCCTTGGCGGGCAGACTTGCATCAGCGCTCGAGCCGTGCGGTTCATTTATTTGTGCCTTCAATCTTTGTGTTTCTTCAAGAAATTTTTGATTTAAACCTGAGTGACCTACAAGCTTGTTTATTGAAGGCCTGCTCCTTTGTTGGCCATTTTGTGCAATTGATCCCCGTGAGTAACGCGTATTTCTCTTCCACTAGGCTTCAAATTCCAGTTAGAGTTCTAGCTTCAAGTGGTAGTTCCAGTGGTAGTTTTGCCCATCCCGATGTAACCGTAATAACCCTTGGGGGCGTAAGGAAAGGCTGGTTTTCGACTTTTGAAACGATTTAAGCCTCGCAACCCGGCCTTCCCCCACCTGGGATAGTGGACTCATCTTGCAAGACGACGCTACTTTTTGACACTACTGCACCGACTTACGGCGCTAACCACCGCGAGAGGGCGCTCCGACACTGTTGACAGCTGATTGTCAGTACGCCGGATCCTGATTACAAGGTCGGATTTACTCTAATTATTCTTCTTTTAATTACCCTTCCGCGACGTTGTAATTTTTATTCTTATTTTGTTGTTTCTTTAAGTTAATTGTAAACGAAGAACAGATCTGTTTGTCGGAAAAATTCTGACTTGTCAGATTATTTAATTACTTGCGTGTTCGTTTCACTGCACCCTGTTTGGGTCATGTTTAACTTTGTAAATTGAACACCTGTTTATTATTTTTACCAAATCTTTGAGCATTTTAAATAAAAACAAGTGCGCACAGCTGGTGCTTTATATTTTATTCACATTGCCCACCTCTTGCTTGAGGTCTCGTCGAACCCTCCCATCTCCAAGAGCTTGGCCGAGCGGTGCTGGAGAAACGTCAGTCCCTCGCACAATTTGCTGACCTTCAAGTGGGTAGCACAGCTCGGACCATGTGCCCCCCCTTCCTTGCCTGCGTTTGCACTTCAGCGCCGAATCGAATACAAACGCGTCAGTAATTCCGATGGCGACAGAGAAAATGAGGACAAGTCTTAGCAGTGATTTTAACGTTTTTTTACTAATGTAAATGAAACTTCTAATTCAGTTTGTAGTCGTTTCCATAGATAGCAATGTGATCATAATAAATAAACTTACATGTCAAATTAATTTCGGTACCAAAGCAACAGTTTTCTGAAACACTCGTTTACATTAGAACATTATAAGTGTCCTCATTTTTTATGTCGCCCGTGGTACATCGTCGTTTGTTGTGCCTTCCAGCCATTGTGTAAATTCATCAGAATGAGATGTTTGATTGAATAGTGAACGGAATATTAGTAAAGCGTACTTTGAGAGTGGCACTCTAGGCAATCCAAAGTATTCTATGCTTTTCGATGTCTGATCACCATTACTACAATTTTGGCAAAAAGTTTCTGTGCGAGGTTTGGGTTGTAACGTTTTTCATTCTTTTATTCAGATTTTTATTGGAGCTTTTATCTGTGGTCTTATTTGGGGCCAATCTTCGCCGAGTTATTTCTGTAGGAAATTCTTGTGACACCGGCGAGCCCCTCACCCAACGTGGACTTTCGGACTTGACCTCGTATTTTGAGATTTGGCCTTACCGTCGAAAGAGGGAAACACTGCACCCGGAAACACGGGGTGACAGATTGACGCTGCCCCTAGACCATGGAAACCCTTGGTACTAGACCAACTGGTGCAAACACACCTTTAGATTTCTTAATGTTGGATCTTGTCAACTACTTACGTCAATTTAATTTGAGTAAAGCATTCCGTAACGCGTGGCGATTACTTATTTAGTTTTGCTGTTGACTTTTGTTTTTTTTATGTGAACGAAAAGCGGATCCGCACTTCGTGTTTGACATTCTTGTCATTTAAGCTTTACTTAATTTTTGCCTGCGATTTGAATTTTGTTTTCTTTATGTTTCTTCTTAAATGAAGACAATATAATATAAAATGTAATAACTGGAGACTCTTATTTATTTCCTGCCCCCTTTTACTTTGGGGTTACGTATGACCTCAACCAGTCCCATTGAGTTAGTCGGCAATTGGGACGATCTTAGTTTGCCCTCCCATAATTTGTAGCCTTCAGGTAGGCAGCATCGCATTTTGGACAACAGATACCCCTTTATCTATAGTCTGTCGTCTTTTGTTGCCCGTCTCTATACAGAATCTTTAACAAATTTGCCTAAAACAGAAGTGATGATTCTATTTGAAGCCCTGTCAGTTGATTTCATGTTTTCTCTTTTGTCTTTGGAGTTCTCCCCCTTTGATCCGGGACACTCCTTTATTGTCTGTAGATTTCGTGTCTTCTTTCAGGAGCTCTTGTATTTGATTGGAAGCTTCTACAGCCTTCCAGGTTCTTCAAAAATGGACTTTTTTGTTTCTGTTTGAAAAATTCTGGACTGTTTCCTTTTCTATCCGTCGCGTCGATTGATCTTCTGTCGTCTCTTTTCAGGATCATCACGACGGACTTTGTCTTTGATTGGAAGCTTGGCCAAAAAGGACTTTTTGGGCAGTTGGACCTTTCACTTGTAGTTTCTTGATTTCTCATCACTTCAGCCTTAGAGATCCTTCAAAAAGAAAAGAAGACTTTTTCGCTCCTGCTTGGAAAATTCTGAACAGTTCTCCTTTTCCGCCTGTCGATTGATTTTCTCTCGTTTCTTTTCACGATCTTCAAGAACAGCTTTGTCTTTGATTGGAAGCTTGTACAAAAAAAGATTTTTTGGGCAGTTGGAGTTTTTGCACTTCCTTCTTGGTCCCATTTTAACCTTCTAGGGCCTTCGACAATAGACTTTGTTGTTTCTGCCGTCGTCGAGTTATCTTCTCTTGTCTCCTTTTAGAATCTCTAAGGATTTTTCAAATTAGAGAGCGCAGATTATCATGTAAACTAGAGAGCGGATAGTTAGATAGCAGATTCTTCATGATTTAAAACTTCTGTTTTAAATTAAATTAAATTCATCAGTTGTGTCGTCTTTTTGGAATGATCTTCAAAACTAGAAAGCGGATAGTCAAGCAAATACTATCTGACTATATATTTTGTGAATGAAACAAATGATCTATACGCATTGGGTTTTCCTTCACGTCTTTTAACTAGGGAGCGGCACACACTTTTATGCAGGTGGTCATTAGATCGATGTTTTTGAGAGTTTCTTGCACGAAACCGGTTAGTACATCTAATGGATTAAATTTCTAACGAGATTAGGACGCAAGAAAGTTGAAGACGAGAGAGCATTTAGACGTTTCGCTGCGAAGCTGTCGCCGAAGTTTACTACGCGGCGTGATAAAATTATTCAAATTGTAAAACACTAGCGCCGTTTCCGCGAACTTCTCCGCCAACTATTGCACGCTAAGGCAATTTATGACCTTTATAATATTAATTAAATCCCAGGGCAACAGTAAGTGCGCAACTAATTCCCTCGTAAGGAACGAACAAAATGTCATAACAGGAGCAAAGTTCCCGACAACTCCGGCGAATGGGTAATTACTGATGTTTACTCAAAGTACAATTAAGAAGAAGATTGCCTCTTTCGTTCTGACATTGAATAAAATTAATTCGCTGTCCGCCTTATTTAATATACCTTGCAACATTGTTTTATAACATCCTGGAATGAATCACACCTTTAAGACAGTGTTTATTGGTCGACCCTCGTATAGTGTTTAACTTGCGCGAAACCTACGAGCCGAGAGGTACTACTTAGAGAATGTACCAAAAAGCGTGCGCTTCTCCTTTGTTAACATCCCGAAGCAACAAAGTCATTACCGCCCCCCATCAATACGCAGATAGTAATATTAGCCACTTGAGTAGATCGGTTTATAGTTTCGAAACTCGATTTCGGGATCGTCAAGTCAATTATATTAATTTCAAAGTTCCGAAGCTCCGGCGCAAATCTTGTATAACACAATTTCGCGCGGTCCTTCGAGGACCCTAAACATACGTTAACTAAACGCGATGCACGCCGACGACGTCTGATAAAACCGTAAATTCCTTGGGCACGTGAACGTTTAAACTCGATGCTTTTACTTAAAAAAAAAACATTGGAATCGAATTCGATTGTTTTCAATTTATACAATGTTCCGTTGGAGAGCTGCCCCACGTTGGGCGCCAATTAGACAAGTATATATTTATATTTTACGTCTCCTCGCAGTTACTGCAACTTTGCAGTACTTACCCGAGAGGTCTTATAAAAATAGATACATAGCACGAAATTGTTATGACATAATTTAAAACAGACATCAAAATTATGTAAATTACGGCCCCGGTTGTCTATCTGTCCGTCCGTCTGGCCGTTGATTTATTAACTTAGGCCCTCTCGATGCGAAAGTTAATTTCTAAAATTAGTAAACTGCATCCAAGCCTCGATATTAATAATATCATTTAATTAGTGTCCGTCGCATTGAATGCAGTGATTAAAATCAACTACGCCATGACATCTATTTTGATGGGCAGCCCGCAACCACGAAACGCTGTGCGGCCGGGGCTTTGATCTCGCTTGTAATTACGTCCATTTTTTTTTGAGGGGGGAGCAAATTAAAGCCCACAAACTCGTTCGTTGAGGGCCCATTTTTGTTATTGAAAGCAAAAAAAAACTGTGATTTCAAATTGATTTGTAATTATTATACAGAGTGGTTCTAAACAAGTAAGAAAAACGTCACGAGAAAAATTAATTTGAATAAATCGGTTTTCTAGTCAATCATACTACGCGGAGATGCAGATAAATGGATGGCAAACACGACACTTCACACATCCACCTGCAACTAGATTCAAATTTTGAATGTCACGCGTTTTCGTGAAACTGTTTGGATTATTTATGACTTATTCTATTAATTATACTATATTTTACTTAATTCAGAGAGAGCTCGTTGATGGTTTGTTAAATTGTTCTCAAAGAAAAAGGGACGAGTCTGCGAGCTACGGTTCCCACACAGGTCTCGACTTGTACGAACATGTTGGAATCAATTTTTTTTTACTTTTTCTGGTGCTGCGTTAGTTAAGAAAAACGTTTTATCTTTAAAAAATTGAAGCAGATGGGCAGAATGACCACTGCCTACGTCAAGGCAGGACAACTGCGCGACTAACGTTAAGTGCGTTATTTATGTCACAATTGTTTGACAATTAGTATTATTATGAGGTTATCCAAGACATACATTTAAATTCCAACGCCTGCTCTAATTAGTTTTTATGTCGATTACTTGATACCTTAGTAAAACTATACGGTAAAAATGTCTACCGCAACAGTATCGTGCAATAATTCGCTGGATAATAAAAGACACTCATTTCTTGGAGAATATTGTAACTAGGATGAGAAGACCATCAAAGATGTGCAGCTGAAAATCAGTCGAGCGAAACATAAACATAAGAATGACTCATTTGCATTTATGTAACGTATGACTCCCAATGCAAATGTCAAGGCGTATGATTCATTCGTGAACCGTGTGCAAATCTAAATGTCAAGGTATATGACTCATCTGCGCGCATAGATCTGAAGACAAAAGTCGTGCCGTGTGCAAATCCAAAGATAAATGTTAAGGCAACAATTGACGTAATACCCCGGGAACAAAATCCCTATAAATACGCGACAAGCCAAACGTTAGCGGCATTAGAATAACTTCTAGTCAGAGTGTCATATAGTCTGTTTGTCGGTAAGTGCCCAAAATAAGACGTAAGTGTTTGTAGTTGTAATTAATTGTTAATAAATGTTTTAATAAAAGAAAAACGGAGATTTTATAGTCCAAGTTTTAATCTACACACCAGTTATATAAACCCAACTAGTTTCGGCTTTTCGCCATCTTCAGGGGATAAATCGAAAATCAGGAGTTGTTGAAATAATATAACATAACTTTCAAAGATTAATACATATTAAAAATTCGATAAAAAACAATTAAAAACGATTAAAATTATTTTCGACTAGAAACAATTACCATCTGTACGGAGGTCTGAGGATGTTTTGTTATGCTGAGCTACGACCCTTATTTCATGTTACTTAAATTATTACCGTAACAATATTTGGTAATAAAATTTATTAAAATTTTCTCAAAAACGTGACATGTTGCGCACTGTTTCATTGGAGCTTAAAAAAGGAGGAAATACAACTTTGTTGTTTTTTCAATTTTTTTCTTTTTGTTAAAACCCGGAACTTCTAATACATCTGACGGGGGTTGTGTTTTCTGCAACGGCGAACGTGTTTACGACGCAATTAGCAATGGTAATTTTTCAATCTACCCTCGGTCACTGGAAATTGCCTTGCGATGTTTTTATTCCGTACTTTTGCTTGCATACGGCGAGCGGCACGCATTCGCACGTCCAAAATCGATCGCCGGCTCTTAACGCCGATGTTTATCGGGACGGATTCTAATTGCACTTCGTTAAGGGATGTAAATCTCCCCGATATTTCCAGATCCCGGATCGCCCCGGCCATAACCGTTCCTCTTGTTTAGTTCTGCGTAATTTTAGTTACGGGATGCGTATGCAAACACCGCCCGGAGCTTTTGCTTCTTTTACATAACACTCTTGCTGTTGCAATAATTGACCGTTTATGTTTTCATTAACTTCAAGCTAGATTAGTTAGAAACTACGAGATTGTGGAAAAATGTGTGAACCAACTCCGAAAATCCGTCCGTCTCTCCGTATTCAATACCATGGTTTGGGTGAGAAAACATTAATTTGTTTGCGATTTAATTATGTAATTAAAAACTAACAACTCCTTTATTTAATTTAATTTATGAAATGCTGTTTGACGATTTCGGAAAATCACGATGAATCACAGGGTAACTGACCCACAAGTAAAGCGTTACGTAATCGGAATTTCCGTTGTAAAATCATATAAAAACACGACTGCGTTTGACGACAGATGTCACATGGCCAGTGGCCGTGTGCTCCTAGAGTTCGAAGGAGAAATTATCATTCACAAAATATTGTGACAAGGCGAAAGTAAATTAAAAACTTAGATTCATTTAACGAATTTGAGATAAGAGAATTGCGTCTAGCGCGACCTCGACATGTGGCCTCTGCAAGTGCAGAACCTTGAACAAGTTAAAACGGATTTAAAGTATCTCGTAATCTATCGTACCTTTCCGGTCTCGTAACAACTCGGAATTGCTCGAGTTGCACTTTGTATAAAAACCCCGCGATCTGCATAAAAAAAGAAGATCTTAAACTAGTTGCTATCAGAGCATGATGCAGGCTCTATTTTGTTAAAGTGTGCTGTTAGGGTAAGTTGAACTTTGTACAATTATGTTTGTCTGTATTTATTTATGTTTAATATAATATTTAAGCTACGCTATGCCCCTTGTTTCGATTTATACCGTAACAATATGTTAGTGTATGAACCAACTCCTAAAGTTTCAGTTGTTCCGCCAATAATTTCAATATCTTCAAGCTTGTGGTCGATTGTTGACGATAATGAAAGTTCTTGCTCGGTGCTCATTCTTTGGGAATCCAATAAGTTGAAAGTCTCAGTTTCAACAGTTTTGGAAGACGAATTGACTCATTTCGATTTCCTCTTCCTTTTGGTTATAACTTCTTCAATTTTTTCTTCCTCTATGGTCAGAGTAGTAGTTTCACCAGTGTTTTCCATTGTTAAAGGAACCAAAATCTCATTAGATTTTACTAGATTTTCCGTTGGTAACTTGGTACTTCAAGGTTGCTTACATTCGTTACGTTAACGACTCTCAGTTCTTCCATGTTATATTTCACCGTTGTTATTTCCGTTTTTGTTCTCCTCGAGTTCTGTCCTTATTGCAGTTCCACATTCGTAGGTTAAATTTACGTCTTCATGTTCGGCCAATTTGCTCTCCCTTCCTCCTTCATGAATAACAACATCATTATATGGTTGAGGCGTGGTAATGGTTATAACGCCTGTTTTTATTTCTGGTATTAAAAATATAATGTTCGTGCCTCTCTCTGTATGTAGTGTCATGGTTTGGATGAGAAAACATTATGTTATGTTATTAAAAACTTAAAACTGCTTTATTTAATTTATGAAATGCTGTTTTTCTCGTTATAAAATTATTTCGAATTTGTTTTGCATTGTCTCGTAACGATCATCCTAACTGCCATTGCCTTATTTTGTTCTCGTCTGATTTTATGTGTGCATGTTTGGTTGTCTGCCGTGACTTTTGCTAGGAGTTGGCAGTGGCATGTCATAAGGCAGGACAATTTTTCTTTTTAAAATCAAAATAAGAGGTAGCAGTTTATAAATAACGATTCCTGTGTTCCTTCCTATATTTTTCTCCTACACCTTTCTCCAATTCGTTCATTCTTGTGGATGTTTCGGACTGTTATCTTCTTCTCGTCTTTGTGTACATTACATGTCTCTGACTTTGCTCGATTTAAATTTCGCGCTAAGAGCGCCGTAGTTCGGAAAAATTTGTATAGACGGCGCGATAACGAGGAATTCAAATTTGACGACTGACAAGTCACAATTTTAGGTCAAAAATCAGTCGCAACCTAAACTGTTGGTTATAAAACTGTAGTTGAAGCAATTGCGGTAATAAATTACTAGATGTAGACTTCGCACTAGGAGCGCTTTAGTTCGGAGAAACTTGTGTAGATGACACGGTAACAAGGAATTAAAATCTAACTACTGACATCATCGCTATGAAAATAAAATTACTGTAGTAAACTAATGAAGTAAAAAACAATACTCGATTTAAATTTCGCTGTAACGACGAATTAAAATCTGACTGATGACATAACTGACATAAAAACATTATAGTAAAGTAATGAAAAAAACAAAATATACTCGATTTAAATTTCGCGCTAAGGATGCTATAGTTCGGAGACATTTGGGTAGATGGCGCTATGGCACAAAATTAATATCCGATGACTACTATAATCGCCACAAAAGTAAATTTATTGTAGAGTAGATCGATGATGGCGGCCACCCAACTTAAGGTGTGTGTTAAATTGTTAAATAGTACGATAAAAATTTCATAGATGGCGCCACTGAATTATCCGATAATAACGAAGACATTCTCAATATTCCTTGTTTTTTCTTTCAAGCGACATGACGCCTTTATTCTCCCATCTAATTTTAAATTTTAATTAATTATTAAAAATATAGGAAAAGTTATTTGGTACGCCGATTAAGTTGGGTGCTAAAAGTTGCAGTTTGAAGAATTATGTAAAGATGGCGCCACGAGGCGAAAATAAAAAATGGTATCTAATATATCTGCCATAAAACAGATGAAGGCAGACAATTTAAGGAAGAGATGACTTTAAGTGTACAGAATCTCTCTCTTTCTTTCTCACTTATGCTATGTTTCCAGATGTTCCTGGAGAAGGACCTGTTACGTAATTTGGATTAGACAATTAAATGTCTGAAGCTACGGTAGAATCTTCATAGATGGCACTACTAAAATTTCATTTGTATGCAGTATTTAAAGTTCGCGCTTTATGGCGATGACGTGTGAAATAAACAAATAATAATAAGCTTCGTTTTCGAATTAGGTCGCGTTAAGTAGATCGAATTCGGCGCTAAAACGTTTTAGTTTTACGGCAGTTCAATAGTTGGCAGAAGAAAAATTTCATTTAATTGTTCAATTGTTGACCAAATTGATATTTATTTTTCGCTAACGTTTAAAACACTGGATGAAACAGAGATGTGACTTGAAGTTGACACTTACAAGAACTAGTTCTTAATAGTTTTTATAGATGGCAGTTTCTCAGTTTATTTTTTTAACTGACTCGCCTTTTTTCAAGTTTCAATGAAAGAATCGGTATATAGCCAATAAAAAAAAATAATTTAGATAAAAAACGTCAAAAAAAAGCTATAATGAGCTGTATTAGAAATATACTCCACTATGTTTCGGTAATTTAAAATTTTATGTCTAAAAATTATAGTTGTAGAAAACTTGCATAAATGGCGCTAACAACCTTGTTCTTGTACAGTTTTCTTTAAAGAAAAAGAAACTTATAGCGTCTGTTTCTTGTATAGTTGCATAGCAGAGTTGGTTGGGTCCGCTGGCGACGGGCTTGGCGCTTGGTGGGAACTATTAGGTTTCGGATTTTCTGTGTTTCTCCTGGTTGTAAGCCTAAGGCGATTTCAACATCTCTAAGTCGGTCGCAGCCGCTATGGGCCATACTTGTACAACTGGTCAGCATGCCTTGCCGATGAGCTTGAAAAACTTAGGGAATTATTAAACTACTTTTGGTTATCGTTCATGTTCCGTACAAATTCTTTCCAGGCTTCTTTTACAGCTGTGACGTGGCAGAAACTAACAAATACAAACATGAAAAAGGGACAAGGTGGTGAAGCAAAGAACAAGAGTTAATTAAGGAAAAAAAATGTTAAATTTGAAGAACTACCTAAGAATAAGAAAAGTGCAAGAATGAAAGAAAGGGGGCAGCTTCTACTAGCCTAAGTTTCTAGTGCCACCCTCTTCCGCTTTGAATATGTTCCATTTATATTCTGTTTCCATTCTTTAAAATTAGGGGATTTCCAAACCAATATTAGAATAAAGAAAGTTTTCAATACGTTCGATGAAATAGTTTTTTTTTTCGCGAATTATTGAATATTCATCGCAGTTCTTCTCCTTTATTCATCTTTCGAGGTCCTTGCTCGTTTTAAATATTATTTTCCGATGGCGGCTGGCCAAAATAAGTAAGTATGTAAATCCAACCTAGACCAGAACTAAATTCCAGAATTCTTTTAATATGCCGGGAGGGCGTGATTTAGATTCCAACATCTGCGCCGCCTAGATAAAGAAATTACCGGGAAAACGCATGGCTTTCATTTCGGATTTAATAAAAAAGGTTACGAATAACGCTAGGGATTTATGCCTTGCACCGACGGGCGCGACGCGACGAGACGCTCTTCGTCCTGTTGACGCCTTAAAAATTAAAAACAGGCAACCCATTCTACGTCTGTGCTTTCAGTAGCTGCATTATGAAAGCACGAAGTTTTTTATGATTTGATTGATGGGTTGCCTTTCCGGAGACCTTCGGGGGTCACGATTTAAAGTGGTCACCCTGTACAATGCGAATACTCTCCGCAAAGTTCTTCAAAAGGTCTATTAAAGTGACCCTTGTGTATGTTTTCAGTATTTATTTATTTTATTTATTGTAAGACGTTCAGCAACGCCATCTGTTGAAACTTGCCGATAGTCTTCTTTCCATTTGTTCCTACGATGGTGATTCTCTTTCCATTTGTTCCTACGAGGGTGATTCACTAGGTAGTTATTGATTACCATCTATTGAGCAAAGTTTCAAGTGCACGCCGAAATTTTTCTTTTCGTTTGTTTTTTCGGGGTTACTTCATTTGCTAATCCCCGCGATGCGGAAGATCAGGAAGAAAATGTCACTTGTTAGTAAAAGAAGAAAATAATTGTAATTGTGTGAGATTTGAACAGCGCCATCTCCTGCAGTTTGCTTTTATGCCCTCGGCCCTCACATTAGTTTCCTGTGCGTTCATTTTGCAGCGACCTTTCGGAATGGGGGGGGGATAGCGATTTGATGATTAATTGTGTGTTGTTTGTTCTGTACTCGCGAAACGCTTTCATTTGAGTAGTCACACGATGGGTTTTTATCTATGGCCTTCAGTTGAACGGGACATTTTAGAGTTAAGTCGGACTGACCTTGAACTTTTCATTTGACCTTGACCTTCAACTTTTATTTTTTGTTTCTTTTTTTCAATATTAATTTATTGCTAGGGTTGGACAGAGCTAGGTCGGTTTGACCTTGAAATTTCATTTGATCTTGAACTTTAATATTCTAAATCTTTTTACTTGAATTTTCAATTTTTTTCTTGGGTTGGATACGGTTGAAACTCCGGTTAACCTTGGCCTTTAACTTTCAATTTTTTCAACCTTAACTTTTTGCCTTGTTTGAACAGAGTTAGGTTGAATTGAGTTGACCTTGAAGTATCATTTAAACTTAACCTTTAACTTCTATAGTTTTGTTTCTTGAATCTTTTATTCTTTTTTGCTTTAATTCTTGTAAGTTTATTTATAAGATTTTTTGAAATCTAACATTGAAATTCAACATTCTCGAACCTCTTGTCTAGAAATTTTTTGCCTTGGATTGGATAGACTTTGACCTTTAACTTTTCTGAACATTCGTCCCTCGATATTTTCCCAATCTTTTTTGTCTTGAGTTGGTTTGACCTTGGCCTTTAACTTTTAGTTAAATTTTTTAGAGATTTCTTACCAACTTCCTGCCTTGGATGGGGTTGACCTTGACCTTTAACCTTTCATCTCTCATTGAATAGTGTTAGGTTGAGTTAATTTTTAGTTTTATTTCTTGAATCTATCATCCTTTTTGATTTAAATTTTTCACTTGGTGCCTTGCTTGGGTTGGGTTGACCTTAACCTTTAACCTTTTTGAACTTTGTTAGTTTAGAGATAAATTTTTCACTTTTTCCCTATTTTTAGCTTTTTTGTCTTGGGTTTGGTTGACCTTGACCTTTTCGAACCTCATCTCTTGAGTTCTTTTACCAATTTTTTGCCTTGGATTTGGTTGACTTTGACCTTCAACTTTTCTGAAGAATCGTCTCTCGGTCTTCTCCCAATTTTTTTGCCTTGAGCTGGTATGACCTTGACCTTTAATCCCTTCGAACCTCGTCTTCGGAAATTTTAATTTTTTAGATTTCTTATTCATGTTTCGCCTTGGACTGTGCTGACCTTGACATTTAATCATTCTGAACAAACGTCTCTACATTAAATAGAGCATTTTAATTTATTATTTTGGAATACCACAAAGTAAAGGCTGTCCAAATCGAACATTTAAATAGAGTTGGGTTCACCTTGATGTTTCATTTCATCTTGACCCTTAACTTTTTAGTTTCTTGAATTTTTCATTCTCTTTTGCTTTAATCTTTGTAAGGTTTTCCTGTTGATGTCTTGCTTGGTTTGGGGTGACCTTGACCTCTAATTTTTCTGCACAATCGTCTTTCGAAATTTAAATTTTTGAAATTTCCCCCCAATTTTTTGTCTTGGATTTGGTCGACTTTTTGAATTTCGTTACTTTAAAATTAAATTTATCCCTATTTTTTGCTTTTTTTGCCTGGGGTTCGGTCGACCTTGGCCTTTAACCACTTCGAAGCTCGTGTCTTATAATTTGAATTTTTTAAAGATATTTTTACCAATTTTCTTGCTTTCGATTGGGTTGACCTTGGCCTTTAACCTTTAAAATCAGTAAACACATTCGTAATCTGCTTGGTTATTATAATTTCGTTTTGTGTGCGCCGTTCAATGACGAACAAATTTTATTATTATTGTGGGCGAGACGGAAGGAAACTCTTTAGGAGGTCCCTCTGGTGACGTCTTTCCTTGTCTCTTCTATCGACCTGACTTCGACGAAGTAGGTGTAGTTGATGTATAGTATGCCGGACTATTCAACACCAGCGTGTAAGGTGTATGGTTTGCTTGCTGGACTAGTCAGCATCAGCAT
Organism: Dorcus parallelipipedus; assembly: GCA_958336345.1. Classification (NCBI taxonomy): domain Eukaryota; kingdom Metazoa; phylum Arthropoda; class Insecta; order Coleoptera; family Lucanidae; genus Dorcus; species Dorcus parallelipipedus. The sequence goes on along the minus strand of OY284479.1, from coordinate 38,098,300 downwards.
GTGCGACGTATGGTGCTTACCGGACTATACAGCACCAGCAAGCGACGGGGTGTATGTGTGTGTGTGAGTATTGTCCAACTGTTCAGCACAAGCAATACTGGCTTGAACTGACCAGCGCTCTGCTTTTTATACCGTTATTTCGTGGCGGGGATTAGGTAACTCTACATCACAGGTCTGTTTGCTTGCTCGAATCAGTGACGAGCAGAGTTGCGTCCTATTTATCGGAGGACAGTTCTTTCGTATTTGTTTCGGTGATTGCCTGAGTGACCAAAATGAGGTTGCGGTCCTATTTGCTGGTCAATCAGAAACGAATGCGGTAGCAGTTAATACGACGCATTCATCATCAACTGCGCAACCATGTGTTATTAGTTCACGATCAAGTTTTACGACTGCATAATTTTGGATAAAATTTAAGATCTATCGAATGTTGCCGAATTGAAAACAAGGCGGAAGGGATTTGCATAGCGCATGGTAGTTTTTTTTTTGTTAAATGAATTTATTTAAGGGGACCAGCGGTACGTAAACAGGCTGCGCCGTAAAATATTTTGCGCTGCGGCATTAATTCGAACGAAATTAAGTAGCACTAAAATGCTCGCCGCATACGTTCGCATCATAACATTATCAGCTTAATGCCGGCGTAAAAACTAAATGGACTAAGTGGCTCGCGTTAAGCAGATTACGCCACTGGTGACTCGTATTTTCATCTCGTGTTTTTGTTGGGCTGCCGCCGCCGCTGCTGCATCGGGGATGAATGTTTTTTCAAAAAACACCGGCCGAAACGTCGGAAAGTGTGGGCTTGCTCTCACGAAGAGATCGCACTATTCAAAACCGTGAAAATTTTAAATCACGAAAGTCTTCTTCAACAAGTAAGATTAATTAGATTGCAGAAATTAAAATGCCTGCGGAGTTACGGCAAGTAGAAAAGTTACAGTTTTTTATAGTGTTACGGGTCGATGTTACGAAGCAACGTTACGCTGTCCAGCTCGCGTTGTTGATACGTTACGACATTCTGTTACTAGACGCTCCTTAATGAATCACCTTCATCCACTATTGCATTTCTATTATATCTTCAACCAAAATATTGTAAGAAAACAGTGTTACGAAGCAACGTTACGCTGTGCGGCTCGCGTTGTTGATACGTTATTGATACGTTACTAATAGTGTTTAATCAATCACCTTCATCCACTATTGCATTTGTATTATATTTTCAGCTAAAATATTGCCTGTAAGTTTAATGGGGGTTTATATAGAAAAATAGGTTTTCATACTAGACTTGGCACAGCAAATATTGTACATCCCTCATATGTCATAATGAACGCTTTCGAGCGAGTCAAACCGTATATGGATGGGGGTCTCCCCTAGTTTCAGTTCGCGGGAGTATAAATCGCGCTGTAAACCTTAAAGTCCCTAGGTCATTCGTCTGCCGCGAAATTCTTCCGTGTATCGCGCGAGCACTTGCGCATATTTTATTGAAATTACAGGTAAGTCGTGGGGGGTGTGCAGCGTTGCTGAAAAATCTTCCGAAACAAGCGTCATAAAACACTGTCTCCGAAAGGATCAGGGCCACTTTATTTTCGCGCTGATGTATGGATGCTGGCCAAGGATCGAAGACGACGACGCCGCGCCGTGCCAACGCTGGCCCGCCTGCCAGAGGGCGATAAACCGGGAAGACGCAAAATATTGTGACGAAATGATGATATATTCCGTCAAACAAATCTAGTATTCCCGGACGACCTCGCTGGCTCCGGAAGATTTCCAGAAATATTTTATATTTCATACGTTTCGAGCACCCCTACAATTAAACGTTCGCCGAAAGCTTCGAAATTAAGCTGCTTTAAAAAAAAGAAGAAAAGGGATCCCACCGACAATAACTCACCCTCTTTCACGACACCTTCTATTTTACATTTCAAATTAGTGAAACGAGTCTCTGGTCTTAATTAATATACGAGAAAACACCTGCGGTTTCTAAATAGCTGCCTACTTGATTAATAAGGCGGCTTTTCCAATTGTGCCGTGTCTTTCAAAGACGGACTGAACGCCGCCGCCACCGAGATTGATGTTACATTGTGCGGATTCGTTCTGTGTACATTGTTCTTGTCTTAACGAACCGGATTTAAGGAAAGGAGGAAACTTACTTGCCGCGGATTAAAATTATATAAATCACGATTTCGGAGCGAGATGCCTAGTCGTTAAGAGAACAATAACAGGACGAGCTGTTATGGTCGCTTCCTTCTAATTATTTTGCGAGATCTGCTCTGCCTCACGCCCGGCGATATTTTAACGCGAATTTACGACGGATTACTTTAAAAAAGAGTAACAGTCTAACGAGATTTGTTGCGAAGTAATGAAATAAAGGACGAGTTTTAAAAGGAGGAGCAGGTTCCGAATTTCATAATAATTACGAGCTTCGGTTTAAATAACTTTCTGCTCTGCCTTCCCCTACAAACCGCAACGTCATTCTAAATCTCCTTTTTTTCTTTTTCAAAACAACTTTCACAATAAATTTCGACTAAATGTTTGATCCCACTGCTAACTGCTTTGTTTGTTCGATAAATTTTCTTTGCAGTTCAAAATTTATTTGTAAAATACACAAGTGAATAAAGAAGTTATTAAATTAAAAAAAATATTATAAACTTTAACCTTTTGCTAGTCTATTTAGTTTATTATTTATTTAGTTTATTTAAACTAAGTGACATATAAAAGTTACAAATACATCAGTGAAAAAGAATGAAAATAGAACGCAACACATTGGAGTAAATAAAGTAAGAAATCGGCAATTTGCAAATCATTAAGCTCATTGCGTAAGTTAAACACAATAGAATGTATAACTTACAAAGAAACATGGTTATGAGTTATCAACTGTGTATTGTATTCACATACAATTTTTTTGCATAACCGGATGCCCATTCTTTTCGTAATACCTACATCAGTTGTGCTCACGGGCGCTGCGAAAGCGTTCTTCCCACCCTCGAATCAAAGCACATAGCAGTTTCCCCGTCTAGACAGCTGTCGTTCTCCTTGCCCAACTCTTAAGCATGGTGGGGGTGGCGGTGAGCATCCTTGACCTACATGATCAATGCTAAGTTTTTTGTCGCATTAGCCTTGGCGATGCTTGTGTCGCAAATGAAATACACATTCGCCTGTTTAAAAGTTTGTTTGGAAAGGAGTTGTTAATGTAAACATTGTTCGTATTCCATGCGAACATTTGCCTACAATCCGCGGAATTTTTTCAGACCTGATGTGGTGCTCCTGATTTTGAAGCTCCGCCAGCTCTGAAGATATTACATGTGATCGAAGAGGAAACGTCTGCAGAAGAAAGTAGCTTAATGCGGTTGCAGTCCGAAAGCCAAAAAGTACCAACGAACAAAGGATAGCACGTTTCCATAAAATGTGAGATGATTAAAATTATTGTTGTTCGAGTGAGCAGAACAATTTTTGTCAATGTTGTTTGAGATAAGTGTGTGAAAAAAATAAATTCTTAAAATCCATTTACTCCTAGTTCTTTGCTTCAAATCTCACTAAAACCATACCACATAATATTTGGGGGCTCGTCCGGGATATAGTGAGGTAGTTCCTGAGTGGTAAATAACGATTGTTCAGACGGATTGCAATTTCCAAGATCTACATCGAATCTAGTATGTTTGTGTGGGAAGTCAAGACGGTCAATCACTTATTTATAATAACTGCAATCAATGGTTAACGAGAAAAGCAATGTAGACAATATGAAGATAGAGGAGTTACGGCAGCAATTGGAAGAAATGGGCTTGTCTACGGTAGCCAACAATTTGATATTAAAAGAGCGGTTGCGTGTAGCACAAAAAAATGATAAAGACGACGACGACGATCCCGATAATTCGAAGGCAAATAACGACGCCCGTATTAATAACGATAGTGCCAGTGACGACGACTCTGAAGATGATACCGACAGCGACGACGAAGCTCCTAGAAGACGGAATAAAAAGAAACAGCGGCAGCTCACTGCTAACATTCAAAGATGTGGAAGAGTGACTGGAAAAATTCAGTGGTGATAATCACGTGAACGTCGTGCGGTGGCTCGAAGATTTCGAAGAAATGACAGATATCTGCAAATGGGTGGATATGCCGAACGCTTGCTCGAGGGTTCCGCTAGACTTTTTGTAAAGCATGAAAGGTGCGCTAAGACGTAGCCAAAGCTAAATAAAGCTTTGAAAGAGGAATTCAGCAAAACTGTTGATAGCCATCAAGTCTATTGTCAGCTATCACAGAAAAAGAAAAAACCAGACGAGACGTATCAACAATACATAATATAAGATGCTCGAGATTGCTGGTCAAGCAGACGTGGAAATCTGTTCGGTAATACAATACATTATCGAAGGAATTCCTGATGATCCCATTAACAAGACTGTGTTGTATGGTGCAAGGACCATAAAACAATTAAAAGAACGAATCATGCAATACGAAGCAATGAAACGAGAAATGAAAAATTAAGGCGAAAACTTACCAGCATAAAGATGATAAGCTTAAACCTCACAGCGGAAGAGACGATAGAAAGGAAAAGTTTGCAGACATTGTGGTCATACTGGCCATATGAGTGCCGAGTGTCCTTCAAAAGACCAAGGATTAAAGTATTTTAGATGCAACGGTCATGGACATATTGCAGCCAAGTGTCCACAAGTATCAGTGGAAATCGCTAGGACCAACGAAGCCATTTGTATCACAATCAAGCAAGAGGAAACACGTGAAAGAAGTATCAATAGGAGAAGTCCGACTCATTGCGTTGATCGATACGGGGGTAGTGATCTTACTCTAATACGATCGGACGAGTATATAAAGATCGGGTCACCTACTTTACAACGAACTTGTGTCAGCTTTGACGGCATTGGGCCGTCGGAAAATGCAAGGCTTGGTGAGTTCACCACTAAAGTAACAATTGACGATGTTAATTACCCGATTAAAATTCATGTGGTATCAAGTACAATTTTAAAACATGACATGCTCATAGGTACCGACTTTCTTAGTCAAGTAAATTTGAATATAAAGGCTGGAGAAATAAAAATCCAGGAAAATCACCACGACTCATAGGGCAAGTAGCCTCGTAATCGGAATTTCCGGTGTAAACCGTATAAAAACGCGACTGAGTTTCATGATATACTCGTACATCCTGTTCAGAAATTATCGGTGGTTGAAATGAGGAATGAAAAGTGCGTTTTAAGTGCATTTCACCGACAGTGCAGTTTATCCACATTTTAAGTTGTTTTAACGTGTCTTCAGCTAATTAAAACTAACAAAGTAAATAAAATACATTTTTGTATTAAGATTTTCTTCTTAGAACCATGCAAGGAACGGCGCTACGACCTCCGAGTCCAGTAATTTCTGAACACCCTCTATATCACACAGCTAGTAGTCGTATGGTCGTGAACATCACCAGAGTCTGAAGACGTGATCAACGTTCACCGAATGTTATACTACCTACGTGGTTAGCCTCCGAAAATTCGTCCGTCTCTCTGTATCTAGTAACCATGGTTTGGGTGAGAAAACATAAATTAATTTGCCAATTAGTTATGTTATTATAAATTAACAACTGCGTTATTTGAATTACAAAATGCAATTTCTCCTCGATAAAAAGTTATCTTGAATTTGTTTTGCATTGTGTCGTTCTTCGATTACCATAAGAAGTAACAAGAAAGAAAACATCGAAACACAGGATTAAGTGAACAGAGAACAAAAAAAAAATCAACGATTCTCGTCCGGAGGAAAGAGTAAGATAATTAAAAAATAAAAGATTCTCCTCAGACCCCGTCTCCTGAACAGAAAACAAAAGATAACTATAAGAAGTATCAATCTAACATGATAAAAAGAAACAAAAGACATCTGGAAAAAATAACATCGAAATTAACACAAAACAAGAGAAAATTTTCATCCGGAAAAGAGAGAAGAAAAAATGCAGGTACGAAAATAATTTAAGCAAAGAAAAACAGAAGAAATAACATCGCTGTAAAAAGAATAGAATGGATAAAAAACAAAAGAATATCGACGAGTCTTCGACAGAATGTTAAAAAAGCTTTCTTTTTGTTTTTTGTTAATCTTATGAAAAAGTCGTCTAACTTTCGTTGTTTTTTTTCTCGCCTAATTTTTCATGTCTCTTGTTATTTAATTGATTTTTCTTTTATCGGTATTTTTAGTATTATGTTATCCCTTTCGTTTTCTTTTCTTTCCGTTAGACCCCGTAATCGTTCACATTCTTTCATTTCACGATATTCTACGTGTGTCGTTTTTGTTTACTTTGTTTATCTTCTCTTTATTTTTCATATTTCTTCAATTTTTTACAGATTTCCTTTTCTCGTCAGATTTTCTTAACTTATTCTTCGCATTTCTTCGTTCTATTTCAATTTTTTCTTTTGCTTTTTATTCTTTACGTTACGTCGTTGTTTTCTTTGGGGGGGTTGTGAATTTTTTTTTTAGTTTCAGTGAGTCGCGGTCTTTACGGTTTCTTCATTTTATTCTTCGCCTTGCATATCGTTTTAGTTTTCCTTTCTTTCCTTTACGTCGATTTTTTTTAAATATTCTATTTACATTTTTCATAGTTTCTTCTTTTGTTTTCTTGTTAGTTAATTTTATACACTGCCTCAGAGTGGCAGATTTTCAAGGTCTTCTCAGCAGAAAATTGTCCTTATTGTTCTATTATAATTTTCTTTTGTTTCTTATTCTTTACGTTTTGTCTTTGTTTTTTTTTGTCTTCACTTGTTTCTCTTTGTACGATTTCTTCTTTTAATTTCATTTTATTCTTCGTACTTCCAAGTTGTTCTTTTCTTTCCTTTACGTGGAATTTTTTTTTTTATTTCAATAACGATATTTATAGTTTCTTCTTTTCTTTTCTCGTTAGTAGGTAAAAACCGAGGCAAATCTCAATGATTCCTGGGAGGTTATTCTCGAACTGAAGAGAAGTGACCGCTCCCGAAAATGCCATCAAAATGACGTGTTTCTCGAAAGGTTTGTATAGTTTTATACGAGAGTCTTCGTCATTTTGACGTCACTCTCGCAAAACCCTCTCCTTCGTTTCGAGAATAAGGCCCCTATCGTCGTGTTTTTAAATTTTTTAACGCAACCCCCGAGAAAAAACGAAAACGTTCTGAAAGGCCAAGATAAATTTAAGATGAAAAACGAAGAGAAAAACAAAGAAATTCTGAACATAAAAATTAAAACAGAAAAAAAAAATAATTGTAAGAAAGACAAATGAAAGATGAAAAATGGAAAAAATTATGAAATAAAAGAAAAAATTCTGAACTTAATTAAAAACCAACGAAAACGATGCAGAAAAAAGAAACAAAGGGGAAACTAAATAAATAGAAAAAATAAAAGCATTTTCATTCTTCTAATTAGGCTTTTATTTGAGGCAACCTTATTAGCATACTTTGGCGCAGCTTTAGAAAACTCTTGTGGCATCGAGCAGACCCGACCTTCGGTCGTTCGAATTCTACTCCGACAACTTGTGATTTAGGTTTGTCCACGCGGGATGACGAATTGACGCTACCCCTCAGACGTACGCACGCGGACGTCTTCCTCGACGTTAGGACAACTGATGCAAAGACTTAAAGGTCGGATTCTTTTGAATTATTCGCAATAATTGAATTTATTGAGTTGAAATTAAGCAAGTTTTACCGTGAGGAGCTAGATTTATTTAAATTTGCCACTTAGGTATTTTCCTTTGTAAACGAAAAACGGATCCGTGTTTCGTGTTTTATCGTTACTCAACGTTTTACGTTGCTCATGTTTTTCGTCCATTTAAATTGGCTCTGCGGCGGATTAGTTCTGCCACAAGCACAAATAAAGACAAGCGTGTAATAATTGGTGACTTTTCTTGAGGTATTTACTTTTTCAATTGTTACCCCTTTTATTCTGGCTTTCGTATGACCTCGCCCATCCCACTGAGTTAGTCGGCATTTGGGACGACCTTAGTTTGCCCTCCCATAACTTTGTAACCTTCAGATAGGTAGCACATCGTTAAACAGACATAGACAGTTCAATATTTGTTATTCAATTTTTATATGTTGTATTCATTTATGTTGATGTTGTGTCAATAAAAAATAAATACGAACGCGCCCACATGAGGAATCGACTGGCAGAACCAAAATAAATATAATTGCCAAAAAATTTGACGCTTTAAATTAAAACAACCACAAAGGTTTCTTTCTTTGTTTTAATGGGCGAGGAGGTATCGGGTTGTAGAATGCTTGACGTACCTCTAGGCATAAATTGTTACGGTCATAGTGCCAACTCTTCCAGAATTCACCCGAACCCAGGGAAACTCCACCCCCGGATAGAGATTTTCAACATATCGACAAGGGAACTAACAATAGAAGAAGGCTTTTGATCCACAGTTGAAAAAGCGACTGCCGCGAGTTGGGAATTGAACCCACACCATTTGGACCCGAAAGCACATGGATATTAAGAAGGAATAAAATTATCCCCTAAGGATATAAACGACCTTCCTGTTTTTATTCGACAATGATGGGACCTCAGAATGAAAACTTGATAAAATTTTATGACATCTGACAAAAGGCGTCTCTTCTAGATGGCCATTTTGAATTGCAAGTTGATATGACGTTCAGTACGATTTGGACAGTCCTCAAACGATAATGCGTGAAGGTTAATTCGTGACGTCATAGATGTTTGGAAAATAAATAAAGGAGAACTTTGGGCGAGTATTCTCTTTGATATTCAACAGAAAGATGAAAGTTCAATCGAAACGGTGGATAAAACGAAGCGAACCCTCTCAAGATGAAGGCCAAGAGCGTTCCCTTGGCCAATAAGGTGATGGCAACAACTTTTTGGGATGCACCTGGAATTATCCAGAAACAGTTCAAAATCATGGTATGAATAATGTGGAAACATTTGGGAATTTCGATCAATTTACAGTTTATTGTGGCAACCCTGATCATCTCCGAGGACAGGCTTGAGATTATTGATCGCCGCGTTCCAAGTCCTTTTATGGGCGTAAGTTAATATTAACGATTTCTATTAGTCCGAAACTGACTACATCTGCGATCACTCCTCGTCATCCTATTTCGCTTTGTTTCATGGCGTCATTATTCGTTTAACTTTGGTGCCTTTCAAGTTTAGTATTTCTATTTTTGGTTCTTTTCTTGGCACTCGGTTAATTAACCGATATTTTGGAAGCAGTGCTTTCGGAACTTATCATACTCGTCCCGTGGTTACATACGGTCGAAAACAACGTACTTGCGCGGCTACATGTTGCTTGACCATTTCGTACTTCACGCTTAGAGGACAGAAAGATAGACGAGGATAACCTACAGGACCCCCTTTTGGACTGCGTGAGTTCGTACCGTATTTTATTTTATTGTTTTGTGACGCTGCATTATTTAAGAGCGAATTCTCGACAGAATCTTTGTCTAGTTGAATTTAATTTTGTAGTAAATAATTATGCGGACTTGATCTGAAGTATCGAGTATTATCGACTCATAGCTTATTCAGCGACCAGCTGTCTATATGTTTGACTTTTGTGGCATTTGTAATTTCTTTGAATTTGAACATAAAAAGCAAAACAAAAGAAAAATGTCGAGGAAAAAAATCAAAGACGGCATGAAGGAAAAAACAAAAACATTCTGAAAATTACAATTAGAAACAACGCAGAAAACAAATGAAAGATAAATGAAAAAGGAAAAATAACACAAAAAAGAAAAAAACATATCTACTGAACATAAATATTAGAAACAAATTTTTAAAAATAGCAAAAAAATAGAGCGGGCATTTCGCACACCCTGATCCTAGAGTAGGAGTTTCACTCTTTCATACCTGGTGCGGGTGTTTCGCTGATCCTAGAGTGGGAGTTTCACTCTTTCTTACCTGGTGCGGGCGTTTCGCACATCCTGATCCTGGAGTTGGAGTTTCACTCTTTACCGTAACCCTGATCCGATTCCCGGAGTGGAAACCAGAACATACGCGCAGTTTGCGTGGTGATTAGTTGTCGTTAGTGTCCTTAAGACACACCGTATTTTGCCGTTGATTAGGTAATGAAAATTTTATGCATTTTGGTTTTCCAGAAATAATCAATAAGAATTTGTACCACAAGCGGGATTACTTCCATGGCGAACAAATAGTAGGCGATGCACAAAATAAATACAGTGTACTATAATCGCATTGTAAAAACGAGTGGATTCACAAACTTCCTTCTCGATGTTTACATGACGTAAGGCATTTATAAATTTTATGATATACCGAGAATAATCTTCCACCGTAGTGGTCTTGCTCTTGCAGGATTCAATAATTAGTTAAAAATGACTTGATCACGGTGTATTACGATAAAGAAAATTATTACATTTTTTTTCAAATAAATAAATAAATGAAAAATCCTTCTGATACTTCGATAAAAAAAAATTCACCCAAAACTTTCGACTTAGACTACGAGCCAAGCTTTCCTCTTCAAGGCACACTTCCTCCAGAATTAAATAAAAATACCGCCGATGTTTTTACAACTTACGTCCCCGTGTAATTTATGCGCAAGGCAAGCCGAAACTCGATAAGCCGCCGAATTTTAGCCGATGTTTGTTTTGGATCGCGCGCGCTTTGATACGAAATTTATTCGACGGCCGGCGATTTCCATCGAACTCACGAAATAAAATATTGAGTTATGCGGCCTCCTCCCCCCCCCCCTCCCCTGCGCAGACGGCAATTCAATCATAATTACAAACAGCGAGGATAGAGTTTTTATTAGAGAAAAAAATCTACAGCGGATCAATTGTATAAAATAAGGCTCCACTTTGAACACATGCTTTGACAAGTAAACTAATAAATCACTACAACACGAAAACAATTCAAATCTCCGTGTTAAGAATTCCTGGTATTTTTCTTTCGTTTCAATTGTGTTGTAAGTAAAGTTTATTCCCACAAACAACGTGTCCGTCATAAACATTTCGGTGTCTTTTTATTTTTGTCGGTCTAGTCATCATGTTGTTGTAATGACCATGTCCCTTAAAAATGTAACAAATTACAATGAGTTGTGAACGCAGAAATTTGATGTCAAACTAGTAAGTATATAGTTTTATAAACGTGTCTGGGGATCGTGTGCGCTCCGTAGATTATGAATGTGTAATCCCATTGTCGAGACACAATGTACGAGAGCTCTCCACCCAATAAAATGTACAAAGCGCATAGGAAAGTGTTATTACCGGAGGTACAATGGAAGCAGTCCGAGTGCGATAAATATGAGATATATTGTAACGCCCTCTCAGGCGCTCTCCTGAATACAATATTGGCTCATTCGGAAATTTATATTGTCTGCGGCGATGATAAGGGTCCGTAATAAATTACGGCGAAAAATGCCATTCGGAAAAGTCTTTTTGTATCACCAATTTATATTCACTTTTGTTTTTCGACGCTGCACATTATTCGAATTCTTCCTTGCATTAAACGTCCTCTCGGTATTTTATCATGGAATTTGATATTAATTTTTTTGACGTAGGTCATTTCGTTTGTTGATTTCCCCTCGCTCGAATTGCTCGTTTACTTAGGCCATTGTTCTTCCACGTTTGTTTCTTGACGATCGTGTTTTTGTTCATCGTTGCGTCGTAAAGAATAGCGTTGTTGCATTTTAGACGTGAGACAAATTTTTATTTAAGCCCAAATAGAACGTACCGTTGTGTTTGCGTAATTCGCCCAGTTTTTGTCAAAGACACATCGCCGGGTTTCAAAGGGAAGCCATTCGCCTGCGACGCCGCTCGTTTTCCAACAAACTTCATACTTTCAAGGCGGAAGCAATCAAACGCCGAATATTTTCTGCTAGCTACATAAATCCTGCTTATAATAAACTTGTGAGACAGTTGAAGAACCGCTTCAAAACATTACTCTTTCATAAACAGAAAAATTTAAAATTCCTACGCGAAAAGCCTAAAGCCAAAACAAACGCAGTTACTTACAAGATATGTCATTAACGATTCTCGATTCTACATCAAATTAAGGAGTGGTTAGTTCCTAAAAACATAGCCAAAACGGTAAAATCAATTAATGTTTTCTTACCCAACCATGGTACTAGTCAAGGAGAGCAACCACACACTATGGCATTCTATGAATGTTGATTACGCCCTCGGACTTGTGGAGTTGCACTCGACAATACGGACACTAACTGTCTCATCTCCCCGTGAAATTCAGCAAATTCACCATTTTATATCGTTTAGTAATGGAAATTCCGATTATGTAACACTTCTTTCTTTCTTTCGCTTTGCGCATCAATGCTGCTTCATTGTCTTACGGCAATTACCATTCCAGACAATTTTCTAAGTATTATAGCTGGGTCTCAGTCCGTGCACAGCACAAACATCCATGGCTAATGGCAGGATTCGAACCTGCGCCGCCGAGCGACACGACTTGCGAAGTCAGCTAGGCTACTGCTAAGCCACCCGGCGACCCTATGTAACACTTTACAAGTGTGCGAGTTGCCCTATGATTCATCGTGATTTTCCGAAACCATCTGCTGATAAGGCTTTTTCGATAAGTCGCCTATTAAGCTGCAATCTTCGAATTTGCAAAGGTGAGTCATGACTCATATCGGCAAAGCTTTTGATAAAGCAAGTCGTTAAAATGACATAATTTTTAGGTGGGCGAATTTTCCTCGCTCGCGTAGTCGACATTGTATCGAGTTTAACTTATGTAATGAGCTTAATGATTATTTATGAAATGCTGGATTCTTACGTAACTATTTGAAACGTTGTGAAAACAAAAGCTGTCCTTCAAAATCGGCGGACCTCGACTAGATATTTAACATTAATTTAATTTTTCTCTTTGATTGTTGACCGCAGTTGACATAAAAATAAAAACAAAAGGCGTCCGATTGAAACCGTTAAAATGCGGGCTTAAAACGTTGAAAACAAAACAATCGATTTATAAACCGTCCATAAAAATCTGCGCGATAGAATTGGTTTGAATCGATGTAAGAACAAAAGGCAAACGTAAACTTTGCGTAAAATTTTGTTTAAAATCGACAGTCATCTGTCTCAAAGTTTTCGATTTGATTTTAACGAAACAAAGTCCGATTTAAATTCGCTTAAACCTTATTTGTGAAACAAAAATATCAACGAACAACTGAACTCGCGATTTACAAACCGTAAATTAAGTACAAACAGAACAAATCGACAAACGAAAGGCGATCGTTAAGAAAACAAAAAAAGAATATCCACATAGCGTTGTTTCTTTTATTTTTCCATTGGCATTAACTTCTCTTTTGTTGAGTCTTTGCTTTTCCCTTTCCTTTTTAATTGTCCTAGAACACAGCTATATTAGAGTGATTTTTTAAATTTTTTATCGACTCTTGCCTTGAAATCTGGACGGCATGTCTTAGCTTAAGTGAAAAGTACGTCATTGCACTCCTTGATCAAAGAGTAGGTAAGATATCCAAGAGAAGACACTCCGTGCCGGCACGTTTGATCTTTGCCGAGTAGTTTCGATGACCTCGAACCTGTTATCCCTTTAAATTGGCGTAGGCAAAATACGGAAATGTCTGGAAACACTCGATAGCATACGAAAGAACATTTAAATTGGCGTAAAACAAATTTTTTTATAAAGGATAATATTTTTCTCTAAAGTTGGAAATAAAAAGGTTTTTCCTCTTTTTCAGTCCATCCGGGGACACACCGTATATCTAAATAAAATAAATTTTAACAACTCGCAATAAAATCGTAATCTTCTGATTAGCTTTTAAGAGCTCCGCCGTTCACATAAAAAGCTTCGACGATAATATCTCGGTTATATAGACTCCCGATCATATGCTTGTAGAAGAATCGAACGGCTTTCCGAAATTGAGTCATAAACGCGCATTGATTTCGGGCGAGCCGGTGGATGCGGGGGGAGGTAAACAAAAAAAAAAGACGGGGGAGAATAGTTCAACTAGAAAAGTCTCTTACCTCATTCCGGCCATAATCCGGGCTGTCCTTTTGATTGACGCGCCGCTACGACGACCCCGTCTGAAAAGACGTGCTCCTTATCTGCTCTCCTTTTAAGTGTAAATTGAACTTCAGGTGTTTCCTTTGCGCCCCCCCGATCTTCACTTGTTTGGATATTCTCGAGTATCTGCGAACTCGGATTAGATTTTCTCTCGCTCTGAATGGGGAATCCCCGAGGGGCATTGTCTTCATATTTCGTTGATGGAAATTGATTAAAATGTTATTTCCTTTGAGTCGGGACGTTCTGCGTTTCATTGACGAATTGATTTTAACAGGCTCGTCATCATAGGGTACGTCCAAAAGTCTTAAGAAGTTATTTAAGACGTGTGAGTTTGTTTGTTTGAGTTTTAATAAAACCTCTCCTTTCCCAATTTATTTCCGTCTGCTCAATTCTGGCAAGGTTTCGACAACGAGCCTCCTCCAAGAAATCTTCGGTTTGGAAAAAAAGGAAATGCTTCGAGGATCAGGATTGTCATTCGCTTCTCTACCTATAGTGGGTGTGAGTGTGTGTTCATTAACTTGTGAGAAAATATTCGCTTCTAAATTTTTTTTTTAATTTCAACTTCGCCGATTGTCTTCTATTGTTTCATTCTTTTTTTTCGTCAATTAACTGTCGCTGTTTTTCTCTAGTTTACTTACTATTGGATTGGATTGGATTGGAAAGGAGAGGCCAAAATGAAGTTGATTGGATGAAAATTTAAGAGTTGCTTCCGTGGCTTCCGACGTTTCGGTGCTGTTCCCACTTCATAAAATTCTTCTGTAACGAAACGTCGCGTCTATAGAAGAATAATAAAGTACGCTCAAGTTCCACCGGAAGCCACAAAGAAGAAAGGCAACGGCCCTCAAGCTTGACTAAGACATTAAAAAATCTAAGAGTGACGGGGGTGAAAAATAGGAGAAGGAAGAAGCAAAAGACAGGGAAAAAATAGAAAGAGATGATTAGCAAACTAAGACGCGCCCGAAGTTATGAGGAAAGAAGGGGAAAGTGACACGAGAATAAAGGAGACAATCCCACTGGCCTGCCACCAAAAAAAGATCAAGAGTAGCTAAGAACGCGAAGCTGCATCATGCTGACCAAAGAACAGAAGAAATCATCTTATAGATAAAAGAGGACAAAAGTCTAAGAGGAAATAAAAGACAGAATGCTTTCCTTCCTCATTTATCTCTTTTCTTTTTAATCAATATTTCTTTGTCTTCTTCGCCGATTCTCTTTCGTTTCTCTTCGTCTTTCGATATCATTTCGCCTAATCGTTCCATCCTATCTTTGTCCAATATTTTTCAATCTTCTATCTTATTTTCTAGCTTTTTCGTCGATCGTCTTTTGTTTTTCTTCATCGTTCAATACATTAAGCCGTGATTCCTATGTGGATTACGTCTCATCGTTCCTTCTTCATTTCTTTCTTTTGTTATTGGTCAATATTTCTACGTCTTTGTGGGTCGATTGTTTTCCTGCTTTTTTCCTCGATCGTCTTTTGTTTTTCTTGATCATTCAAACACATTAAGCTGTGCTTCCTCTGTAAAGTTCGTCCCAACATTCATTCTTCATTTCTATTTTCGCGCTTGAAGATAGTGACTCGCCGGGCATTCCGAGCCGCCGCGCCGGTCGTGGCTCGAATGTAGTTTTCCGCGCAGTCATTCGTCCATCGATGTTTTGACTCAAACGCGTTTAACAACCTGTGCTACGTTCGCGTTACCTGCAACCGCGCCTCCTGTTCTTATCCCGATCCTGCGTGGGCGTCTCACTCATTATTACCACCTGCTGCGGGCGTTTCGCACATCCTGATCCTAGAGTGGGAGTTTCACTCGTTCTTACGTGGTGCGGGCGTTTCGCACATCCTGATCCTAGAGTGGGAGTTTCACTCTTTCTTACCTGGTGCGGGCGTTTCGCACATCCTGATCCTGAGTGGTAGTTTCACTCACAACCATACCACCGATCCGATCCCCGGAGCCTGTTCCGGAACGTATGCACAGTGCGTTGTCATTTGTTTGATATTAGTGTCCGTGAGACACCGTTGATTAGTGTCTTTAAGACACACCGTATATTACCATTGTTTAGTGTCCGCTAGACACAACGTATATTGCCGCAACCGAAAAATACCGTCCGGAAGTTTATCATTTTGTTTACCAGCCCATGAGTTTTGTTACCGGAATATAAACATTCCAATTTGTAAACACCTGTAAATATAGACTAAGTTAGTAAATAAAGTTGTGTTGCTAAGTGATCGACGCTTTTATTTCCGCTGAACCCGGACACCGACGAGCAAACCCGAACCGCCGCCGGACGGTAAAGCAACGATCAGCAACTACAGACGATCCCGAAAAATGACGAAACGTTACTATAATTTTATTTTGTTCTGTTTTCCCTTTGTTTTAAATTTTGCTTATATTTGACGTTTTCATGCCGCTTGCATCCAATTGTTGACAAGCTGTTTCGAAATAGAGATTTTTTTATTTTTAATATTTTTTCTTTGTTCATAGATTATTTTCTCACTTCTTTGGCAGATCGTCTTTTGTTTTTCTTCGTCGTTCGGACGCTTTTTGTTTTTTTTATTAAACCGGTGCAATTGTGTTTTTTTTTAAATAATTTTATTCATCAGCCGATTGTCTCTTATTCTTCGTCGATTGTCTGCGTTCCCCTTCATAAAAACATCACGTTTTGACTGTTTGCTTTTTTTTTGAAGAGAGTCAAGAAGAAAGTAAATCCGCCTCCAGAAACAAAAACAAGAAGACGAGAAATTAATAAAAAGCAAACATAAATAAATAAATTGATTTTTTCTTGTTGGTCAATTGCGTTTCCTTTTATTTCCTTCCCGGATTTTTCTTCACCCTTGTTGTTCGATTGTTTTGTCTTTTGGCTGTCTTTCTTCACTCGTGGTTCGACATTTTTCGCAGTCGTTCAAAAGACTTACTACGTCGTTATTTTGCCCCTGCTAAGAAAATCGGACTTAAAGAAGTTTGAACGATTTCCCGAGTTAGCACCCTTGCTTGTGGAACTCCCGAACTTCAGTTACCTCAGCGCCGCCTATACGGCAAAAGACTTACTCACGTCGTTAACCTGCTAAGAGAATCCGGCTTAAAGAAGTATACTTATTTTGTTGAAAGGTCGAATGTCATAGGCCTTCGTCTTTAGCTTTAGATTAGAAATATGCAAAAAGCTACCCGGAAGAAAATATAAAAAAATAAGTTTATGTCATTGATTTTCGAACCGAATTCGAATTGTGATTTACCCGAAGAAACAAACGCCCCAAATCAAAATCTGGATTTCGAGAACGTGCTCAAACGTCTTCGTCTTTGTGCTTGGAAGTATGCGAGCATTAAAAATAATTTTTTATACTTTTGGCAAATTGGTTTTCTCCCGGCGACAGAGAGAGAGAGACAGCGCGTAATGCAATTTGAATCGACGCTTTTGATCCCTACGTCTGCCATTTTAATTTCAATATATTTATTATTACCGCGTAATTGTATCCACAAAGCTTTGAACGCGAGCGAACATAAATAATTCAGGGGGTCTCGGCGGTGAACAAACGAAATTGAATATACAAAGCAGAAGTCGTGCGTTGGTTTTTCCAGAGCACAAAGGATGCGGGCTGTTCCTTCTCCTACTCCTCTTTTATTTTATTTTATTTTTTTAATAAAGTCCCGATGCTAATTTGTGTAATAACCGTCTTAGCGTGTGTCCAAAGTACGCATGAAAGCGCGTAACCAAAACGACCGCAGGCGACTTCGATCTTTAGCACGCCCCAGCGAGCCCTTTGATATTGCCTTTACACTTAATTAGCTACCGCAAACACACACACACACACACTCGCGCGTACACAGATGCAACCGGTCAGTGGCTCACAACCGTCAGATCCAGGGCTTTTGCCTGCCGTTTGAATATATCACAATATTAACCGCATACTCGCTTCCAACTTACAGGACCGACACAAAGGACCGACCCATATAATTAAATTAGGAAAGCCAAGTTAAATATTTATTTCAACTGTCCCCTAATGAAAGAAACTGTTCTATTTACTTACGCTCATGTTTCATGTGGTCCGAGCGGAAAAATGATTTGTCTCTCATTTAACATACAAATTCAACTCACTTTTTAACTTTATCTTTTACTTAGTTAGTATACCGACTGATTACGAACAAAATGTGCAAGCTGCACCTCATCGCATACGTGTTCCAAAACGGATGCAGGTGTCTTACGGTTATTTCAAAGTTGCGCGACGTCTTACATTACGTTTAACTTAAATGACAGTAAGGAATGGTTTGTGTAGGTATTAAAAAAATGCTCACGTTTAAAATTTACTTTATCTAAAGGAAGTATTTCAACGAAGAGAAGTTGAATAATCAATTAAATTTGTAAATTCGTTTTCCAATTTTTTAGCATTTATTACCCCTGTAAGCTGACGATGAGAGAAGTAACTTTGCATAAAGCGCTTGTTTGAAGAAGTGTAAAACTTGATGCTTCAGGAGGGCCCATAAAAGCAGCCCCTCGTCCGAAGCGCGAACTTATTATTGCATTTTTATGTCGATTCGAGTTCGAATAACAATCAGCAAGCGCAACTTCTTCTTCCTTCATTAAAATTTATAAAATTAAACTCGAAATCGAGAGGTGCGGGAAGTTCCACAATGATTCGGGAGCTGCAGGAAGTGCGCCGCCCCCGCCCGCGCCACAATATGAAGTGATAGCGTGAGCTCACCCTTCGCCGCCGCCGCGCCGTCGAGATTCAAAAGTACGCGTGTTTGCGTTTTATATAAAACTCAGTCCCTCGACTGAAAAGTAATAAAGCTTCCTTGTAAGTTTTCGGAGTCAAGCGGCGGTGGTGAAAAACGAACGCGCCAAAAGTGGAAAGTTCTTGTCATTCATCTTGGAATTTGATTTGATACACAAGCAATTTTTTCTCCTCACTAAAAATATACTATTTACGACTTATCCAGTTCCAAGTTCCACAGTATCTTTGACTTAGATTTCTATTACTCTCACGGTATCAAATATTTTAATATTAGATTTAGGCATGTTACAATCGATCCTAATGTGACTAATTGTAAGTAGAATATTTAAAAAAAAAGGAAGATAAATTTGGCAACACTGTTTGCCAAGTATAGTTTACTGCACACGTCATAAAATAATACAAAACTGTGCCAATGGCAATAGAAATTTAAAAAAAAATCGAGCTCTTCTTTGTGTTAGTAGCGCAAGTTATAGGTTGCTTTTACCCGCCCCCGATCCTCCGTTAATGATACCACGTTTGCTATATCCCTCGAAAAGAGCATTATGTTGACTTTAAAACATTCACTTCGCTATTGCATCATCGGAGTATTGTACAGGTGATTGTAAAAATTACGTTTTTACGGTTTTGCTATAAAACGCAGAAAGAATGAAACGAAAAAATAAGTGAAAGACCAATAGATTCTTGCCCTTTTATGGAAAAAAAAACTAAAATATCCGAAAGTTTTCTTTTCTGTCATCGATCGCATTTTGTTTTTTTTTTTTCTTTATTTATTTTCTTGGGCCTTTAAAAGAAAACAAAAACGATTGATTGCCCTTTGTTACTTTTTTACAAAGAAAAAGTCGATATTCGATTGTGAATCGAACGTATTTTGTTAACGCTTTTAATTAAGTTCTTAACGCAAGAAAGATCATAAGTTTTGTTTTTTGCATGTGTCAAACAATCGTCTTTTGTTTAAATTTTTAATAAAAAATCGTCACTTTAGGAGAAGGTATGTTGCCACCATCAACTGAAACAGTTAAAACTTCAGTAGAATAGAAACATTAAAAAAGTTGAACAGAGAAATGTTACAAGAAAGAAAATAGCCATTAATAATTAAAACATTTGAAAGATTAGAAGACCTGCTGCACACTTGAAAACTGCACATTTGGGTGGGCAAACTAAGATCGACTCAAATGCCGGCTAACTCAATGGGACGGGCGAGATCATACGTAATCCGCTTTTTGTTTAGGAAATAAAATAAGTAAACAGCAAAACTAAATGATTCTACATCCACGCATAAACGGTGTTTGGTTGGGCCACGGCAAACTGATCGTAAAGATTTGCAAATTCTTACAAAATAAATCAAAAGTTCAACCTTGTGTTGTTATCTAATCAAACTTCACATTCGCTGCATTAGTCCCGACGAAGACGTCCGGGTACTAAGGGTTAGGAATGACGTCAATGCGTCATTACACGTCTCATTACACGTGTGTTGTCAGTAGTCAAGAGCATTTTTGGAGATTTTTTGGGCGAGTCAAATTAGATTGGGAATTTCGAGGAACGGGCACTTTTGATGTATATCCCCTTAAATTGATTAAGAACTTTACTCTGCATAATTTTTGTCCCTTGCTCGTTTTGATTGATCCCGACAGATTGGTGAAAGCAAATTCAAACGACCAAGGCGCGGCCTTACCGAGGCGACAGATTGCATGCAGAAATCGGGCTTCTATAAGCATAGAAGAATGCCATGAGTTGCTTAGAGTGCCTCTTATCAAATCTCGGAATAATATCTTCCTTTCATCGGTCAACCAAACATTCCAGTTTGATGAATTCACGAACTGGCTCGACGATGCCAGGAGCAACAATACTAGCGCGATCATTCACAATTCAGCGCTGAAGTGCAAACAGGGGCCGGGCGGGGATTCACCAGATCCAAAATGATCAATCGTAAACCTTTTAGTAAAACCAATACTTTCGACCGGCAAGGACAGGGATGCGAATGAGGCCGCATATCGTTTAGGCGGCCATCCTGGAACATTCTAGAATCTAACGGACCTTTATACGTAACGAAATTTTACACTGTAAGACATCAAACATCAGAAGTTAAACGATGAAAGGTTATGAGAAGAAAAGCGGTCACTAACAATTAAAAGAACTGAAAAATTAGTAGTCATCAAGAATGGAAGAAGAAAGGTTAAGGGAAGGAAAACAGTTATCAACAACTAGAACAATTGAAAGATTCGAAAGAGATGGAGACCAGTCGTCAGAAGTTGAAAGAAGAAAAATTTGGGAAAAAATAACGAAAAGAATTTAAAGATTGGCAGAAGAAGAAAAAGTCCAATCATCAAAAAATTAAAGTAGAAAGATGAGGAGAGGGAAGACAGTCATCAAGAACTAAAAAAATTTGAAAGATTATAAGATAAGGGCCGTCATCAAAAACTGCAAGAAGAAAGGTTAGGAGAAGGAAAACAGTTATCAACAACTAGAACAATTGAAAGATTAGAAAGAGATGGAGACCAGTCGTCAGAAGTTGAAAGAAGAATGATTTGGAAAAAAATAACGAAAAGAATTTAAAGATTAGCAGAAGAAGAAAAAGATCAATCATCAAAAAATTAAAGTTGAAAGATGAGGAGGGGGAAGACCAGTGTTGCCAGTTTGGGCGATAAATCGCCAAATGGGCGAGTTTAAACTTCAGATTGCGACAATTTTCAGCTTTGGCGACTGGCGACTAATTTGGGCGAACAGTAATATTTTGTTAATCTTAGATATTCTACAATAATTGATTGTCTTTTATTGCTTTAGTCTTGTGTGTAGATTTTGTTGGTTGGTGATAATGGATGCTGATGCCGGTTCATTGGTCCTCTAGTAAGTGTTCTGTGATTGGTCCATAGATGCATTGGACGTTCACGTTGTAGCGTAAAGTTGTCATCTGTCAATAGAGTCTCTTCCAATTTATAGTTTATGATATTATACGATAAACAGACAAAAATTTCATGTTTATTGTTTAATAAAAGTATGTTTTCACGAATTTCACGTTCTGTACTTAATTTACCTCTTGATTTTCAACAAAATGTAAATTTTAGACATGCAATGGAATTTGGCGATTTTGGGCGACCTTTTCTGATGCAATAGGTGATTTTGGGCAAACAAAAATCGGCAACACTGGGGAAGACAGTCAATCAAGAACTAAAAAAATTTGAAAGATTAGAAGATGAAAGCCGTCATCGAAAACTGCAAGAAGAAAGTCTAGGGAAAGGATAATAGTCGTCGTCAACTGAAACAATTAAAACATTAGAAGAAGAATAAGGCCGAGAAGAACAAATATCAAAGGTTGCAAGAAGAAAGATTACAAGAAAGAAAATAGTCATTAACACTTAAAACAACTAAGAGAGGAAGTCATCAAAAATTGAGTTGGAGAAAGCAAAGTCATTATAACAAGAAGAAAGAAGAAAGTTTTAGAAAAGAACAAAGGTCATCAACAACTAAAAGAATTTAAATATTAACGGAAGAAAAAGAGGACCAAGCATCAAAAAAAAGGACTGAGAGAAGCAAAATGATCATCGAAAACTAAAAAAAATTGAGAGACTAGAAATAATTTTATTTCTTGTAAAATAGAGATTATTTTATTCTATTGGCTTAACTAAAACAGTTGAAACATTAGTAGAAAAAGAAGATCGGGAAGAACAGTCATCAAAAGTTGAAAGAAGAAAGGTACAAGAAAGAAAATAATCATTGACAACCAGAACAGAAGAGAACCAATTATCAGTAGTTGAAAGCAAAAAAAGTAGGTTAGGATAAAGAAAAATTGAAACATTAGAAAAAAGATGAAGATCATTCGTCAAAAATTGAAAGAACAAAGATTACTAACAACTAAAAAAATTCAAAGATTAGAAGACTAATCATAAAACGTTGAAAAAAGAAATGTTAGGAGTAGGACGAAAGTCGTCCTCAAACAGTTGAAACATTAGCAGAAGAAGACTAAGAAGGACAATTATTAAAAGTTAAAAAAAAGGAAAGAGTACGAGAAAGAACAGAAAACTAGAACAATTTAAATATTATAAAAGGAAGAAGACTATTCATCAAAAGTTGACAGAAGAAAGATTAAGAAAATAAACACTGTCATCAATAACTAAAAACAATTGAAAGATTTTAAGTAGAGAGAGAGCGAGAGAGTAAGAAATGACCTTTAATAGATTAATGTCGCAATTAACAAGGGGCCAATCAAAAACGAGTTACTCTCTTTACAGCAGCCATTAATCCACTTAGTTAATGTCTCTTCTTGTCTAGTTTAAGCAGTTCCATCTTTGAATGATTCTACTATTTAGATTGAAAACCCAATTCAATTTCGAACAGTGGCGCAGCTGCTAGGAGCGTTCCGGAATTAAACTGAAAGAGCCCCACTCGCATGGAAACTGAAAATATTTTCACAGCTTCGACGATTAAACACTTTTACAATAACGAGACCTAGCACATTGTAAACTGTTTGCTTTCTGCTATTCTGCACTACGCTAATAATTAATCACTTTTGTTGAGTGTAAAGCTGCCACAGTTATCTAATAATAATTTCTAGCGTGATTAATTGCACCCTTAAGAAACGTACTTCTGGAGGAGCTGTGGCGAACAACGAAAGCAGACACATTTACTTTTATTAAATTTAATTAAGAAACTTATTGGATAACGCGCTGTAAGTACTACTACAGTCGCAAAGAACAAAGGAGCGGAAACGAAATTAAAAAAAAAACGAATGAAACCAATTACTATGATTACAAATCACAAGAATAATAATTTTTTAATTAAACACTAAATAGTCAAAGGGGTGATTACGTGACTGTAAAAAGTACGGGGCGATTGATGGTGGAGATTACCCGCTATAGTCAATATTTGGAGACGAATTAACTAAGAAATGTGTAGGGTAGCGCGACCTACCAAACAGGGGTGCAAAGGACTTATTGATTTTCCCCCCCGAACGAATACGTCTGCGCAAAAACCAGCAGGGAACTGCTTCCCGAATTTTCTTATTAGAATCCGTCAGTCTTGTAGAGTATGTTCCGAAATTACAGGGACCAGTGGACTGCAAAGTATTTACAGATGTCGCCTAATACTGACTACAACACAGAGCATTGAATGAGGACGAGTGGTTTCAAGCTTCAGTGCTGAATGTAGAGGGGGCGGGTTTAGCTTCATAGAACGTCAACAAGAACACTTCATCCTAATTTTGAGTTTGAAAAAACTCAAAAATAATTCACTTCTAATTCAAGTTGCGTTAATCTCCATCATCTCCATTTTTCTTCTAAATTGCATAATTTAAAAAAATACTTTGGTTCAAGTAATATCTGATCTGTGTAGCGGAATTAATGATTTGAAAAAAAAAAATGTGTCTTGGCACGTTTGTGCAAATCAATTTACTCTCAGCTTGTCCACTTTACGTTTACTGATGCGCTTACTTCCCTCCGTACGTGAGCTGACACCCAGTTCAAGAAATGACGAATTGCACCCTCGAGCAAAGCCCTCAGAGCACTTCTGTGCAGAAACTTTCTTTTTCCTTTGCAGAAACATTTCTTTTTTTTTTCCTGCGCAGGAGCTTTATATTTTTTTCCAAAGCCTTCCGTCCAGCAGTTGTCAGGAGCAACCCAAAGCCTTCTGTACATTTATTGTCGGAAGGACATTCAAAGCCTTCTGTGCAGCTATTCACTACACACACACACACACCTCTTGAGCAGCCATTGTCATGAGTAACCCTTCAAAGTGGAATTCGTCGTTTTTTAACTTGCCTTGCGATACGGCAATGCAGCTAAATGAACGGTAATGACTCCTAATCTTACGAATACCTACTAAATAAATTGACACAAATGATTGATAACATTTAGTCAGATGTGAATGGCTTTTCTAAAAGGGATTCGCCCTTTTTAACTAACCTTGCGATGCAGCAATGCAACTAAATGAGCAATACAGACTCCTATTTGTGCGAATACTAAAGAAATAGACACAAATGATTGATACAGTTTATAAAGCCACGAAGAATCAGATGTCAATGGCTTTCCTAAAGAAACCGCCCCTTTTTAAACTAATTTTACGATACGGCAATGGAGCTAAAGAAAAGGTTACAAACAATGGATGAAGTTCATAGAAGTGTGAGGGACGGGTGGTTAAAAATGATAACAGAATGGGAATGAATTACCCTTTACTTTCAACTTTATCAATTTTACAAGGCCTCGTGGAGACACTTTGCTCCTATCTAGATGTCACGACGAGAGTGAGAAAGAAGTTCCATTATTACGTCCCCAAACTCTATGCCTTAATTCACTTTATAAAAATAATTACACAAAAAATCATTTTACAAAAATAATTACAAAAAAAAATGGTTTGAGCTTCTAGCCAGGGATTGCTCTCAATGTCCCCTTACACTAGAGACTAGACTACGTGATTGACGAAATTTGTCACCAAATTTTAAATTTAAATTTACTTGCTTCTACTTACCACGGTTCAAGATGACAAGCTTCTGCCAATTCTACGATCAGCTGAGCCTCAGCTAGCAACGGTGAAGAAAAGGGGCGGGTTAATTAAAGGTGGTAAACTTATAAAGGGCGCCAGAAGACAATTGATCAACTAAACGTAATTCGATCGGCCGACATCTCCAATCGACCAGATCGTGCAGAAAATGAAACACTAATAATCAGAGGCGAAAATACTCACTGGTGTGCGTGAAAGTTTAAACAAGAACACACAACATAAATTATAAGCGTTTAATTAAACAATTTGAACACACAACACTTTATGCAGTTACAAAAGGGTTGCTTATTCACTAATAAAACGATTTATTACTTAAATCCGCTTAATTCGCTCTTAGAAATGCATGCGCAATAAATTTAAATGGTTACCTCGCGACCGTTATCTGTCAGCGTACCGTCTTTGCCGTGAAGTTGGCTGTCACTACGCCATCTAGTGGTCCTGTCCGAGCCGGTGACTGGTTGGCAGCAAAATGGCATACCCACGGTACTCGGAGAACGGCAGAGTACAGCAGGAATTTGTCGATATAAACGGGAAACCTTCGCGTGTAAGCTTGCGGGGATTACAAAAGCCTGCGCTGAAACTTGCGCCCAAAGAGAAAAGCCTAAATAGAAGAAATAATTTTTCGTGTTGGCCTATTCGGCGGCATGCGTCGTCATATTTTACCTGAGAGAACAGGGGCTTCAGGCTTGGTAAGGAGATTAAAAACTGTCACCAATCGATGTTCGGCGGTGTCAATTGATCTTCCAGCAAAGCCGCAATTGAGCAAGTACTCCGTTAGATTTAACACACACGAAAAACACGTCACACTGGCACAACGCTTCGAACAAGAAAGGACGCGACGAGATTGAAGATGAAGAAGGTCGCTTCGACACGCGGGGATTACCGACGATAACCAATGACAGGCGACCGGAGAGTCACATGGTGCCTTCATAGCCTATGAAAGTTCAGCGATCACCGCACGCAGGTTTCCCCCATAGCGATGTAGAGGAGGGGCAACAGGGTCGCCAACTGTGTTAAAACGCAGCTGAAAGATGTTATATCGCCACGATATTTTAGCGCGAGATTTGAACGTAACAAATTACGTTCTTTATTCTAAATGAAACTTAATTATAAATAAAGAGAAAAAATATATAAATGTATACATTGTATGTTCACAATAGTTAAAAACAATTACACATCAAATTAAAGAATTTGGCGTAAAGCGAAATTCTCAAACAACAAATCAAAGTCATGTATTATCGATTAACAATTAAGACAATACTTATAATAATTCAGTCAAATGATTAAAGTAAAATTTAAATGTAATTACAGATTAATTCAATATGATATGACACAAAGTCAAAACGATATCATACGAAATAATGCAAATCGAATTCAAAATAATTTTATAACGAGAAGGAACAGCATTTTGTAAATCAAATAAAGTAGCTATTAGTTTCTAATAACATAACTAATATTTTCTTACCCAAACCATGGTACTGGATACAGAGAGACGGACGAATTTTTCGGAGTGTGATCACACACTAGGAAGGACATTCTTTTGAATGCTAATTACGTCCTTCGGACTCTGGTGAAGTTCACGACCATGCGACTACTAGCTGTATGATACCTATCGTAAAACTCAGTCGCCTTTTATATCGTTTATACCGGAAATTCCGATTACGAATAATCTTGCACGTGAGCTACTCGCCCTATGAGTCATCGTCTGCTCTAATGCTTGCATAACGCCGACTTTCTTGAGGAGTCACCTATGCAGTTGAAATTTTCCGAATGCAGTTTTATTGTAAAAGTCAGTCGTCACTTATGACGACAAAGCAAATCGTTTGTGTACGTTATTTTTAGGTGGACGAATTTTTCGCGGTCGCGTAGGCGACGTTGTATCGAATTTAACTTACGCAATGAACTTAATGACTTACGAAATACTGGTTTCTTACAAAAGCACGAAAATGCAGACATCGAGGACTTTTCTCTTTAACCAGCCTTGCGATGCGGTAACGCAGTTACGTGAATGATAAAGACTCCTAATTGTACAAATACTAAATAAATAGTTACGAATGACTGATAAAGTATGCAGGGGCATGAAGAATCAGAAGTGGCGATGTTTTAACTAATTTTGCGATGCGACAATGCAGCTAAATGGTCAAAACGTTTCTCTCAGGGGAGAAATGATTAATGAAAACTCTGCCTTCCTGCTTCCTGATAGTAGATGAATCCAATTTTCTTTGCTGCAATCAAAAACGGGCGTTCACAAAAGAAAGACTGACAAATACAATTTTCGAGTAAATTTTAATTAGGTCCTCCACTCAGCGCCTTCTCAGTACCACCCAATCTTTTGTCCGTCGTTGCTCCTCGCAAGAAAGTGCATCGTTTTACATCGTTATTATTTCCTGATCGTTTAAGAATTGCCGAAAATACTGAAGAGATGACGCTAAGCGGAGTTCTCACAGTTACATGCCAAAAGTTACACCAAACATTCAAATATACAACATATTGCTTTTGCTCTTTGGGCGATCAAGCGTCAAGTCAATTTTTAATATGGACAGAAATATAAATGCCAGTTAAAGAACTAAACAGCCTTTGATACAATTTTTAAAATTTTTTCTTTAATTTTGGATCAGAATTTTAAAAGACATTTGCGTTTGCTTAAGCTGCGTTAAAAATTCAGTAAGTTCCTGTACATACAGGGCCATACCAGGCACATCCAGCATAAAATATGAAATGTGAAGGCCGATTTTCTTGCTCTTGCTGAACGCTGGTTGTTTGCTACATAAATGAGTTGGCTGGACCATCACTCAATAAATCAATCTTATACAGAAATAATATCCGACAAAATGAAACAAGTCGAGTTAAAAATTAACTTCAAATCATGCCTAAGAAATACAAAACAGCAAAACCTCATTTATCTGACTCAGGCCCGGTTTTTCGATCTCAGTTTAACTTTAAACTTCAGTTTATTCTCCTTGCTTCTATAGGAATAAATTGAAATTTAAAGTTAAACTGAGATCGAAAAACCGGGCCTCACAAACAGTTCTTATTACGTGACGTAGGTATCAGCTGGTCCCGTAGAATAAAATCGATATGTTTACGCAAATTCGCTAGTAGATCAACAAGACTTTACAACCGATAGATATGCGTCAAGATGCCTGTAAATTAACTAAATAGTTGGATCGCCTTAAATACGATTAATTAGTTAGTTTATGTTAGTTTATTAGCGAATTTAATGAGTGTTCTGTAGTAAGTATTTGGCAGAGGTGACGACGTTTGCTGAGGATATTTGGAAATCGTCACAGGACGCGACGATCACTTCTTCCGAAAATGTAAAACGCTTCATTTTACCTGCGATCCATCGCAGAGAAATCTTTTAGTTTAATTAATGAGCTAGAGGCTAGATGATCGAGCGAACCGATTCCAAGGACGCATTCTTAGACGTTAAACAAAAGAACTTTATTAGCTACTGTGAAGCGCGTGACTTTTCATTCAACACAACTGCCAGTGCCGTATCGTGATTTTTGCTTAATTACGTCTTGAAAACTAAGAGATGGAATTGTTTTTATAATTTCCCTGTAAACTATGACATCAATTGTATAAGAAAGAGACTTCGCATTACGTTTCGAATATAATCCTTTTCGAAGGATGGAAAGGTTAGAGGCGAAAAGGATGAGACTAGATTTTTTCTTTTAATTGCTTTTGCCTCAATAACAGACGTTTGATCTCGTAAGAAAAATTAACTCCACTTCAAACTAATAGAATTACAGCAAAAACGCAAGAATCTCACCCTCCAAGGATTCCGCCCTCGCTCTCTAAACGAAAGCTTCTCCGACATAAGTTTGTGTACATATTTCGAAGAGAATTTTATTTCGCATTGACTTGTCAAGATTTTCAGCACATACCGATTGTTTCATTGAAGCTTGAAAAAAGGTGGGTTCATTATATGTATAATAGGGGGTGCTTATGAGGCACAAGCTCAATTTAATTTAAGTCGGATTATACCTCTATGTTTTCAACTAAAAACCGAACACACGGTGTGTAAGTAAACTCGAGGGCTATTTACGTGCAAACCGCAATACAAATTGGATTAATAAAAAGCTCAGCCCTTGCAGAAGCGGCGAAGCAAAGGCAAAGTAAATATTTAAGACGTGTTTGAAATATACAACATATTTCGTCTTTCGTTCTTTCTCCGCACTCCCTTTCGGAAAGGAGCGGGCGGCGTAAATTCATTTCAATAAAACCCCCATTCGGTGAGTAAGTAAAAGGCCTCTCTCTCACCCACCCCGTACGCGATATTTCACTAAAAAATTGCCGGATCATAAAGCTCCGTTGCTTTATCAAACGAGGAAACAAGTTGATGTATACGTGGAAGATGCACATTTTTTTTTTCGAGGGTGGAACGCGCATTTATCAATAAACGGGGGAAACATGGGGTGCGAGGGAACGCGTTCAATCTGCTCCGTTTCGAGGCGAAAAATCAGTTATTGAATCCGATACAAATTTACGTAAGCTATCCGATCGAGTATTTTACGACGAATCCTGAGGGTGGAAAGTACGTGTTTAGGGCAGCGAAATTAATTACATTATGTGACCGACTGGCGGCAAATCTGTAGAATATTAACAACGGAACTAAACAGGGCTTGTTTGCTTTTGCGGGTTGATACTCGTCGCTGGAAATTATGGGGCGAAACTACCCCGAAGCGTTGGGTAATACGAGATTATCCATATACTTATGATTGCGAGGAGAGCAGGTGATGTAATATTTGAGTTTCAAATGTAATTGCTTGAATGAAATCACACAGATATTAATTAATACGTCTCGAGCAAAAACCAGTAACTCTGAAGGTGGGGGGTGTAATATCGTCATATATAATACGTTAAGTGAATTTGTTTGTTTTCTTTTTGTACCACGTGACTTTCGCTTCGAATTTGTCGTAACAATATATTTTGTAACGTAACGTTACGGTTCAAATTTAAATCACATCCAGTGCTTCTCAAACGATTTTTTTTTTGTAAAAAGTGAAGGAGTTGTTATAGACCTTTGCTCCATAACTTCGCTTCCTTTCTTGTGTATTAATAGTAGTTACAGTGAAAAATGAAACTTATTCGATTACACCCTGTATATTACTTTATTAACGAAACTGTTAATTTCTTAGCTTCGAAATGTTAGGGAAATATTAAAAGACCGCGTAGACACACGGAACACCAACAACCACTCTGCAGTGTTAGGTTTAATGACATTTCTTTTAGCTGGTCGTTATTTTTTTATTTTGCAAATTGCTAGTGCGTCGTTTTATTTCGAACTAAACGTGTAGGTATTTAGTGAACGTATCGCTTCGCTGCCGAACATAAATTGAGCGTTCCAGACGCGCGCAAATCAAATCTCTTCAGTCGTAAAATCCCGAAAGGTTGTGTTGGGACGATGTGTGTCGCTGAAATTAAATTCGGAATAAGGGTGGATGAGGGAAGAGAGAAATGAGGAATAAACGTGTCTTCATAGCTATTTTACATGATCCTGTTGAATTTTAAGTCGATACTCCTTGGTTCGCAAATTATAATACGAAAGACACATGTAGGCCATCTAATTCAAATAGAACATGTCCCTGAACTTTGGCAAAAAAAAAGTGCTCGCAATTATGCGACCTATTTGCATTTAAGACGCAGAGAAAACACGCTTCAAAGTACTTTAGTAATTTCAACGAATTTCATTTAGAGAGACGCATCTTGAAATAATAATGTCATGAGCCAGAATTTCCAACGAAACCCTTTCCAAACATTATACCTTTGTACAACTACGCACTTAAACAGTATGTTCCTTAACATGAATTGGGCGTAAGACACTTTTTTATAAATCTTGCTCCAAATCTTCTAAATGGCGGCTTTCCACGTATAATTGAAGCAGTGCAGTACAGAGCGATCTTCTTTGAAAACGACGACGTTTCCGTGACGTTTACAACGCGCCATCTACCGGAGGTCGGTGATGTTCAAGTTAAATGTCGTCGTATGTATTCACCCTGGCGCCATGTTTCCATCGCGATTCCAAAGATTTTCGCATGAATCGACAATCGAGGTTACAGTGCTAGATTACCGAGTGCCATCTACCGATTGATTCCGTAACTGTATCGTTAGAATTTAGCAGGAAAACAATCGCCGTCCGTCTTATACTACGAGTTTTCAACATCTTAACTCTGTATACTTCAAAGAGTACCCACTCGGCAATTTTTACATGACGAGTGAGATTAGCGCGCGCCATCTATCGATAAACTGTGTAAATTCATAATTAAAGCTTGAATGTAAAAGCCTCTAGAATGTCGCCACAGTGGACGTCAATTTTGATGTGATAGGCAGTTACAGTATGAGATTGGCTCGCGCCATCTATCGTTACACTCTGCAGTGTCATTATTAAAGCTCATAACCGCCTAGATTAGTGAAAGGTCCAATCGACGAGTTGCGTTTGACAAGAAATCTGTTTCGTGACAGTTTTCGTTAGCGTGGCTCCCTCTATACAATTCTACATTGAACTTCCGCCGTTGCCATGGTTACCATGTTGAATGAATTTGAATTCGAATTTAGTCAATTTTATGTCGACGCGAATAATAAATCATAAATATGCTACGCATCAACAGATTATGCGCTGTTTTGAAGCAATCACTTCTCTGAAGATGGCAGCAGGTGGCTCCCTCTTCGGACCAAAAGCATGGCTCTGAACTAAGAACGCGGCTAGGCCATCAATAATCTAGCAAGCCCTGTTAAAGCTTTACCATCCAACACCAGGGCCTGGACAGTTAAATGGAAAGTAAAAATCCGAATTGTGGTGGCGTCATAGGATGGCCACCCCATAGAAGTTACAGTTACTTTTTGACAACGGCCGACAGATGGCTGCCTTAAGATTTAATCAAAGATGACTTATAGGGTTGGTCGTCAGATGTCGCTAAAGAAACTGGTTGCCCCTACAGTGACTTTATAACCACAGTTACGACACTGAGTCAAGAACCGCCATTAACAGGCTAAATGTCAAATGAAAAAATTATATTTTTATGTAATTGGAACAGGAACAAAAGCGAAAACAATCAAACAAACAATTATTGATTTTTTAGTGCAGGTAACACAAAAAGGACACGTTTTCACTAAAAATAAGCAAAATTAGTTGTCGCCATTAACAGGCAAATGAGAAATGAGACTACCACAGATAAGAGATATATACAGATGCTTAACTACCATGTATTGTAGGTGGTGTAAAAATATTTAGCGCATCTGGTGGTTGTTTGCTCAAATACTGAGCTAGCGCGCCAGATTTGAAATTAAGTACAACGAGCATTAAAAATAAAATAAATTTGTAATTTATAATTATTTATTTCAACACAGTTTTAACATAAATTAACAAATTGCAGCCGTTAAACTATATATTTAAACTTATATATCAAACATAAAGCGTTTCAATGTTATTTATAATTACTGTATGAATCGAATAAAAACAACTATCGTTTTTCACGAAATCTACAATATTTTTGATTACTTTCTAATCGCTTCCTTCTTTTGAGATACATGTTTCTTGCAAGGAATTTAATGTTGTCATGTCCTGAGGAAGGACGTGTATTCTTCCCCGTTAATATGCGATTCACATCTTTACACCAATTGTGAATTATAATCCTGATAGAATATTTAATAAAAACATTTTTTAAATTATCTTTGTGTACATAGCAATTTAGGAAAGAAAAA
Source organism: Dorcus parallelipipedus (assembly GCA_958336345.1). Lineage (NCBI taxonomy): Eukaryota > Metazoa > Arthropoda > Insecta > Coleoptera > Lucanidae > Dorcus > Dorcus parallelipipedus. Next base: position 38,065,449 of record OY284479.1, on the reverse strand, counting down.
TCTATATTTTCTAAATTACTCTGTAAATTTTCGAATAAATGAATATCCTGTGAACAAGTTTCAATTGTAGTTCTAATTGCTTGATGAATTTGATAAAAACATAAGGCAAACTGTTCACTAGGATATAACAGTCGTGTGTTCCAACCACCTTTATGCTCTCGCAACTTTATTAATAAATTATTATCGCTGTTTTCGTTTCCAAACAGGCAATTTTTACACATGTTACAATTTTTAATTATTACTTTTGCTCTCTTTAGGAGGTAACCAGCAACATAATTATTTGCTACCTCGTTTATGGCAATTTCAAGAGACTGATTGCCTAAAGTAGTCACACTATTACTATAAACATTGACGCATCTAGAAGGTTGTGCAGCTACTGTGACAGACTGGTTCGATGAGGAAGAACCTAAATAGGACTTCAGTTCCATAAAAAGCGCATTACAGTTGTCTTCTTCACAATTAAAAGAAGGCCTGTAGCATTTAATGGTAGAATTTAAACTTAAAGTTTTAAATATTTGAATGAAAGATGATGGAGTTGGATTGGTGTAAAATAATCCATGACTTCTAACCTGGCCGAAAAAATTTTCGAGAGGATCTTGATTTAGGTGGCGACCTAATAAATATTTAAAATTTTCATTTTTCAACTGGTTCCATATAGAAATGAAATTATTTATTGTAAATATCCAGTTTTTCAGACTCGGAGGTTGCCGTTTATCTCTGGACTTGTTACACTGGAATTCCATGCTTCGTAAAATTGGGAGAGCTTCCTTCGTCCAAAACTGTAAATGTGGAGTGTCTTGTCCAATACCGCATCTTAATGTTTTGCCATGTTTCGGACTTCTTAAATTCCCATTGACCGAATCAAATAATTTGTCAATGAAGTTTAGTAATACTGCTGTGTCATTAACTCCTTCTCCAAATGTGTGAAATGTGTTTGTAAAGGAAAAAATATTTACATTTGTAAATAAATACTTGAGGTGTATCGCACTTACCAATTTTACTAATTAAATGTAAACTTGAACTTAGACGATGGCTAAAAATTTGCGCAGCATATTTAACTTTCATCTTTTTTTTTTAAGAGGGTATATATGTTGATCTGTCAGATGAGGCAATATTCGCAAACCGTGAATTGTGTTTGGAGCATTATCTCTCTCGTATAATTGAATTATGTGCTCCCATTTGGCAATTCCAATGTGATTACTCATTGTGAACTTGATATTCTTTGTTAAAAAATTGTTTCTGATCCCCTTTAACAAATGAGGTGGATCAAATATGGGATAAATTTTCAAATTCTTTATTTCAAAAAAATTTCCATCATAATCTTTTTGCCTACGAAGATATGTTTCCTTTGTTTGTTTCATTAACATATTTAATACCGTAACATTTGCAGTGGCTTGATCGCAGATGGTCACAATTGGTTTGAGATCAATGTTTATTAATTTTTCTAAAATAACTTGCACCATCATTTTTACCTGCACTGCAGATGCACCACCATTTTCAGTGAATACATAAGCAAGAGGTAATTTAAATCTTTTCTGTATTCCTGTTATCATAAAAACAAGTCCGTGGTCTGCAATACCTTTTCGAATTCCATTTCCCATATCAGTAAATCCTTCTATGTAACCTTTATATTCATTGTATCTTAAATTTGGCATAAGAGACATTTCATCCCATATTAAAGACACAAATTTTTGCGAAGAGGTCCACTTTGACGATAATGTTTGAAGAGCAAGGAACACATTTTCATTAATTCCTGGTACAAAATTAACATTTTTCAATAAATTGTTTAATGTTCCTTTGCTGGGTAAAGTAAATACAGTAGCCAAAAAGCGATAAGCTTTAGGGCTCTGTTTGTACAATGCTAGTGCCAAAATCTTCTCCTCAGCGGTGAACCTGTGAGATTTAGGACTTTTTCCAGCCTCTCGAATCTGGCACCGTATAAAATGTGCTGCCATAGTATTCAGCTGTGACAGATTACTTTCAAAATTTCTATCATTTAGCATTTGTTTAGCACCAAATAACCGTTTTTTAAAGGAAGCTTTGCTACTAGAGAGCTTCTTTACTTTTTTATATAAATGCTTCACAAAACCAAACAATTGCTTTTTTCTTGGACTCATCATTTGCTTTTGTATTCCAATACTTTTCAAGATATTGTGAGGGGTGGCATTATACACTAAAGAATAAATAGAAATTCTTATTACGTGTGCATTTTAAAACATTTAAAATCATTACCATGCGATACAGTGCCCATTTCTTCTGCGAGTGCTGAAGACGCATTGGAACTGTGAGGGGTGGCATTATACACTAAAGAATAAATAGAAATTCTTATTACGTGTGCATTTTAAAACATTTAAAATCATTACCATGCGATACAGTGCCCATTTCTTCTGCGAGTGCTGAAGACGCATTGGAACTGTGAGGGGTGGCATTATACACTAAAGAATAAATAGAAATTCTTATTACGTGTGCATTTTAAAACATTTAAAATCATTACCATGCGATACAGTGCCCATTTCTTCTGCGAGTGCTGAAGACGCATTGGAACTGTGAGGGGTGGCATTATACACTAAAGAATAAATAGAAATTCTTATTACGTGTGCATTTTAAAACATTTAAAATCATTACCTTGCGATACAGTGCCCATTTCTTCTGCGAGTGCTGAAGACGCATTGGAATTGTGAGGGGTGGCATTATACACTAAAAAAATAAAAATGATTATTACATGCCCATTTTTAAATATTTATAACCATATCGTTGTTTTCTGAACAAATTATTTTCCTTAAATATTATTCATAAAATGGTTATTAAAAGTACCTTGTACATTGTCCGTAGGTACATAAGGTGTAGGAATGGCATTTGCATGCAGTCTGTTTGCCCCTGCGGAAAAATATTTTTCTTCGAAATGACAATGGCAAACTGTTTTTTTGTATATTTCCAAAGGATCCATTTTCATTAACGTGGAGTTGTTAATTATTTTTAGCCACTTTTCCATTCGTGGTAAGTCCTTTTTCGGATTAGGAAAACGATGTCTAGGCAGCAAATTCATGTGACATCCAGGAACACTACATTTTGTAAGCCCCATTTCAAGCTACAATATAAAAATATAAAATAGTGCTGTAATAGCTCTTGTAAATAATTACCCTTTAACCATAACACAATATAACCTAAAATGCATATATAAAATGCACAAAACTGAAGGTGAACTGAAAGTGTGTGAACCACAGCGAACTGAAGTTAGTTTTTCTAGGAATTATGAAATGTCGGTACAACAGAACTTTTTAATTTCCAACTCTGACCTCTACAGTTTGCTCGCATTATTAAATTTATCACGTGACCGGTTCCTTTCCTTCCATTCAACTTGACTGTCTAAAGTAATATGTGGTCTATGGAGACTACTACTGTCTCCACTGTACTCTATAAAGCCACTGTAGTTGTCCTCCATAGAAGTTACAGTTACTTTCTGACAATGGCCAACAGATGGCAGCATTAAAATTTAATCGAACATGACATAGGGTTGGTCGTCAGATGTAGCCAGTGTTGCCAGGTTGCAGGGAAAATCCCGTTTTGCAGGGAAAAATCGAACAAAAAGGGATGCAGGGAATACCTTTAGAAAAGAGGGACATTCACTCAATCGAAACATCATAGCAATGATTTTAAAGTTGCAACTAAAATGCTGCAGCCGTGAATATGGAGACGAACCAATCCAATCACGGTTTCGTTCGTCGTTCTTATGGTTTGTTGGTTACTCGTTTCCTAGACAACATGCCTGCCACGTGCGATCTTGCGAGATAGCCGAGTGAAAATTATGTGGCAAGCTATGATTGACAAGTGACAAGTTATAAAAAGTAAACAGTAACACAAAAGAAACGTGCAAAGTAGTGATTATATTTTTGCCTATTTTTTAACCCCTACAAGGAAAATTTTGCAATGAAAAGGTGTAAGTATATAAAAAGGGAAATGAAGTTACAAAAAGGGAAAATTCAACATTTTATTAGGGAATTTTTGTGGTAGACACCTGGCAACACTGGATGTAGCTTGTGGCTACATTTGAAATTTCAACCAACTGGTTTTAGTTGATGTGTTGTGGACAATGTAATGTCTGTTGAACATCACAACTTTGTTTAATTTCTGTTATACGCTATTTGTTTCCAGTACGGCCGCTGTTTCGGCGTGCCGGCCATCTTCGTGGCGCCGTTGGTCCCCCCTATCAATTGTATTGATTTTCGAAATGATTTCTGTGAGTGGTCAGTTTGGATCATGTGACCCCTCCCCCTCCGGACCGTGATTTTTTGGTACACGCGCAGAATCGCATTAGCGTTTCACTAAGGTGCACATTGTCTTATTGTGAGCTAACGCCATTTTTACTGTTCCATCAAACTGCGTTTGTTTGTTTGTGGGAATCCGTGTTTTGAAAGACGCACCCTACGTGTAACAGAAGCCTTTTTATCTGCTTTGCGAAGCCTGATCACTGTAACCTATCGGGCTTTATCGTTCGGGTTATCCTGATTTTCCTGTGAGAGAACATATATGGTACCAGTGAACCCCCTCCCATACTATTTGATACTGTTTGGACCGGATTTGACCCCTGTGGCAAGACTCGTACTGCGGACATAGATAAGGAAGACATGACATGGGAATACGCATAGTGTATTGTGCTGTCCCCTTTCCTCCGTGAACCACATTACATGGACAACGTCTCCTGGACTGAGGCTGAGAATTCGCCGTGAGAGTAGGATAGCGCCAGGTGTGTTACAATGTTTGACGATATGTTGTCGCAGTCAATACTAAGTAGTTTATAGAGTTCAGAGTATGGCTTCGCACGAGACGGTTGCCAAACAAAACAATTCTAACAAAACCTGTAAAAGGTGCAAACAGATTGCCTTATCAGGCCTCAAGTGTATTTCTTGTGGTGCCGTACCACATAATAGTTGTGTCGAACTTTTGAAGAAAGAAAGAAATATTGCTGTTATTGATACTAAAACAATAAACTGTTGTGAAAGTGTGGAAATTAAAGCCAGTGAAGTGCACATGCGCAATGAGCCTAGTAAGAAACTACACCATCAGGACACTAATGACGCTCGGGCCGTGGAAATTCTATATCTTAAGGAGCTATTGAAGCAAAAAGACTTGGTCATTTGCAACCAACAGGAAACTATTATTTGTCTCAAGCAGCAAATTACCCTACTGTGCAACATCAACGATTATGTAATCCCATGTGATAACCAGGATATAACCCAACCTGGCTCCGTCGAAAAAGTCCAAAGTCCCAAAACAAAGATTGATAAACCATCATACGCAAACTCGTTAAAAGCGATGAAAACTCGTTCCGTGCTCGCAGCACAGCCCATCAACAATAACAAAAACAAGACCTCAGTAGAAAACACAATCGCATGTATTTCGCCAGACCTGCAAGTAAAAACAGTAAACACAAAAGAAATTTCTGTTAACGCCCCCGCTATTAGGAATCCGAAACCGAAAATAAAACCAGTAATTGGTTCAAATAAAACGGTGACGGCCGCAGCAGCACTGCCGAAAAAAGGATATCTGCACGTCTATCGAATGCAACCTGGCACTACCGTAGACTCACTGCAAAATTTCCTGAAAACATCTGCACCCTCCATCACCTTTGTATGCGAGCAACTGAAAAACACGGAAATCTCTTCATCTTTCAAAGTTGAATTCCCTATAGAGCATCTGCAGCAAGCGTACGACCCAGAAATTTGGCCAGCTGGCGCTGCAATCAAAAGGTACTTCTTCCAGAAGCCAAAAAATTTTCAAAAAACGCCTCAAACCCCAACGGCGCGGTAGGACCTACGAAGTCAACCCTTAAACTTGTTCAACTCAACGCTCAATCACTGCTTAATAAAATGGACCATCTTGACGTGCTGATAAGAAATTACAACCCGGATGTAATCTGTATCCAAGAGCATTGGTGCAATAATGAAACAATTAATCTACTGTATCTCCCTGATTATGAACTCAGAGCCCATTTTTGTCGCAAGGAGCACAAGTGTGGCGGAGTTCTAATATACATTAAATCGGAAATTAGTTCTTGTCCAATAGATCTTGATATCTATTGTATTGAATTACATTTTGAAATTTGTGCCATCAAAATCTTTGTTGGGGAATTACAACTGTGTATCATTAGTATATACAGACCCCCTAGCGGTAGTCTATTGACATTCTTTGATAACTTTTTGTCTGTCTTGACTAAATGTAACTCTCTTGCCTCCCATATGTTTGTTTGCGGAGACCTTAACATAGATCATTTAAGCAACTCCACTGCTAGTCAGCTATTAGGTGACCTGATTGATAGTTTTGGTTTAAGCATCACAAATAACCAACCAACAAGAGTATGCACCAACATTAACAACAAAACTTCCTCCTCCAAAATCGACTATATAATTACAAAAGCCCATCACTTAAATGCATGTACCTCAGTTGTAATTCATCCCAACTTAGGTGATCATAGCGCTTTACTCTTAAGCCTCAACTCAACTTCTGATCCTGGCAAAACTGGGAAAAAACCCACACCTATATATTGTCGTAACGTTAACAATGTATACCTAGAATTACTGCGGAATCTCTTAGCTAAGCATAACTTTAATTATTGTTATACAATTCGTAGCCCTCAAAATGTTGAGGAAGTTTTTGACGCTTTCATGAACGAACTGCGTAGTGAAATCGACGCTTCACTGTCTATTAAAAAAACGATCAAAAAACCATACTCTTCCAGGTGGATAAACAACACTGTCATGACCGCTAGCAATGAGCTAAAAAATTTGCATTGGCTCAAACAGAATTTTGATATTCCCCAATTGCACGAAATTTACAAGCAAAAGAAAAAAGCATATAACACACTTATTTCTGAAACTAAAAAACAATTCTTTAGCAACATAATTGACAATTCGCACAATAAACAAAAAGCAACCTGGAAGATAATAAATGAAAGACTTGGTCGGACTAAACGCAACACTGACATTGTTCTAATATCTAATGACGTGTCCGTATCACAACCGTTAGAAGTGGCGGAACTCTTTGCCAACCATTTTTCGACAGTTGCCGAGCATTTTCTCACAAATTCTTTTGGATCTAGCCCTGCTGTTCCTTGCACAAGTAGTCAGTTTAATCCCAAAACTTTTGCCTTTTTGCCGACTGACTCAGCTGAAGTAGCTAAAATTGTAAATAATTTAAAAAATACAAGTAGTTGTGGAATTAACAATATATCGGTACATGTGCTCAAAACTATAGTCCAACAAATTTCAGCTCCGTTAGCCGGCATTATCAATAGTTCAGTGGAGTTTGGTGTATTTCCAAATCTCTTAAAGACTGCGATTGTTGTATCTATCTTTAAGAAAAATGACGCCCACAATATCGACAACTATCGACCTATTGCTTTACTTAGTTGTATATCCAAAGTTTTCGAGAAAATAATGTACAATCGTTTACTAACGTTCATAGATAAATGTAATTTGCTATGTAACTGTCAATACGGCTTTCGCACCGGTAGATCGACTGAGGGAGCCGCGACTAATTTTCTCGAGTTCATATATAAAAATGTCGATGATGGTCACTTCGTCGCGGGCCTCTTTTTCGACCTAACCCGTGCCTTTAATTGTCTTAATATCGCTTTCATCGGCGCTAAATTATATAATATAGGCATTAGAGGTAATGTTTTAAATTGGTTTCTGTCGTATCTAAACGCCCGCAAACTTTGTGTTAAAATTGGCAATCATTGTTCATCAGAATATGATGTAGATTACGGAGTTCCTCAAGGGTCCGTGCTGAAACCTCTTATCTTTTTGTTATATATTAACGACGTCGTTGATTATGTTAATTCTGATCATATCACTATATTTGCTGACGACACATCCATGGCTGTCTCTGCACGGACTCTTGAGGAACTCCGAATTAAGGTAGTCGACGTCTCCGCACAATTTGGCGATTGGTGCCTCAAGAATAGACTTATTCTCAATCTTAGTAAAACGTGCGTTTTACAATTCTACAATAGAAAGAATCCCGGCGGCATAGAGTATAATGTAAACGGCACATCTATTGCTACCAAACCCTCCACTAAACTTCTCGGCATTTTTGTCGACGAGCAGCTTAACTGGCATGAACAAATTAATTATGTGTGCAAACATCTGAATAGAACTCATTTTGCCATCCTACATTTAAAAACCGCTATTAACAACGATCAGTTGCTCGCCACGTACTATGCTTTGGGTTACAGTTATTTAACATACAATGTAATTCTTTGGGGTAATGCGACTAACTGCTCGAGAGTTTTCATTGCTCAAAAGAAACTAATTCGCCTGATATTTAATTTGAAGTCCAGGCAATCATGTAGAGATACGTTCAGGAAACACAGATTGCTAACGTTCCCTGCAATTTACATATATAAATGTTTACAATTTATTAAAGCCAATGGTGGTAAATTTTTTACAAATTCTCATTTTCATGATTACAACACGCGATCAAAAAACTCATTCTCTGTCCCCGGTCATAATTCCACCAAATTTGAAAATTCCCCTAGTTTTATGGGCAGGAAGTTTTTTAATAAATTGCCCGATTCGTTGCAAACTGCTGATTCCTTAACTTTTAAGCGCACAATTAAGAAAATACTTTTAGACAAGGCCTACTACTCAGTCGCTGAATTTCTAATAGATAAAGTACTCTGACTCTCTTTTTTTTCTTAGTGTTTTCATTTTTAGTGTTTGCGTCCTGTTTATGATTCTCTTATTGTATTGATTGACGTGTACATCCATTCTTGTAATTGGCTACGTACAATAAAGGAATTTATCTAGTTATTGCGTTTTCCTGTTTTGAATTTCGTTTGTTTATTGGATTCAATTTGTTGACGAAAGATTTGAGTAACCCACAGGTGGAAATAAAGACAAGTGCGTAACAACTGGTGATTTTAATTTCTTTTTGTTTAATAGTGTCCTTTTGTGTTCATTCGCTTGAACGTGCCATTGAAATAGCAGCCAGTGGGACGTTTGTTAATTTGTCTTCCCATAATCTTGATGCAGCTGATAGTGTCGCGTTAAAAAATAAAAGTTATTAAAATTAACTCATGAATTACGAATTAAAGTTACGAGAAATGAGATACGGTAATGTCCTTACTTTAGTTTTATTTAATCTATCTAAACTTAGTCCTTTTAAATTATAATTTATTCTAAGTCTTTTTATAAATTAGTTTATCCTTAACTTTAATCACCTTATTTAATCTTAACGAACTTATTTAATCTAGACTTCTTTTAAACTTTAACTTAAACTCTACATTACTTGAACTTAGGAGGGAGAGGGCCTGGCCCGACTGGCCAACCCTGGCTCGTAGAGTCCACTCGCTTGGCTTTGTTTACGCGCACTTGGTTACACACTAATTACTTCACGACTATCACTTGACTATCTAATCAACTAACTAATTAATTAATACTCTCTAATACCTGTGGGTCGAACTTTTATGCATTTCTTAAATCTATGTCACGCTCTGGTGGCTGGGGGTTCGGTTCAAAGTACAAAGTTCTAAAGGTGTCAGCATCAATTAACCCTTGCCAAATTTGTTTTCTTAAAACGTTTTAATTGCCTCGATCTTAATTGGCACGTGTAAACAACACGCTTACATTCCGCAGAGCTTGCATTTTTACGTAAGTGGAACGCGAGCATGTGTACCGCGGCTTGTACTACTAATCGTCAATGGGTGCTGATCCCGCATAATTTTGAAATGCACATAATTGCAATAATTACGAAACGAATTTAAATTTAATTATTTTTCCAGATAATGACATCGTGACAACAGGTAGGCAGCTACTTGGTCGAAATATAACAGCTCTAGAGCACTCTCAGATCTTGTTTTAATCTCATGTAATAACAGGGGATGGGAGCACTCAGCCGAAAACGCTATAAGTGTTCGTAACAATCGTGATTTTTCTTATTAATTCGGAGGATTGTTAGAAACACCACTTAGTTCGTAGTAGTGTTTTAAAGAAAATTAAAAAAAAATTATAAATAAATTATATTACGCACAAGGAATTCATTATATATAATATATCTACTATATAATAAATTAAATAATTAAAAATTATTGAGGAAGCATTTCACGCTTTAATCGTTAATATAAACAACGGGCACTGGGAAGTAAACAAGTCACAACATACGACCCCCTTAAGATAAGGTCCATTTAGATACGCTGAAATAAATAAACCCATCGATAAAGAAACCCTGGCGCGTGAGAACGGCTAATTGGCCCCACCCTATTCATCAGAGTAGACAACTTAATTCACCCCCGTGACTTTTTTGGGAAGACCACCCCCGGAAAAGGCCGAAGGGGTGTGCCCCCTTTCCATTTAAATGTAAACAATAAGTCTTCGCAGTTCTAGAGGAATTTCAAAAAGAATTAATTTATGTTCGCCAAACCCTTGAACCCATCGAACAAAAGTATTCCTTTTTTTAACTTATTTCTCTTTTGTGTGTATCTTACAATTAATCCAAATTTAACTTATCATTTTACTACCCCTTGTAACTTCATCGTCGACCCCTTTTTTGCGAGAGGCTATTATATTCCAATTAAAGTTCTCCTGTTGTTGGTGATGTGGTAGTGCACGAAAAGAAGACCTTTCGCCTAGAGCCCCAAAGAGAATTAGAAGAGCCCCCTCCCCCAAAAAACAGGTCCTCTGCTAACTTATCATTTTACTACCCCTTGTAACTTCATCGTTGACCTCTTTTTTGCGAGAGGCTATTATATTCCAATTAAAATTCTCCTGTTGTTGGTGATGTGGTAATGCACGAAAAGAAGAGCCTTCGCCTAGAGCCTCAATGAGAATTAAAAGAGCCCCCTCCCCCAAAAAAAGAGGGCCTCTGTTGCACTTATTATTATCTTCCACCCCATGACCCTTCCTACAAAGAAAATGTCTTATAGCTAGTAAAGGAATCTGCCATGTATTTTAAGCATAGACGAAAACCAGGTTGCTTTTGTAAGGCCGTCGTAAGATGGCGCGCTTGGGCTTCATTTAAATGAAATAAATCGAAAGTCCGTTCTTGTTTTCTTTTTTTTTTTCTCTGAGCTTTACTGTCTTTTTTAATATCGTCGCCGTCATTGTTGTGACGATTGCCTATCGATGTGACGCTCCCTATCAAATGATTCCGTTATCATTTCGAAATCAACCATCAAACATTCCAACGAACTTGGTATCAAACATCCCGGCACCTCATCGGACTCCACTCATCTCGAATGATTCGCTTCAAATTAATTTTAATCGAAACGTTAATTAGGAAACAAGGAAGTGGAACACGTGATGTGTTTTCTCACGTTCTCACAAAAATATTTAAGTTATTTATGTGTTTTTAATTTCTTTTCGAGCGCACACATTTGTGTTAATTAATAATACCTAGGTATCTGTTCTCATAACGAAAAAAAAAACTGTCTCATTACTTTAATTGTGTATAAAGTTTGCATGAAGTAACTTCTTTTGCAATGATCCATTTCCCTAAATTAATAAATATGAAGACTGAATTTTTAATCTCAAGTAAAAACTATACAGGGTGTTACAATTAAAAATGGCAGAGTTGCCTCAAAGACGAGACAATAACTATTTCTTACATCCTTTCTAAAGTTACTACTTATGCTACAAAGTCGGAAAAGGGAACAAAATTCTTAATCGGTCGACTTTAGTGATATTTGTCGGGGGGAGGGGTGGATAATCTCTCAGATCCAATCCTCCCTGTCAAGTGTTGCCTTGTATATTGAAAATTAGAAGCCGCGGGACATTTCAATCACAGTGACCTCGCAAATTCTCAAATAAATAAGTGAAGCTTTCGGTTATGAGCTTTTATTTAAAACGCAACCTATCGGAGGGCGATCCATTGAATTCGACAACGTCCATCCACCCCGGATATGGCGGTTCGGACCGGATATTGAAAGAGGTCCGTCCCTCATTATACCGAAAGGTCCCAAGGACACAATCGATGTAATAACAACTTATCAAAGTTATCGCGCACGACGTCTAAGATTTCTTTTTTAATAAGACTTGGGAAGATTTTAAGTATTTAGTTTTCTGCAACGGTTACCACCACGATCGGGGGGTGGGCTCGTCCCCCTTACATATTTTGCTTTAATATTTGTCCTTTGCTTGAGGAGGTCCAAGCATCTAAGACCAACCAAAATTGCTATGAGAATTCTTCTGCTTTCGTTCTTTTTTTTTAATTTTACGCTCTGGCATTATTTATGACGGCAATTTCATTAATTGTGGAGACACGTCAAGGCAAGAAAAACCAGTTAATTACTGCTCCTCCTTAATTTACATATCCTGATTTATGAGCGAAAACCTCGGCGAAAGGGAAAGCAAAAAAAAAACGCGTGCGATTTAATTAAAACAGCAATTGATCCCGGGGGGCGGGGGTTAGTCAGATAGCACACGTGTTGGCGAATTATGTTTCGGGAAATAAGGAGACTTTAACTCCTACAATAAGGTTTCACTTAGTATAATGCTAATCGGGGCGATTAAGGAACGCTTAGCTTTTACGGGGCGATTCGAAAGTGTTTCTGTTTGTTTCGTCGAATGTATTTTAAAGAAAATTAAATTTCGTCGAGCTTCCGGGTCCTAATGTTTGCCCCGATTACTTTAAATACCTTACGCAGTTACGGGGGTGCTTCGTGAAGTTTCCGGGCGAAATTTATGAGGAGTCTCAAATCCTTGATGAATGTAGCCACAAAATAAAGGAGACTCATAGAGATCCACATGGGAAAGAAAGGGATGAGACTGAAAGCTCAAATTAAGCAAATCGTGCGAGCTTTTTGCTACAGTAACTTTCGAAAAGCTTGCCACAATTACGAGGATATATTAAACGACGTTGTAAATTTCCTTAGGATGGAAGATCTTCGCAGATCAAGTTCTTATATTTAGTTTCCGGGCGAAAGTTATGAAGAGTCCCAAATCCTTGATGAATGTAGCCACAAAATAAAGAAGACTCATAGAGATCCACATGGGAAAGAAAGGGATGAGACTGCAAGCTCAAATTAAGCAAATCGAGCGAGCTTTTTGCTAAAGTAACTTTCGAAAAGCTTGCCACAATTAAGAGATATATTAAGCGACGTTGTAAAGTTCCTTAGGATGGAAGATCTTCGCAGATCAAGTTCTTATATTTAGTTTCCGGGCGAAATTTATGAGGAGGCTCAAATCCTTGATGAATGAAGCCACAAAATACAGGAGATTCATAGAGATCCACATGGGAAAGAAAGGGATGAGACTGAAAGCTCAAATTAAGCAAATCGTGCAAGCTTTTTGCTAAAGTAACTTTCGAAAAGGTTGTCACAATTAAGAGGATATATTAAGCGACGTTGTAAAGTTCCTTAGGATGGAAGATCTTCGCAGATCAAGTTCTTATATTTAGTTTCCGGGCGAAATGTATGAGGAGTCTCAAATCCTTGATGAATGAAGCCACAAAATAAAGGAGATTCATAGAGATCCACATGAGAAAGAAAGGGATGAGACGGAAAGCTCAAATTAAGCAAATCGTGCAAGCTTTTTGCGAAAGTAACTTTCGAAAGGGTTGCCACAATTAAGAGGATATATTAAGCGACGTTGTAAAGTTCCTTAGGATGGAAGATCTTCGCAGATCAAGTTCTTATATTTAGTTTCCGGGCGAAATTTATGAGGAGTCTCAAATCCTTGATGAATGAAGCCACAAAATAAAGGAGATTCATAGAGATCCACATGAGAAAGAAAGGGATGAGACGGAAAGCTCAAATTAAGCAAATCGTGCAAGCTTTTTGCTAAAGTAACTTTCGAAAAGGTTGCCACAATTAAGAGGATATATTAAGCGACGTTGTAAAGTTCCTTAGGATGGAAGATCTTCCCAAATCAAGTTCTTATATTTACTTACAGATGGCGCACTGACTTTTATCATTATAAGCCTCAGCCAAGCAAAGTATCTCGTTTCGGCTTGTGAATGGCGGACACTTTCGTTTAAGCAACACCTGGTTATTAATCAAAAAATGCTAATAATATTAATGATAATAATAAAGGGCCCCAGCTGTCCTAAACCGTAGAAATAAAACAGAAACAGCAGGCGTGCAATAACGCGTTGTTGATGACCATTGTTCTCCCATTATATTCAAATCGCCTTGGTAATAACAGGCGATGCAGGCGCAGCACTTTGAAAGCTAATGCGCCATTTCAAGCCGAGGACTTCCATTTTTATCCAATTAAGTCGCACTCAGACTTGACATTAATAAATACTGCTTAACTTAACCACCGGGTACGAACAAAAAGAAAAATAAAATCATTTCCTGAATTCAAATCATTTCCTGAATTCGAGGTTGTCCGATTTTCGTGGACAGTACAACACGCAATTGCCTCCTCCTGGCGGCTCGCATTCGGCACAATTTTTTTTTTATTTGCTTTCGTGCGGATTGTTCGTAATTAGCGGTTGCTTCGGTACGGGCGTTAATTCGTTCGAACCGTAATAATTAGGAGCGAAAAGCTAATTTTAATTAGCCGAATTGTGTAGGCGATGTATAATGAAAATTTGCTTTAAATTTAATTTTTTATATACGAGGGTAAGGTAAGAAGTTGCGCGACACTGCGCGCTTTTCTATTCTAACGTAATATACTTTATTCAATCGTATTGGAGCTTCTGGTTTAATGTCTATTTAATATCCAATAACTTCGCGTAGAGATATTGAAATACCCACTACAATACAAAGGTATCATTAAATCCTTCCCTGTAATATTAAAACTCTGAAATAAATGTAACATTTGATTACATTCTGACGTGTTTATGTGTGTACATGACGGTCGTATGAACTTAATGACATTTTAACGAGCGTATAAATAAATATAAGCGGAAAAAATCAGCCGTGGAAGGTTTATTCGTTGGTTGTCGTGGGCGCACCGCGTTCCACGAAAACCCAAATACTTGTTAAAACAAGTAATTCATCGATGCCCCGATCTGATAAGACATCAATTTCGTTAAACACGACATTAAGTTGAGATCTAATGCATCGGCAAAGTTTTCTCATTAAAAGATAAGCTGGAAAATAACGTACGGCTCGGGAAATTGATTACGAGGGGCGCTAAATAAGTTAGGACCCGTTCATAAGGAGTCTTAGGCAGAAATCCACTTTCAACCTTTCAACTTTGGAATCCAATTTTTGACAATTACATAAGTATATGTAAATATTGAGTTTACACTTTCAGAAATTGCATATTCCTAGCGAACGGAAAACTTATGCAAATATATGCAAGGAACTTGACCTGGCGGTTCAAGAAGCGCAAGGAAAACGCCATTGTATGCATATCCGAGGCACAAATAAAAAATGCAGTTGAATTCTTGATTAGTTTTTCGCAATTTTCGAATCGTATTGCCTAAAGAAAGCACGTGGTTACGAATATCGCGGCTTTTTTTTATACGTGGCTTACATCAAAACTCAACAGTATTAGTCATATTAATAGTTGCAATCCCGTTTAGTTGGTTAGGTCTTTAAACAAGACGGAACAGTTTAACTTGAAGGCTTCCGCGGCCGTCGTCCATGTTTGAAGTTCTGAGGAAGTTCTTCTGCAATGGAGAACGAAACGTCGGCAGTAAAAGAGTTCACGTGACGCGGTTCCAATCGGAAGCCAATTCAAACAACGCGGTACAGATAATTCTTTTTGTCATACATAGATCTTAAGTCTGAGGTCACGTTGTATTCTTAACTCAGGCTGATCCGATCGAAATATAATAAAAAATTATCTGTACACAGTGTTGTTGAAGATATATTTCTAATAGTATCAAAATACATGTACAGATACTTTCCAAAGTGTACATCTAGATGCAGACAGAGATACTTTTTCGGAACGAATATAAAACAGATACAAACACAACACAAGAGTATCTGCGGTTTATCAAGATACAAGTGTGTATATGGGCGGAAATACTTAGTTTCTTCTAGATAATGGATGTGTAGGTACAATAATAATCATGACCATGTATATCAAAGTATAACACCAAATCAGGACGTAAATTATAAAATTACCAACAGAAATGACACTGCTTCCAGATCTATCTGATAAGTTAAATGTAATGTGAAACGTTGATAATCGAAAGTTACATTTGCCTCAACATCTGCTACTTTTATAGCAGTTTAAAATTTGTATCTTAGTATCGCAGGTGAATAGATATACATGTAATTGTATCTGAGATACTCAAAAGGTATCTACTCGTAGATACTTAACAACACTGTCTGTATATGTAGTTATGGAATTCCCCTCTTAGTATTTGAGTTTTCAGTGTTTTCTCAATTCACTCCAGTCATCCTCAAGCATCAAAAAAAGTCTCCAAAGTGATTGATTGATGTTATAAAAATAAGTGCATAAATAATTTGTTTAAATTAACATACGAAATGCATGATTAATCTAAAAAATGTAAAGAAAGACTACAACATCATTAACATCGAAATATCGCCTTAGATACGATGCTCAATTATATATGCTTAAAAAAAACACAATTTTGTTACAATACTTTTTCTATAGCTAAGACGAAAAAAAAGAGTAAAACTATTCTTTCGCTGTATTTATAACGGACTTTATGAGCAGCACTGTATATTCTGTCCTTTCCTTTTATTCACTAAGTCATTGTTTAGGAACTTTTTATGTATGTACACTTAAAAGTTCCCTTTAATTTTTGACTTTCCTTCGTATACTGGTGACAAACAAAATGATAACAAATCAACATGTTTTATGGCATTGTCTGGAAAGTAGGTACTTAAAATTAAAGAGCGTTCAGTTAAATTGCAAATCACTTTATACTTTTAATAAAGCTGTATAAGTTCACTAACAAGCAACGTCCTGTACAGGTCCATCCAAACAAAACTGATGATGAGAAGATTAGTAGACTACCCTTAATTTTTGACCCTCCCTCGTATACTTGCTTTAAATAAATACGTATATCTTTTATATTGTCTGAATTATAGTTTGCCTAACACGACATTCTTTTTAAACTTTAACGGACACTTTTAAAGGCTGCAAATCGCTCAACGTTTCACTAACGGTTGATAACTTCGTGAATTAATCAATGAAACGTCGAGCGTTTGTGAGATTTTTAAAGTGTCTGTTAATTAAAGATTAGAAATAAGGAAACACCTTGTATACATCAGCAATTACCATTTGAAGCATTTTTATTTCTAACAATCTCATTTCTTAGAAAACCAAACTTTCGCTTGATTAATTTCGACGATATTAAAAAAAGTAATTATTGGTAAAGTTGCTTCAAAAAAAATTCTTAGAATTATCCTGAACAGTGCACACGCAACAGTTAAAGAAAATGACATCTGCAACACATTGGTTTTTCTCTAATAATAGGAGCGATATTTAAAAAGCACAGAACTACATGTCACCCTGTATGTTGATCTATTAACAAAACTACGAAATTCTGAATGTTTTTAATAAATTTAAAAAAAAAACGTACGCTATTCCCAAGT
The DNA here is from genome assembly GCA_958336345.1 of Dorcus parallelipipedus. Classification (NCBI taxonomy): domain Eukaryota; kingdom Metazoa; phylum Arthropoda; class Insecta; order Coleoptera; family Lucanidae; genus Dorcus; species Dorcus parallelipipedus. The sequence continues at coordinate 38,047,988 of OY284479.1, read as the reverse complement.
ACCTCCCCTACACTTAGAAATTTTCTATTTCGCTTGCCAGATTAAAAAGACAGCGCCCTCTGGACCCTACAGACGAAATTAAATTGACTGAGAGTACCTTTGGTTGTAAGCTTCTGTAAAAGAGTAGTTAACTTATGCAAGAGAAGCCACTTAAACGAGGAAGTGCAAATTAAAAAAGAGAAAACATTTACGCCAATATAAATGTCCTTTCGTATGCTGTCGCGTGTTTCCGGACAAAAATTGTGTCTGCGATAATCTGATTGGTGAAAACTGTAAGCCACACCTTGCCATGTCATGCCAGCGCCGTTGTGTTATTCGTTTCCCCCGTATTTCACATACGCCAATGTAAACAAACAACTGTTTCAAGGTCATAGAAACTACTCGGCAAATATTAAACGAGCCGACATAGAGGCTCTTTTGCGTCCGTTTTCGAAAATAACGACGCCATTAAAAAAAATAAATATGTACATCAAGGTGCTGAAAAAAATCGATATTTCAAAAAGAAAATTCTTAGAATTCTCCTGAACAGTGAACAGTGAAACAGTGACTTCCAATGAGACGTTTATTAAAGAAGACTTTTTTCTCCAATAATAGGAAAGCCAATTAAAAAGTACAGTACTGCATGTCACCCTGTATATTGAGAATTAACGTAGACTAATTAACTGTACATTTCTAATAAATGAAAGAAACGTATGCTCTCCGCAAGTACGTCCTACACTTAGAATTTTTTTCGCTTGCCAAATAAAAAGAAATAACGCCCTCTGGTCCCCACAGGCGAAACTAAATTGACTAAAAACTGCCTTTGGCAGTAAACTTTTTAATCTAAAACGAATAAAAATTCCGTTTTAAAAAATTACGACGCCATAAAAAAAAACAGTAGGCGGTAGGCTACTTCAAAAATCGATGATTTAAAAAAAAATATTGATTTTCTTAGAATATTCCCGAACAGGGAACACTGAAACCGTTTAAAAAAAAATGACATCCATGCAACTTTTTTTAAAGAAGACTCTGTCTTCTCTCCAATAATAGGAAAGTTGTTTAAAAAGTATAGAGCCACATGTCGTCCTGTACATTGAAAATGATCGAAATTCTGTACCTTTCTAATAAATTTAACAGAAAAACGTAAGCTATCCAGTTAGAAATTTGTTTTATTTTTTCGCTTGCGTGATAAAAAGAAAACAGCGCCCTCTATACCGAACAGACGAAACTAAATTGGCCAAAATTCTGGTTTTGATATTGTTACGCCCGAGCCGCCGATGATTCAATATCGGCTTGGTCACGTCGTCTACAATCCAGCGAGTTTCGAGTCAATAAGCTGCCTGATCAAGGAAAAAAATTAGGATAAACAAAACAAATGAATGCCAAGAAATGATTTTCATATAGAGTTCGTTCAATTGAACTTGCTTTTGATTTATCTGTTTGAAACAATACTCTCTAGTCAAATCAAACGCTGTTTAAAAACTAACCGTAAAAGAGGTTAAAAAATTGTTGTGATCTTCTTTTGTTTATTTTTTCCTTTGTATTTCGTCGTTTTTTATTCGGTTTCTTATAATCGAATTAATTTTTCTTATTATAATTGATACTTCATGTAAATTATTTTTATTTTGTTTTTTTTTTTTTCGGTTGACGACTCGATTGTTTCGCTCTCCGCTGCATACAGAGTGTTTAAAAACTGCGTCCTAATATTTTACACAGGTTTAACAGCTTTTTAACAAATCTACAAAATTCTGTACGTTTACAGTAAATTTTAAAAAAACCTAAAAACTTTTTTCTCTCTTGCGTGTTGTCGTTGTATACATATTTTATCAAGTTTAGAATTTAAGAAAGTTTACGCATTCTCAATATATTCGTAAATCACGAGCAGGTTTGTTTATTTTATCTACGGTTTGGTAATATGTGGCGGTTAGTCTCCGGGCGAGCTTTGAAGGGTAAACGTGTTAATAATGTTGCGCTAATTACGCAGACGGGTTCGTGAATGTTGTAATGAATTACAATGACATGTGATGAAGGAGTTGTGCAAGAATTAAGGCTTGTTGATGATAGATGATACTCTGAGGTAGAGTAAGGTGCCAATCTCCCGGTGTCCACTCATTCTATCATAAGGGTGATCGCTCTGTATTCGTCGGTAGTCGGAGAGAGTAGAGGATCACTCCACCTGCACACGGCATTTGACCATATCCGCCGGCGGCAGAGGCGTGAGAAGTAAATGCCGGAGACGCAGCTAGGCTTTGTACCTGGCCAGGTGAATTGCATTGTGCTTTTCAAGAACGGTCATGACTTGGTCTTGACTGGGCTGTGGCCAGTGTAGCTGTGGAAGCCAGTGGCACCAATGATTCTGAGAACGTACGCCCACCTGGGGTTCGTCCTTATGCATGCGAAGTACGAAGATGGAAATCCGAGGACACCTTCTCCGTGAGTTCCTATCTCTACAGGGAGCTACTGCATCTAGATTCGCCGCTGGAGTTGGCGGGGCCGAGCAAGGGCCCCGGTGAGTAAAATGTTCCACATTGTTGAGTAGATGCTCGTAAATGGTTATTTGTAATTTTGCATGACATCCTTATCGTATCGGAAAGCGAAGCCCAGATTTTAAGGCGTTTACCCTCAGCTCCGCAGTGGTCGAGGAAGCGAGAAAGAAGGAAAGAAAGCAGGGAAAGAGACATCTAACCAAAGGGTGAGTGAATGTTTATTGTAACTTGGTCCTCTGACATTTGTATCAGTCGAGAATGTTTAACAAAAACAAGAAACTATCCTACATGCGAGATAAAAAGAAAACAGCGCCCTCTAGACACCACAGACGAAACTAAATTGACTAAAATCTGGTTTTGATGTTATTACGTCCGAGTTCATAATTTCGGTCTGGGCACGTCATTTACAATCCAGTGAGTTTCGAGCCGAACGCTAGATGTTCGCTCGAAAATTCGAGAAGAAAATATAAGCGAGGATCCGCGCGCTATTTCAATCAGTATTTTTTCCGAAAACGACAAGTGTGAATATAGCGATCAGTAAAACGTTTCAGTTATCAAAATGTTATTTATTTCGCTTGCCAGATTAAAAAAAAAAACAGCACCCTCTAGACAGGCGAAACTAAATTGGCCAAAAAACTGCCTTTAGCCGAAAATTAATAAAAATTCCGTCTTAAAATATTACGACGCTATTAAAAATAAAATGAAGGCGGTAGGTTACTTTAAGAAAAAATAGGATTAAAAAAAAACGTTGATTTTCATAGAATTATCCTGAACAGTAAACAGGAAAAAAAAATAACATCCATTACAACTTTATTAACGGAAGACCCTGTATATTATCGCATTTTTTAAAATTCTATATTGAATTCTGATACGAGTTGATGTGTCGCATTGTTGTCCTGGTGCGATTGGTTGCGAGCTACTATTCTACTTCTACCGACGAAGAATCGCTATCTAACTTTTGAGATTAGAAAAAAAGTTAAGTACAAATTTTGCAAGAAATCTTGAGGCACTTGGAATGACGTCTACCAAAAAAAAGCAAGAATTGCATGGACATTACAAATCTAAAGTCATAGACGTTACTCATCTAGAGTCATGGAGGTTATACGCCGAAGCGGTGCTTCGAATGACGTCTACGAAAAAAAAACAATCAAGATTCGTAAGGACATTACAAATCTCAAGTCATAGACGTTACACATCTAGAGTCATGGACGTTCCAAACCTAGATTCATGAATTCGGAGAAATTAAACCAACATTAAATAATAATTTTCGAAATAATAGCCAACAATAAATTCAAATTTACTAAAACTGACGCGACGGTATCAATTACTGTTCTACTTTTACCGACGAAGAGAGAAGTCTCTTTTCGCTTCCGCTCTCTAACTTTTGAGCTTAGAAAAAAAAAGATAAGTACAAATTTTACAAGAAATCTTGAGGCACTTCGAATGACGTCTACGAAAAAGAAAAAAAAAACAATCAAGCATTGCACGGACATTACAAATCTAGACGTTACACTTCTAAAGCAACGGTGAGCAACCTCCGGCCCGGAAGACCGAAATCTAAATTCTTTTAAATAAAATAGATGACAAATATTAATTAAAAAAAAGTGAAACAATAAAAAAGAATAGTAGTTATTAACTTACCGTCAATCTTATTTACAAAAGGTTGCCCACCGTTGATCTAGATTCTAGAGTCATGAACGTTATACGCCTAGAGCCGTGGAGATTGCAAACCTTCGAATGACGCCTACGAAAAAATAATCCAGAATCGCATTACCGAGGCACAATCCAAAGTTGCATTGTTATTAACGGAACACGCTGTATATTATATTGCATTTTTGAATTCTCCATTGAATTCTGATGCGACTTGAAGTGTCGAATTGTGCTACTGGCGTGATTGATTTGCGAGTTACTGTTTTACCGACGAAGAGAGAACTCTCTCCTAGCTCTCTAATTTTCGAGATTACAAAAAAATGTTGAATAGAAATTTTGCAAGAAATCTTGCGCCGCTTCGAATGACGTCTACGAAAAAAAAACACAATCAAGAATCGCATGGACATTATAAATCTAAAGTCATAGACGTTATACATCTAGGATCACGGACGTTATACGCCTAGAGCCATGGACATTCCAAACCTAGATACACATACTACTTTATATTGTTTGTACAGTCATTGACATTTTTAAATACTAAAATTGACAGCTGTCAGCTGTCACATATAAAATGGTTAGTAGTGGCAGTTAGTTAATACTATAAATAATGGCAACGAGTTTGTCCAAAATCGGCCGCAAGATGTCGCGAGCCAAACTTTATGTCAATCGTTTAGGCTTTGGTTTTATAGAACAATTAATAACGCATATTAAAAGATTATTTATTAATTACGTAACTGTTTCTGTTTACAAATCAATGCTGCCACCAATCATTAACAAAATATGAATAGTAATCAAATAATAAATAATTAAGTTCAATTTAAATCGTCGAGTGAAGAAGAAGAAGAAGAAAATTAAACGAAAATGGCTTGTATGGAAATCGTTCCCCTACTTCACCACAGATGGCGCTGTTCTTCCTTACCGAACCGAAAAAAATTCTCAAAAGCCGATTTGAAATTCCAAAGTGCAAAAAATTAATTATTCCGATAAAGTATGTAATTCATCCGCCTCTTCACAGATGGCGCTGTTAATTAATTCTTTATTCCAACTGGTAATTTGACATTTCTTTTGTTTTTTTTTGTTTTTCCTCCAACAATTAATGGGAAAGTTATTTAAAAAGCAAAAAGCCGCATGTTACTCTGCATATTGAAAATGTGCAGTTTTCTTTAACGAAACTACGAAATCCTGTATGTTTCTAATAAATTTAAAAAAAAAAAACCTAAGCTACCCACTTGGAAATTTTTTTCTCGCTTGCGAGCTAAAAAGAAAACAGAGCCCTCTAGACTCCACAGACGAAACTAAATTGACCAAAACTCTGGTTTTGATATTGTTACGTCCGAGCCGCCGATGATTCAATTAGGGCCTGGTCAAAATCCGGCGAGTTTCGAGTCGAACGCTAGATGGTTCCGGACGTTCGCTGGAAAATTCGAGAAGGAAATATAAGCGAGGATCGGGGCGCTATTTGAATCAGTTACTATTCCGAAAGCGATAAGTGTGAATATAGCGATCAGTAGAACGTTTGAGAGTTAAGATTTTATTGCGTTAAGCGAGCGTTTTTAAATTAAATTAATTTTTTTCTCGCGAACCGCCCAATTCGTAACAGCGTTTGAGTTCCTTTTTTTTCCTGTGTGTTTTTCATGAAGAAAAAATAATACGCGCAAGAAACTTTAATATTTCCCTCGTCCTTGCGCCTCTAGAAAAAAAATTGCAAGTTGGAGGCTTTCAGCACTCGCCGTCGGCGCGCCGCATAAAGAAAATTGTGCGAAAATTTCAGCTCCGATAACTTTCTTTTTTCGTTCAATCAAGTGATGATTTTTTTTCCTCTTTCGACTCGGGTCGTTTCACCAAAAAAAAAAACCATTCGATTGTAATCTTGAGGAGTAGGTGTCGACTCAGACACGTTTTAATCGGCGCCAGACGGCTGAAATTTCAGGTAGGCCAGGGGAGGGGTTGCTTTAAATCACGCGAAGTGTTTAAGGGGAGGAGTTTTTCGAGGTGTAAGAAGAAGTATTTAAATTTGGCCGACAACCTGAAATTCAGCCGCTGCTGCTATCATTGCTCGCGCAAGACTGGCGAAAGCTGAAAGGAGGAATAATATTCGTTATCAACGCGGGTTCAGTAGCGCACTGAACTTCCGACGCAGTGCCTGAATGAAATTCTACCTCGGCGCGGACGATCGCGAACACGAGTTAACAACAAAAAAAGAAAGTGAAAAAAAAAATTAATTTAATAAAAAAAAGATATTCGCAAAGCGAAAAAATTATAGCAGTGCTGAAAGTTCTGAACGGGCGAGGCGGCGTTGATTTTGTGCTTTTCTTCTCAAGTTTCAGGCCTGAACTTCGACTAAAAGGGAAGAAAAAGTTTGGTGAGTTTTTGCCCTTCTTTACCATTAAGGATATATTCGATAGGAAAGCAGGAATTGACAATTTAAAAAAATCGCATTGAAATTTCTATAGTGCGTAATCACCCGGTATAATGATGCACTCATAGAAATATCATTGAAAGTTATCGAGTAATTCAAGTAAAAAGCAAAAGATAACTGAAATCAAAATTTTTCGTTATTCTTAAATTTCATCGTACAGTGAGAATGTAAAGTTTGGAATAATCAGTGTAAAGCGTAAACCATTGATTTTTAAGAAAATTCCAAAAACAGGTCAACTTTTGATTTAAATTACGCGTTCTTTGGCATTGCACCCGAATGTACAGAGTGTCACAGATAAAAGTGATGACGTCACTGACATTTTTTTTTAATGACAACCCCCAAGTTTGAGTTAATATTTCGATAGCCCCCGTGACTGTCAAGACGATGCCACAAAAATTTTGACCTCTTTCATAAGAAAATATTTGAGAAAATTAATAATGAAAACTGAAGAGCAGAGTTGTAATTTTAACGGTCTTAAATGTATTCCAATTAAAAAATAAGTAAACATAGGATATAAAACATCGTAAATGAATAAAATTTTAGGAGTATCAAATTAAATGTTCAAAATGTCTGCCACCAACTTCTTGGCAATGTGCTTGAAACTCTTGCAGAAAATTGCGAATAGTGTCGGGCTGTATAGCTCTAATTGTTCTTGTAATTCGATCTTTTAATTCATCTAAATGATTGGGCTTTTCTTTGTACAACAAATCCCCAGAGGAAAAAATCTAACGGTGTCAGATCGGGAGATCCGGCAGGCCATTCCACTGGACCTAAATATCTAATTTGTGCATGCAACACCGATAAACCAAACTTCAAATTATTTAAGTCAACTCTGTTTGCTTTTGACAAATCATTAAAAATTTTTGAAGCGGCCTTGGAAACATAGCACCTCATTGTTGACGTTGTTTGCAGATTTTGGCATCAACCATGGTAAGCATCATAGTACGTTTTACGAACACGTCTTCTGATGGTCTCCTTATCTTTGCTTCTTCCAATTGTTCAATCTGTTTATTAAGAAAAGAGTACGTATACCTCTACTTATCCATGGGAACAAAATTTCGTGTCGTAGATTGAATTATACAGATTACAATTATGCAAACGTTAGCAAAACATGTCCCATTTTACCCAGTCTACCATTCTTAAAGTGACCAACCGTTTTTAAAACTATTGTCCCGTTGTCCCCGAGAGATCTCTCGGGATGCAGAAATCTTGGCCGTAAATGTCTTATTAGAAAGATCTTGATCGTACGTGTCCCGGTAGAAAATCTTAGTCGTAATAAATCTGTTTTCATCAGATAAATCATACAGTGTGTGAAATGAAAGAAAACCGATCGATGCTAATTGCATTATACAAAAAAAAATTCTTCAAAGAAGTACACTCTTTTACAAGATTGTACTCAACTAAAATCATTAAAGATCTTCTAGGTAGGTTGATCGATATCTGTGGTTTTGTAATGGGGATAAAGTATTTCCTTTCATTCTAGCGAAGAATATACAGAATATATTACTTAAAAAAAACCAATTGTATTTTTTTCTCTACGTTGCGCTTTTATTTATTTATTTTTTTTGTGATAACTCTCAAAGATAATACGTGTAAAACCCTACAACTTTTGTATTGAAAGTTTTTCTCTAGCTCCTAAAATAAAGGCACTCTAGGCAGAGTGCAGTATATTTAAAAAAAACCTTTGCCTAGATCCTCTAGGGCTCTAGGGGATTCTATGAAACAATGGGTCTTCGTTTAATCCTGAAAATATGCATTTCTCTTGCATATTAATATTACCTTCTATGTACAGGGTTTTATTTAACCGTAATCATTAAAAATTCACAAGATATACAGGGTTTTATTCGACTGCATTTATCATAACTTTAAACAAATTTTCAATCATGATTTTTAAAAAACAGAAACAAATCGCATGACTTTTGAAACCAAATTTGATTTTTATCAAAACTGGGTTAAACTCAGACGGTAGTTGTAATTCTTTTTATAAAGGATAAAACCATGCGTCACCATGTATTTAAAATCGACAGAGTTTTAATAAAATCGCGAAATCTATTTCACTTCTACAAACCAAAAAAAAAAAAAGGAATCGCCATGCAATGAAAGTATCTGCTCCGGGAAATTTTCCTTTCGCTTACTACATGAAATAAAAAGAGCGCCCTCTGCACAATCCTAGCAGAATTAAATTGACTAACGTTTCTTGGCTTTTTCTTGTTTTGCACGAAACAAAATTTCTTTCTTTTTTGTGTTAATTAGAATGTACAGAGCGTATTTTCACACTACAAAACCATTTTTACTACGAATTTTCATGCTGCTATCAATTGAAACGATTAATATTCATTTTTATGCGTTCCATTGGAAGTGTCGATAAGCCGATTCGAACGAAGGCATGCAAGTTTCATGGCGAATTAAAAATTTATCTGTTTTAATAAAATAGGGGTTGCCGGAATTGATTATATTTTACACTCGTAAAGCGGCTGAAATGTTCGAGATCATTTCTTAGGGTTATTAGGATTTTTGAAGTTCAAATAATCATCTTTTAAATGCCCGCCTTTATTGCGTATAACATAAAGCTCGTTTATTCATCTTGTATAATAATTCTGTTTATGTTTCAATTCCGAGTAGGCACTTATTTAATACTGTCTCGCCAAAATTTAAATAAAAAAAGAAAAAAAAGAATAGACGTGAATGCCGTTGTTTACATGATATAAGGCATTTATAAATTTTATGATATACCAGGCAAAATCTCCCCCCTGCAGATTATCTAGTGACCTTACTCTTACAGGATTGAATAATTAGTTAAATCGCATTCTACACACAACATGTATGCACAGACTCATAACAATTTTAAGGATTTATTTAAACTAAAGCTTACATTACGAAATTTATTTAATTTACTTTAGTTTAAGATCCCGACAATCATTTAACAGTTCGGTTTTCCCCTACGTACAGAAAACAGACATATCGTTTCCAAAAACACGTTTTCGTTACATTACGCTTTTAATAAGTAAATAAAATTTGTTTCGGTTTATTTCTTGTTCAATAAGAACAGAAATCAGTAAAGATACTTCTCTTGTGCGTAAAAATGCTTTACAACATTATAAATGAATTATTTTAGTGTTTTAGAAATATTATTAATTTCTATATGTTACGGACTTTATGAAAGGCATTGTATATATTTTTATGCTTTAGAGATTTAGCAGATATTGTAAAGAAACGTTCACCACTCTTTAAAGAGTTGTATTTTCCATTAATTTAACTAAATCCGATCTATAAGCACATATTTAATGTGATAATAAAAACAGTTGTTAAACAATTATTAGCATAAGCATTTTATTGTATTGCCCTTTGACTTCAATATATTTATTAATCGATAAATTAGTTTATATATATATAAACAAAAGTCTTAAAAATACTTTCATTTAAATTTTTCGTTCTTAAAGGAAGGCGCACACTTAGACCGGATGAGAAGCCACTAATCGAGCGCAATTTTACTTTTACTTAGAAGTACCTAATAGAAGCGAAATGAAGGATTCCGCAAGATTATAACAAAAAAAAAATATCTCCTTTTGGATCGAATGTCCTTGTTGTTTGGCTAGATTTTTTTATTTTTGCTCAGTTTGTAATAAATCGACTTCTAGGTTAAAAACTTTTAAGAGATTTCGATATATCACAGTTTTCTTCATCGTCTTGGTGTTGCCAGTTTTCCTTACCGGACGATTTTCGCAGGAACTTTACTATTGGCCAGTTCGGACCATGTGACCTGCTTCCCTGCTTAGATCGCTCGTTGCGCGCAGGACTAAGTAAGTATTCTGTCACACGTACTATTACTGTATCATTTCTGACTGCGGCCATTTCCTTGTGCTGTTCCCTTTTGTGGTTGTACTTGAAAGGGAAACGAATTCCGTGATTTGATAAGAAGCACTCTACGTGAAAGACAAGCATCATTTATTGCTTTTCGAAGCCCGATCACCACTATTAAATCAGGTGATTTTAGCAAGTGCGTCGTTTGGATTGTAACGTTCTTTTGCGTTCTTTTATTCAGGCTTTTATTAGAGCTTTTGTCTGTGGCTTTATTTGGGGTCAATCTTCTCCGAGTTATTTTGATGCCGCTGTATGAAATTCTTGTGGCACTGGCGGACTTTCAGACTTAACCCTGACAATTTGATGTTTGGCCTTGCCGTCGAAGTAGGGAGACACTACACACGGTGACGCTGGGTGACAGTATGACCTTGGACACCCGGACGACCCACTCAGCAACAGACCAACTGATGATAAGGATTCATATTTTTCTATTCTTTTATTTTATGCGTTACAGTTTATGAGCGATATGATCTCATGTGCATATTAGTTAGTTTGGTTATCGGATTTGCATTTTAAGATGTAAACGGACTATGGGCCCCGTTCTTTGTATTTTTTTTTATATGCATTGTTTTGGTTCGCATTTATTTATCGTAATTTTGATCTAAAAGCAAGCGTGCAGTAACTAGTGACTCTTATTTATTTCTTCTTAATTTGTTTCGGGGTTACATCTGACCTCGACTCGAATCACTCGAATGAAGAGTTAGCCATCCATTGAGACGAACTTAGTTGCCCTCCCATAGTTTGCAGCCTTAAGGTAGGTACCACAATTCAGAGGATTTCTGACTTACTTAATCCTTGGACCTACCTATCCTTACGGGTGTAAGGTGTTTAGGAGAGCTGGACTACCTGCAGTTGATCATTTCCAAATTTCTTTCCACCTCTCTCTGGTTTCTTTTGTTTCTTCCTTGTTTCACACTTCTTCCAGCTAAAATCTTCTCGGTCTCCCTCCCCCTTTTCCTTTTTTTTTCGGTTTTGACCTCAAATCCGTAACTCTTCATTGTCCTTCATTTGTCTTTCTCTGAAAACGTTTCACTTTTAAATTGTGTCTGCTTCTCGCGTCTCCAATTCCATCCATTTTTGTTTCGTTTTATCTTCCTCTCAAGAATCTCATTTCTATTGCGGTTATTTTTCTTCTTTGTCTTTCCGTTAGTGTTCATGTTACTACTGTCTTAAGCACTTACGTTCTTATTTCTTTAAGGATTTATTTTTTTCGAAGGAAGGTATTTTTAATACTAGTGAATGATCACTTTCAGCTATTGTTCTCTCTCCCATTATTTCTTCCATCACTCCACTCCCTCTACCGATATTACTGTCCCCACATTTGAGCATCATTAAGTACAGAAGACCAAATTGTCATTTTCTTCAACCATCGTGATTGTATGATTTGAAACTGATTTGATTAATAACATTAATACTTGTCCCTCCAAATAATTAATGAGTATAAAGTTTTTAAGGTGTCTATTATTATTGTCAAAGAGAGGATTTTTTACGATATGACGAAAGCACGCATCGTCTGCCAGCTGAGTCGAAGTTTATATTGTTGGAGGTCATCCTGATTTATTGTACTGACCACCCTTGCCTTTACAGTGAGCTTTTATAGATAATCAGTCAAAGACTACCCCCAAGCTTTTCTAGATTTTATGTCAACTACTTTACAATTTTTATGAACCCTCAGAGCTTTCCATCGGCCATTCCCAGAGCTTTAGTCAAAATTGTATCGACTATTTTAGTGCTTTAAGCTTCCACCGATTGCCCCTGGACTTCCCTATCGTTTAAGTCGATCACTTTCCAGCTTAAACGAAAAACTGAACACCCCAAAGCTCTCCTTCAGTACATATCGACTACTCCCTAGCTTCTATGAACAACTGGAGTTTCTGCAGACTACTTCTGAGCTTTCTTCGAGACGATACCGACGACACTCGAGGTTTATGAACAATCAGAGATTCTATTGACTACCCCCCAAATTTATCTAGATTTTATGTCGACCACTTTAGAATTTTTACGGATAATCGGCAATCCCCAGAGCTTACTTCGAATTTATATCGACTACTTTGCAGCTTTAATAGACAACCGCATGTTCCTGAACTACCTTAGAGTTTCTATTAACCATTTTCCAGCTTAAACGAAAAATTGAACATCCCGAAGCTCTCCTCCAGTTTATATCAACTATTCCCGAGCTTTTATAGAGACTACGTCTGAGCTTTCTTCAGGATGATATCAACCACACTCGAGCTTTTATGGGCGACTAGACGCTCTTTTGACTACTTCTCAGCTTTCCTATAATTGATTTCGATCTCTCTCTGGTTTTATGGATAACTAACTATCCCAGGGATTTCCTCGAGTTTATATTTACCTTTTATGGACGATTAGAACTTCTATCAACTACCTCTGAGCTTTCCTCGAGATGGTATCGACCACTCTTTAGTTATAGACTACCCCTCAGCTTCACTGGAACGTATGGCAATCACCTTATAGCTTTTATGGATTTCGTTTTTTTTTTTTTTTTTCGTAGGAAGGTATTTTTAATACTACTGAAATATTACTTTCAAATGCTGTTCTCTCTCCCGTTATTTCTTCCTTCGCTCTGCTCCCTCTACCGATATTACTGCCCCCAGATTTGATAGAATTTTTTACTCTAAATGGATGGTTTTGGCAGGAAGCATCATTAAGTACACAAGACCATTAAATTGTTATTTTCATCAACCATCATGATTGAATGACTTGAAAATTGATTAATAACATTAATACGTGTCCCTCCAAATACTTAATGAGTATAAAGTTTTTAAGATGCCTATTATTATTATCAAAGAGAGGATTTTTTACGAAAAGACGAAAGCACGCTTAGTTGGCCAGCTGAGTCGACGAGGCGCTATCGCTTATGCGTCCCTCTCTCTGATTATTATATTACGATCAGTCTTTTTTAAATACCATTAACCTTTTGCAAGTATTTTCCTAGTCTGTACGTTAAATAAAAACAATACTAATGAATGGTTAGGGCTTAGATAAAGCGACCAAAAGTTCTAATTAAATTCTAGACAGAAAAAAAGACGTTATGAATAATTTATTAGTCTCTAAAAACCGCGTTAACTTACTCGAAGCTCGAAACGTAGTAGGTATATCATTAACCGCTCGTTTTAATTAGTTAGGCCCCAGTTCGACTTATACGTACCGAGAAATAATTTGTTCCGTCTGGCAAATTTGGTAATTAAATTTGAATTTTTAATGCGTCCGCGCGAAACAAACTTTTAGAGGCGTTGCGTCACCTGAAAGGCATTTTCGGTAGGAACGTTTTCGGCCTGATAAGATCTTCGGACGGTAATAACTTAATAATGAGGCAATTCGTGAGCGCACTTCCGTTGATAAAGACCTCCTAAAAGTGTCGAAATTTGGACGGCTTCAGACATCCGACAGGCCTTGACATATTGATCAACTTCGTCTAAGTTTGTTGTCCATCATTAAATTTTGCTTCTCGTTAAAATTTCTAATTTCGTTTAACAATATCGAAAACAGGTTTTTTTTTTAAAGCGAGGGCAAAATACACATTAAATCGTGAATCCCTTCCAAACCCTTCCAAGTGCCATTCATTATCAAGAAAGGCCACGCCGAAGATTTCGGCCTTTAATTGATATTCGATACGCCTGAACACTACCTCCCCCTCCCTCAAATAATTTGCAAATCTCAAATGAAATGATGGATGAGGCAGGCAGGCCTCAATTAATACTCCTTTGAATAAATTGACGAGCCACCCCCTAACGAGGATGAAGACGCAAGAATTGCTGACGTTTCCTCTTCCGCAAACCGAATTTGCATTCTGCGATCCATCCCTTTAGAAAAAAAAATGGGAAACCCATAAAATATTCATAAAAACGAGGACGGGCGCGTAAGGGCAACGAGTTACAATTTCTTCTGTGGATTTTCTACGCGGGTTGACAAATTAGGGGATTTGGTGGGTCTGTCGGGTGAGACCTAAAGACAGACGTTGATTAACATATACTATTCCACTCGGATTTCATGTTTCCATGTCTATGGCACAAGAAGGGGGGTATTAATTCGCGTGTGAACGTCCGGATCTTGAGACGGGTTCCGTGTTGGCCCCATTAACTAATTGCGAGAGGCAGGAACTTCTTCGCTTTCGAGGAGGGGTCCAAAATGAATAATTCATGTCCTAATTCGAAACGAAAGCTTCGATTGAATTTCGAGTTAAGTTCGCTAATGGAAAATCGAACGTCGATACTGATTAGTAAGGAAATTCACACAGCAAAACAGAAACAGCGAAAGCGTCTTTTTTTTTCGTACATATTGTTACGAGTCGTCTTCTACAAATCCTTTCGGAGTTTGTTGATTTAACTTCCGCACTTATGCAGAGTGATCCCTGAAGACTTTAGAAAAGGCAACCCATCAATAAAAACAGAAATGATTTCATGTCTTCAAAATGTAGTGAAAGCACGGAAGTAGAATGGGTTGCCTACTTTCAATTTTTAAGGCGTCACGAATTAAAATGGATATGTTCCAAGTTACGAAATATTTTTGGAGGGTTACTCGTGTGAAAGTGGTTAGCGTTGTTCTCGTCTCGTCGGAGATCATTCTGACCACCCTTGCGTTTACAACGAGCTTTTGTGGACAATCAGAGCTTCTATTGACTACCCCCGGGCTTATTTATCTCAACCACTTTACAATTTTCATGAACAATCGGCAACCCCCAAAACTTTCGTCGAGTTTATATCGACTAGTCTAGAACTTTGAACTTCCACCGATTACTCCTGAACTTCCCTAGAGTTTCAATCGACAACTTTCCAACTTAAACGAAAAGCTGAAAACCCCAAAACTCTTCTCCACTTTATATCGACTGCTCTCAAGCATTTCTAAACAACTAGAGCTTTTGCAAACTGCTTCTGAGCTTTCTTCGACCATACTTAGGCTTTATCAGACTTATACTCAAGCTTATCTATTCTTTATGTCGACTACTTTGTAATTTTTATGGACAATTGGCAACCCCCAGAGCTTTCGTTGAGATTGTATCAACTACTTTAAAGATTTAAGCTTCCACCAAGTGCGTCTGAACTTCCCTAGAGTTTAACGGAGCTTTTATAAACAACTGGAGTTTCTGCAGACTAATTCTGAGCATTATTCGAGATGATACCGACGACACTCGAGCTTTTATGGACAATCAGAGATTCTATTGACTATCGCCAAGCTTATCTAGATTTAATGTCGACCAATTTACAATTTTTATGAACGATCGACAATCCCCAGAGCTTTTCTGGGGAGTATATCGACTACTTTGCAGCTTCTATAGACAACCCAAGCTTCTACCGAATGTCCCTGAGCTTCCCCAGAGTTTATGTCAGCCATTTTCCAGCTTAAATGAAAAACTGAACACCCCGAAGGTCTTCTCCAATTTATATCGACTACTCCCGAGCTTTTATAAACAATCGAGCCTCCACAGAATACTTCTGGACGATAGCAACCGCACTCGAGCTTTCATGGACGACTAGAGGTGCTATTGACTACTCCTCAGCTTCCCTATAATTTATGTCGATCGACCCTCGGGCTTTTATGGATAACCAATTACCCCAGAGCTTCTATCATCTACTACTGAGCCTATGTCGATCTTTTATGAACGACTAAAGCTTCTACCTACTACCTCTGAACTATCCTCGAGATTATATCGACCACATTCCAGTTATTGACTACCTCTCAGCTTCCTTGGAACTTATGGCGATCACCTTATAGCTTTTATGGATAATGAACTACCCCAAGGCTTTCCCCGAGTTTATATTGATCTTTTATGAGCAATTAAAGCTACAATCATCTGCTCCTGAGCTTCCCCAAAGTTTACGTCGCACTTTTATGAACAACTAGAGCTTCCATCTATTACCTCTGAGCTTTCCTCTAAATTATATCGATCACGCTCGAGCCTTTATACGCAATGAGAGTTTCCATTGACTACCTCTTAGCTTCCTTGGAGTTTACGTCGATCACCCTCGAGCCTTTATGGATAATTAACTACCCCCAGAGCTTTCCTCAAGTTTATATTGACCCATTCTGTGTTTCATGGACGATTAGAGCTTCCATTGACTACCTCTGAGCCTTTTTTGAGTTTACGTCGATCTTTTATGAGCAACTACAGCTTTCATCTACTACCTCTCTGCTTTCCTCCAAAAAATATTGATCACGTTCGAGCTTTTGTGGCTCACTGGAGCTTCTATCAACTACCCCCGAGTTTTCCTAGAATGTGTGTCGATTACTCTCGGGCATTTGTGGAAAAGCAGCTACTCCAGAGCTTTTCTCGAGTTTATATTGACCACCCTCGATCTTTTATGGACAAGTAGAGCTTTCACCAACTACTCTTGAGCTTCTCTCGATCTTTTATGAACAGCTCAAGCTTCTACCTACTCCCTCTGAGATTATATTGCTCACATTTTTATGTGAACTTTTATGGTCTTTTATTTTGTGAACCAATAGAGCTTCTACCGATCACCCCTGTGCTTCCTTGGAGTTTATGTGGACCAATCAGATCTTCCAACGGCTATTCCTGAGTTTATGTCGAGCACACCCGAGCTTTCGCATCTTCATTCTTTTATGGACAATTGGAGCTTCCACTGACCACTTATAAGTTTCTTCCTGAATCTTTTATGGACAACTAAGGCTTTTGCCGAGTACCCCTGAGGTTCCCTGCCATTTATATCGATTCCTCTCGAGCTTTTATGGATAACCAATTACATCAGCACTTTTTGGAGACCATGAAAGTCTCTACCGACTACTCCTAAGCTTCCCTCGTGTTTATATCGATCAATTTCGATCTTTTAAATAGAGCAAATAGAACTTCTATCGATCACCTGAAAGTCTAAGTACTACTAGAGCTTCTCTTCACTACTCCTGAGCTTCCCTAGAGTTTACGTCGATTAGTCTCGAGCTTTTATGGACAATAAATTACTCCAGAACTTTCCTCGAGTTTATATCCACCACGTTCTAACTTTTACGAGCAAATAGAACTTCCACCGATCACCCTTGAGCTTCCTCAGAGTTTGTGGACCACTTTCGAGCTATTGCGGACAACCGGAGCTTCTATAGACTATCCCTGAGCTTCTACCGACTACTCCTAAGCTTACTCAAGTTTATATCGACCACTTTCGACCTTTTAAGAATATTGCAGCTTCTACCGATAACCTTGAGCTGCCTTAGAGTTTATGTGGACCACTCTCAAGCTTTTGTGGAACTTCTATCGACTGTCTCTAGGCTTTTTTAGAATTTTTTATGGACAATTAAGACTTCTAACGAGTACTCTTAAGCTTCCTCGAACTTACGTCGACCTTCCTCGATTTTTATGAACAAATAAAGCTTCTGCCGATCACGCCTGAGCTGTTTTAGAGTTTATGTGGATCACTCTCGAGCTTTTATGGACAATAGGTAATTCCAGAGCTTTCCTCGAGATTATACGGACCAAACTTGGGCAATTAAGTCTTCTAGCGAGTGCTCCTAAGCTGCCTCGAACTTATCTCCACCATTGTGGATTTTGATGAAAAAATTGAGCTTCTGCCGATCACCCCTGAGCTTTTTTAGAGTTTATGTGGACCACTCTCGAGATGTTATGGATAAGCAACTTCTCCAGAGCTTCGCTTGTGTTTGTGTCGACCACCTTCGATCTTTTATGAACAATCAAAGCTTCTGCACACTACTCCTCAGCTTTGTTTGAGTTTGTATCGAGCATTCTGAATATTTTATGGGCCACTAGAGCTTCTAACAACTACCTTTGAAATTCCTCGAAATTATTTCGATCACGCTTGAGCTTTAATGGACAACCAGAGTTTTTTCCACTACCCCAAAGCTTCCTTCTGGCGTCACGCGGAATACAAACATTTCTTAAGATGATGTGGAAGAATCTAATCATATAAACGAACGCAAAAAAAATATTACGTGCCATTACATGGAACGTATAGTAAAAAGTTCCTCATCGGCAGTTAGATACGTTTGATGGACGTTGTTACGTTAATGTGCCCGCACCGTGCTCGCCCTTCAACAAAAAAAGGGGCCGAATAAATATCTCAGTTTTAATCAAGCGGAGAAAAAAATTCTTCTGTTATTTCCCGGTTTACATTTGTCGCTTTGAAATCCCGGGGGTTGTTAACAAAGGCATTTAAAATCCAAGCTACGAAACTCTTCCATTTACGAATTATCTCCAACATAATTAACGACATAAATTTGTAATAAAACGCAAGAGAAATTAAAGGAGGGGGGGGGGGCTCTTATAGTATGTAACTTATTCAGTGAAATTTCAGGTTCGTGCGGCATTGCTGAAATGACAGGCTTTTATTTCGCTTTTTTTTTTCTTCAAACTGCTTATCGCCTTTCATTATGTACGTGCGCAAGTATGTGGAACGCCTCAGATAAAGACACTCATGCTCGAAAAAATTCCAGCATTATGTTAAATCACCAGGGATTTTTTGTTTTGTTTATTTTGAAAATGCGGGAATTCATTGGTGACTAACAAGAAGATTTAAATGACTGCGCCCCTTAATAACTCTGCCCTACGCCAATTATATGTACGATAACAGCGCAGCTGTGTAACCTTGATCTTGTTCACTTATGGTGGTCATAACTTGCAGCAGCGCAACCTTAATCTTGTTTATACTTGATGAATTCGAGCCTTTTGTTTTGTTGTTTAAACTAACATAAAGCACATTTTTGTTTCGCCCAGACAAATGAAAGACAATGAGGAATACGAGGAAGACATCAAAAAGAAGTTAGCTGCAAATTCTGCGGCAGAAAGTAACTGAAAAATGAACCCAGCCGCAACGACAATAAGGAGGATAATATAGTCCCATTTATAAACGTCATGTTGGGGGAGCTTTTATCTAAACGACCTGTCCATTGTAAAGACTAACAAGTTAAGCGCCATTCTGTTTGTGCCTGCATGAATAACCGTATATTTGCCGGAAGCAAACGCTTCTGCATTCAACATTAAACACCACAAAGCTGTGATGTTAATATAATTAAGATTAAAACTAGCAAGTACTTATGAACTGCACAATGAGAAGTAGTGTGGCAAAAGAGGAAACTTTTTTTTCTTCTTCTTTCTCCCTTATGTGGTAATTCACGTAACACAATCGATAAGTCGGATTCAATTTAAAATCAACCAATCAAGCGAATTTAAAACATTGAATTTGGTCGCATTTCCGCTTTCCACAAAAGCACCCCAAAGGCATCTCGGATAATCGAATTGCGAGAGGCGTTTTCCGAAATGGCGAGGGTAAAACTTATTTAATTAATTAAACGTAATCAGCCGAGTATTTGTTACATTATTGTGAAGGTTGCATCTGCAAAGAAGGAAAACTTGTTTCGTCAGCGTTGCGTTTGCTTCGTAGACGAAACTCGTTTTTGATTTGATTTTAAATAACACAATCAAGTAATGCGGCTTGTTTGAAATTGTTGCTGCTTACTTTGGTCCTTGGAGAATAAACAAAATAAATAGAGATGCAATGCGACACGTTAATTTGATTAAAAATATGCAAGAGAGAGCAGCAATAAACAACAACGTTTTAAAAATGACATAAATGAAAAACAAGGCAATCGGCGGTCTTCTTTAAAAAATAAAGAAAATTGTAAATACAAAAAAAAAATTCGGCGAAATTAATAACATAATATTGCAAAAAATAAACTATGAATAATAAAGTAAGCAAAGATAATCGACGAATCGACAAGGACCATAAAAAGCGTGAACGTAACACAAGAATTAATTGCACATGAAAAAACAAAAAAGAATGAAACAATTAACAATTAAAAATAGAACTGATGCACATAGATCAAAAAAAGATCGACGGTTCTTTTCGGACAGAGACTGACTTAAAATCAAAAGACTACGAATGAACAAAAACAAACTTGACAAATCGAAAAACAAAAACAAAAGGGAAGTGAAACAAACGATGCAATACAAAATGACAGGAACAGGAAACAATAGAGCGACGATTTCAGTCGGCGGAGAAGGAATAAAAATCAGGAAAAATATCAGAAAGAATAACTCAACAGAAAAAAAAAACAAAAGCAAATTGAAACAAACAACATCGATGACAACGACGGTAATGACTGTACGATGATAATGACGACGATGATAAATAACAATGGCGATAACGATGATGGCAACAACTCGTCCTTATTGTCTACGATAACGACAACGCTAATGACACTAACGATAATAACGGTAGCGGCAATGACGATAATGATAATGGCGATAATGGTAACGACGAAATCAATGTTAACGACAACGATGAAGATAATAATAACAGGGAATGGAAACAATCGGTGACAATACCGGTAATGGATAATGATGATAACGAAGACGATGATAACAATGACGGTGACGACTATAACGATGACGACAACTCATCCTTGTTGCCGATGATATCGACAACGCTAATGTAGCATCAATGACGTTAACGACAATGACGGCAACGATAACAACGGTATCGACAATAACGGTAATGAACGGTAATGACGTTAACGATAACGACTGTATCGATGTTAACCATGTTAACTCTGTTGACCACCTTAAACGATGACGAAGTATATAACGAAGATATCAATGCAAACGATAACGATGTTGACGACCAAAACGATGAGGATAATAACAGAAAGAATAAATCGACAGAAAAACAACAAAAACGAAATTGAAACAATCGATGACAACGACGGTAATGACGATAACGATGATAACGATACGATAACAATGACGATGATAACGATGACGGTAATGATTATAGCGACATCGATGAAGACGACGACCCATCCTTGTTGTCGATAACGACAACGCTAATGACGCTACCAGCAATGACGTTAACGACAATGGCGACAATGATATTCGATATCGATGTTAACGATAACGCTAATGGCGATAACGGAAATGACTACATCGATGTTAACCATGTTAACTCTATTGACTACCTTAAAGATGAGGATAATAACGATGATGACCGAACGAAGATAATAACGTCAACGATGATGACAACGACCATGACGAAGTTCTGAAATAATGACAATTTCATAATTATTGTCGAAAGCATCGTTGTTATCATTATGACAAAGATAATGGCAAGACGACAATGATGATGGCAACGATGATGACGCTAATGATAATAATGATAATAGGGAGTTTTTGCAATTCCTTATGATAAATGTTAAAAAATGATAAACTTTATGAATTTAGTCAATCAGAAATCGAGTTTTAACGTTTTACAGGCGACAACAGTATCAACGATATCGATGTTAACGACAACGAAGTTGAAGACCATAACGATGGAGATTTTAACAGGAAGAATAAATCGACAGAAAAAACAAATACAAATTGAAATAAACAACAACGGCAATTAAATGTTGATAATTTCATCATGGTTATCGAAAGCATCGTCTGTGGCATCGTTGTTATCATTATGACAAAGATAATGGCAAGACGACAATGGTGATGGTAACGATGATAACGCTAATGGCAATAAAGATAATAGGGAGTTTTTGGCAATAGGTTCCGTAAAAATTTACGTACGTTAAACGTTAAAACTCTGTTTGTGATTGGTTAGATCCACGAGGTTACTAAGCACCATAGCCGTTAACGTTACGATATTTTTACCGTAATGTGTTGCAAAAACTCTCTAATGACGATAGCGGCAATGACGTTAACGATAATGGCAATAACGACGATGAGGATAATAATAGAAAGAGTTAATCGACGCAAAAGAAAAACAGAAGGAAATTGAAATAATCGATTACAATAACGGTAAGGACGATAATAATGATAACGATACGGTAATAATGATGACGATGATAACGATGACGGTAACGACTATAACGACATCGATGATGACGACAACCGATCCTTGCTGCTGATAACGACAATGTTAATGACGAGAACGATAATAACGATAACGGTAATGACGTAACGGCGATATCGATGTTAACGATAACTAAGTTGACGACCATAGCGATGAGGATGATAACAGAAAATATAAATCGACAGAAGAAACAAAAGGATATTGAAACACACAACATCGATGACAACAACGACAATGACAATAACGATGACGATGATAACGATACGATGACAACAAGAACAATAACTCGTCCTTGTTGCCGATGATAACGACAACGCTATTAACGGTAATGACGTTAACGATGATGGTGATAACGGTAACGACGATTACGATGTTTACCATAACTACTTTGACCACTATAACGATGAGGATAATAATGATGATGACGAGAACGAAGATGTTGACATCAACGATGATGACAACGATGGCGATGATAATGACAATAGCGATGACTACGGAAAAGATGACGACAACGATGATGTTCTGAAATGAAGACAATGTCGTTGTTATCATTAGGTCTAAGATAATGACGACGACGACAATGATGATGGCGACGATGTTGACGACGGAGAAAGCTAGATCGAAGCAGATAACAACGTCGCCAACGATAAAAGCGACATCAGTAAAGCCGGTGATAAATAGTGCAAATAGGATGAACGAAAAACAAATGAATGTCGATCATTCACCAGAAAAGAGTTTAAAAAATCTAAAGCCTTTTATTTGTGGGTCTTTCAGTCTCCGGCCATTTTTTCTTTCTGTCAGTCTTTAATTTACAAAAGCAATGGCCCTCTACAGTTCTTTGTTTGAATTTATTTTTCCTTGTTACTTTTTGGAATAACATAGGCGTCGGGTGCAGCTTTCTTCTTTTGTTTTCTGTTGACCTTTTAATTTTCTTCACCCCGTTGGAGAATCGTCGATCTTTTGTTTCTTTCCACATTACTCTTCATCGCTATGGCATTTCTTTTGTTTCTTTTTTGTTGAATTATTTTTTCGTATTTCGTTAACTCTTCTCACAGTTTCTTCTTTTGTTTTCTTATCAGCCCTGGCCTATCTTTTTTTTTGTTTAGGTTCATTAACCTAGAATTAATTTTAATTATTTTGCCGATTTCATTTTTGTTTATCAATTCACCGCCATTCCTTTCTTTCTTGTTCGACTTATTCGAAGTTCAAAGTTTTCGTTTCACGCATTAAAGAAAAACTGCTTCCCATCCATCCAGAGATGCAAACTTCCAAATCCAAAGGCGACCCATTAACAGGGTTGCCAAATTTGGCGATCTATCGCCATTTGAGCGATTTTTATTCAAAACTTGGCGGCAAAAAAAGTAAATGTAGATGGGTCATTAAAAAAAAAAAAGACATAAAATTAATGGCATTTCCTTGATCGCTAAATCTGAATCGTCGATTGCTTTGTTTGGGGAATTTATGACATATCAATTCCGTAAATAATGTTTCGGGATTTTGGAATCCCCATCAAGATTAATTTTAAATTAAATTTAAAAAAAGTTAAACGCATATTTTATAAGGAAAACATAATTTTGCTTTTAAAACGAGAATCACCATAAAAAAATAAACATTGAGAATTTCACTAAACACTCAGACTTATCTCTTTGATTTAATTAATTTTAATACTCCACAGGATGTTAATTAACGGACCGAGCATAATAATTGGCAAAGGTAAACAAAACGAAACGAAAAAAAAAAAAAAAAAAAACTGGCCCAAACTGGTATTTAAAGCGCACAATTCGCATATCCTCTTCAGGTTTTCTGAAAATCACAGGTCAAGGCTGGAATGCAACGTGTCATCCCGGCCTTGCCTTGACGATAAAAAAAAATCAACTTCCATCCGGCGAATCAACTCCATCCATTACATCGTTTGCATGCGAACGCAAAATTCATTTATCTGTTATTATTATGGCCGTCGTAATTGAGGTAATTTGTTTACGAGGAAAAAATTATTTTAATTGACTTTAATAATAACGCCTCTACACTTTATGTATTGTACATTTGTAGGTACGACCAATTTCTAAGTGAAAATTATTATAAATAATAAAAACAACGTAGGGCCAAAATTGAACCCCTGCGGTACACCTGAGGATGGAGTTTATTTATTTAGGGGAAAAAAATTCGAACGTTTTGCGAAAGAGGTTTGTCCCAAAGTACTTTAAAATCAACAAATTTATTTATTTTCAAAGGGGTCAATTCGGGACCTAATATTTTAAGCGGCCGATGCGCAACAGGTAGAGGAGAGCTTTAATTAGTTTCCCGAAGTTTTCCTCTCGGGAGGCTATGATGGCACGTCACGAAGACAGATTTCCTTTCGCCTTCAGGCCAGGCTGGGATGAAAGCCGAATTTCCCTTTTTAATATCACCCGCTCAGTTTTTACGCGGCCGGCTTCTGTCGGAGGGTGGATCGTTCGAATTTCGATGATGGGGTGACACTTTTCAATGAAATTAAAACCTTCGCCTTCGCCGCCGAAATATCTCGCTGACAAGTCCATTAGGGGCGCTTGTTTGTGCTTTTAATGGAAACATTCGTTGGCCCGCCTGTGTTATGCGTGAGAGTTCGTTTAGATCATTGAGAGTATTTTGAATAAACTGCAGTTTAAAAACGCAATTACCAAAAAGAGAGAGAAAAAAAAACATTAACTTTAATATTGTATTCCAAACCCACAAACGATGATAGTTCCATGGCAAACAAATAGTAGGCGATGAACGAAATAAATACAATGTTTTTAACCGCATTGTGAAAACGAGTAGAATTACAAACGTCCTTGTCGATGTTTACATGACGTAAGGCGTTCATAAATTTTATTATATATGTATATACCTACCGGGCAAAATCTCCACTCTTCAGATCGCCTAGTGAATTTGTTCTCGCAGGATTCAATAATTAGTTAAAAATTCACGTAGCGAATCGCGTTATTCTTCAGGACACTGCAAGTGCATTTCAAACAAAAAAAATTTTACGCAGAAAAAAAATCTGATTGAAAGGCTAATCTATTAAATTTTAAATTTTTTTTACCTTTTTTCATTTCATGTTTGATTTTTGTTTTCCTTTTGTTTTTTCTTGAATTGAATTGAATTTTAATTTTCTCCTTGTTTTTCAGTTGTCTCTCTTCTCATTTAATATTTGTTTTTCATTTCTTTTTTTTTTCTGATTATACATTACGACGCACTGTTGCCAAAGCTTCCTGTAAACACTATCCGAAAAGAAGTTCAATCGAGTAAACAAAAAAGGAGGAGAAAAAAACTTAAGATAGATACGAACGGGATCCGTCTTAAGTTAGTTAAGACGCCATCTGTTGACCGACGGATGAATTAAACGTACGTTTATGACACTGACGATTAGAAACAATTAAAAAAATGCTTCGGGAAAAAAAGAGAGAAGACGAAATATTAAAGATACGGCGAAGAAAAGCAACTAATTTATGAATTAACAAAACATTCACCTCACGTGCCATCTGTTGTTCAATAGCTGAAATAAACCACATTTCCTAACAATAAAGATTTGATTAAAAGATGTTAAAATATTTTCAGTTTTATAAATTGAGGAGAAGGCACACTGAAAAAGGCAAAGAAAATACAGTGAAGAAAAGCATGGCCTTCTAAATGAAAAGCGAGTTCTAACTGGCTTGGGCGTTTTGAAAAATTTACATTGAATTTTTGTGCTCGAGAAAACGTCAAAAGTCGACACTTTGGCGCTGGTTACGGGGCACTGACGGCATTGAGTCAAGTGCACTGTCATTACTGTCAATCAAAGTGAGTTCACGCAAAATTAATTAATATTGTAATTACCGTAATACAACATAATTTTATGGTATAAACTTTATAGATTCATACACAAATCATTTGATCACGTCGCGTCGGAGTGAGGTACGCTTGCGCAATAGAGAAAGACTGTCATTTGAAAAAGCTTTCGTGTTATGAATAATTACAACAAGTTACGTAAAAGAGTTTCGGCTTTTGATAATGTAAAACGTGTTAAAAAGGGCGTTGATAATTACGCACAATGAAAAAAGAAGCTTTATTATACATGTTGTAACTTACCACAGACATTCTGTATAGTATATATAGAGTATATGCAGAATATTTCAATCTAAAACCGTAATAACGCCTGAACTGCACTTTTGCCCGGGCCAGATAGAACTCGCTTTTCATTTAGAAGGCCATGAAGAAAAGTCACAGGACAGCGAATTCAGACTACTGCAGCATCTGTTGACCAACAGCTGAACAAAGACAGAAACAAACAACAAGAAAAAATCAGAGAATTTTAAAATCCCAAAAAAAGCTGCACCGTCCTCAGATTGATGATAAAGAAACTTAAGAGTTCCCATGTATTACTTTAAGCGCCATCTGTTGACCAATGAATGAATTAAACAGAAGAAAGGCATTTCCGATTATGAAGAATAAAAGAATACATTGAAAAAGACAAAGAGGAAGTGAAACATTAAAGAAATGCCAATTTTTGAGTTCTAAAAAAAATACAACTCATGCGCGATCTGTTGTTCAATAGCCGAAGTAGAACACGTTTACAAACAGCAAAGAGAAGTTTAAAATCCTGAGAATAGCTGCCTCGTAGACAGAATGGCAATAAAAAAACTGAAGAGTTCCTGTATATTAGTTTAAGCGCTATCTGTTGACAAATGATTGAATTAACCGCAAGAAAGGCAATTTCCGATTGTGAAGAATAAAAAAAAACAATGAGAAAGCGAAACGTTAAAGAAATGCCAAAGGAAAATAATAAATTTTAGAATTCTAAAGAAATGTGTAATTCAAGCGCCATCTGTTGTTCAATAGTGGGCAGCATTTCCAAACAATAAAAATTTGAGAAAAAGACGTTAATATATTTTCAATTTTATAAACTGAGGAGAAGATTGAGAAACGCAAATAAAACGAAACATTGAAAATATGGCGAAGAAAAGTCACAGGGTGATAAAGAAACTTGAGAGTTTCTGTGGGTTAGTTGAAGCGCCATCTGTTAACCAATGAGTGGATTAAACACAAGGGGGGCGATTTCCGATTATAAAGAATAAAAAGACAAAGAGGAAGTGAAACATTGAAGAAATGCCGAAGGAAAATAACAAATTTTGAAAATATGGCGAAGAAAATAAAAGAAAAGGATTGCAAATTCACAAGGAGCCATTTGTTGACCACCAGCTGAAAAAAGACGAAAAAATCAGAGAATTTTAAAATCTGCCCCGTAGACAGATTGATGACGAAGAAATTTAAGAGTTCGTCAGGGTTACTTGAAGCGCCATCTGTGCGTCAATGAATGAATTAAACGCAAAAGAGGCAATTTCCGATGGTGAGGAATATATAGACAAAGAGGAAGCGAAATATTAAAGAAATGATATAGGAAAATAACACATTTTTGAAATCTAAAAAATTAAAAAAGTACAAATCATGCGCCATCTGCCGTTCAATAGCTGAAGCAGATCACAATGAAGATTTGAGAAAAAGACGTTAAAATATCTTCAGTTTTATAAACTGACGAGAAGACACACTGACAATAACAAACCAAACGAAACATTGAAAACATGACGAAGAAACGTCACAGGAGTACGACTTATGCACCATCTGTTGACCAACAACTGAACAAGGAAGGAAAATCAGAGAATTTTAAAATCTGCCGCGTAGACAGATTGATGGTAAAGAGACTTAAGAGTTCCTGTGGTTTAGTTGAAGCGCCTTCTGTTGACCAATGAATAAATTAAACACAAGAAAGGCACTTCGCAAATAACAAATAACGAAATAACGAAAATAACAAATTTTTGAATTATAAGAAGAAACTTCAATTCATGCGCTATTTGTTTAATAATAATAATAATAATAATAATGTTGTTTAATCTTGATGCCACCGACATAGAGATAATTCAAAAACTTCGAAACTGTTGTTTAAGATTAATTTTTTTTATTAGACGTCAGCGAAAGAGCCTTACCTGTTATTTATAAACACAAAATTCATTACTCAGACCCATACAACTTTTAAAGATTCAATTTTAATTAGGAAATACACTTAATTTATTTGTTTAGTTTAAGATTCTAACAATCTTATAATAGTTCTGTTAATTTATGTAACGAGCGTCTAAATAAAAACCTGGTCAAGTGTGTTGTGATCGAGAATTTATCCATTGCATTTACATAGCAGAATTACTAAATGTAGCCTAGTTGACCAGGTTTTTATTTAGACACGAGTAAGTCGGAAAATAGTTGTGCTGCGGCGCAAGAATTATACCCTTCCCTCGATGCTTTCAACGGAAACTTCACTGGCCTAAGAGGATTTCGCTTCTTGCAGGCATAAAGCAGTTTCACCGGGTTACTTGTTTAGTTTAAGATCCCGGCAATCTTGCAATAATTCGATTACACAGTGAGTCGAACTGTTTCTGAATTTTGCTTCTTCAACTTTTGTATTTTCATCTTTTGGGATAAATTTTAGGAAAGGAAGTCTCCTTATGTAGGTATTTAGGTGTAAAATAAGGGGGCGAATGAGAGCTTAACTGTTCAAGTGACTCTCAATAACCTAACTTATTTTTGTTAGTTATTAAATAATTTATTGAAGCCACTTGAACAGGCGTGAACACAAGACTTCCCTGAATAAGTGTACTATACTTTAGCTTACGTACGCAGAGAGTAAGTACATCCACCAACTCTTGTACAAATGACGTTTCCACATTTAACATCACATAAAAAGATTCAATTAATTTTTTTATTACAATAAAATGCAGCATCTCTTAGGTTTGAAAAGACGTCACCTTCACCCAACATAAATCTCCCCGGTGCTGGCCTTAGTTCATCGTGATTCTTAAAAACTTAAAATCGTGCTTACAAACCGGAAGCCTCCTAAGAGAGCACTTCGATCAAGCTCAAGCTCGAATTCTGCAAGGCTCCTGCAATTAATCAAGAACAATCCGAAAAGTGCTCGAAGGAAGCGAACGTTCTGGATCTCTCGGGATGATGAGCAAAATCAAAACCGCAAGAGTAACGCGTGATTTAATCGGCTTTCTTACCGGCTACACTCATATCAGTCTCTGGAGGAATTAATCTGAAACTTTTTTTTGGCAAGACATCAGGGATTGTTTTCAGTCGAGGCAGACTTCACTCCTCAAACAAATCGACTTTATTGCGCCATAAATTAAACAAAATTCCCCATGTCCCACTAAAACACGAGGAGCAAAGTAGTTTTCCGTTTTAAACCAAGCTGCCCCTTGAGCTTGAGCTTGAAATTTTGTGCGCGCGTTATTAAGAGTCTTGGCAGTTTCATTCGCGCGCAAACATAAATTAAGACAGTCGGAAGTTATTATGAAAAGGGGGAAGTGGTCCTTCCGAGAGATTAGTGGTTGAAGTTTGAAATAAGCTTCTTCATTATTAAGATTCAGAAAGTCGTAAGGAAGACAAACACACGCGACAGCTTACGCAAGATTGCAAGGCTTGAAATAACGAGTTAAAATTCCGAGTTAAAATTTAATTTTCTTCTCCTGCTTTACATGTAGGTACATCCCTTTTTCACTCTTGGTTGGTTCTCATTGCCTCTTCTTTGATTTGCTTTTTCCAGTGTCCCGTTTCGGTCACGTCTTTCTCCCTCTGATTGATGACTGTCCAGTCTCTTAACGCTTTTTCGAAAATTGTTGGCCTTCCTTTCATCAGTCGCTTTGATTAGCTGTTATCTAATCGTACCCTAATTGCATACATCAAGATTGCATTTCAATGAGCGTAGGACTTGACCTTGAACCAAAATTGATAAACCCATTTTGCCTTATAGTTCTTTTGGGGAATCTACTTAGTGGTTTAAATGACGATTACGTACCGGCTGGACCAATTTCGATGTCTCTTATGGACATTTCTGTAACTATAAGAGATAGAAAAAAAACTAGTGGCCAAGTCTCGATCTCTTTTTTAGAGATAAAGTCGCTAGTGTAAACAAAAAGTGTCCTAATAATGTTAAAACGGTTTTTTAATATCTGTAAAAATAAACGAGATATGCTCGATTGACGAAAAGTCGAAAATGTGAATTTTTGCCTATAACTCGAAAACAAAAGAAGATAGCCAATTTTTGTTTAGTCTATTGACTTTATCTCTAAAAAAGAGATCGAGACTTGGCCACTAGTTTTTTTCTATCTCTTATAGTTAAAGAGATGCCCATAAGAGACATCGAAATTAATCCACCCTGTACATTGAAAAACGAATTGAAACTAACTGTAGCGAAACGCAAAATTAGACGAAGAACAAGAAACAGTGAATGATAGAAAATTTCTAGAAACTCGTTCTTATTTTTATTACGTTTTTTACCTCTTTTTTTACTAGGATAAAGAGAAATAGAAACGAATTGACAGATAGAGCGCAACGAAACAAAATTAAGCGAACAAAAAACAAAAGATCATCCAGGATCAAAAATAACTGGAGTTCTGTCGGGCGCCAATTTGTAACTGGGTGAGTTTTTGGCGCCCCACGTTGGCCGCCAAGCTCTCGTTGTTATTTTCTTTTAAGACAAGATAAAACTAAAAAAAAAACGAACTAAACTGAAAAAACAAAAACGAACTGAAATAAAATTAGACGAAGAACAAAAAACAAAAGATCATCCAGCAAAGAATGATCGAAAATTACTCGAATCTCTCTCATTGTTATTTTTTTGTCACTTTTCTTTTCTTTTAAGATAAGATAAAACAAAAACGAACTGAAACAAACCGTGAAGAACAAAAAATAAAAGATCATCCGGCAGAGAACGATCGAAAATTACTGGAATCTCGATGTATTTCATTTTTTTTAAAGATAGGATAAAAAGAAACAAAAACTAATTGCAATAAACCGCAACGAAATAAAAAATTAGATGAACAAAAAACAAAAGAAGATCATCCGGCAAAGAACGATCGAAAATTTCTCGAATCTCATTGTTATATTTTATTACTTATCTTTTCTTTACTAAGTTAAGATAAAAAGAAACAAGGACGAATTTAAACGAACAAAAACGAATCGAATTCGATGAGGAGTATCAAAAAACAAAACACAACGAATTCACAATATTCGTTGAACAGAAAACAAAAGATCAACAATTTTTGGAGAGTCACCGACATTCAGAAAAAGAAGCAGAAGAAAGAGAAATTGTGGATTTTCATCAGCCTTTTTTGGTTTCTTTTTATCAAATTAGTCTCGCTTTTTATAGCTTGCGTTAAAAATTAATTGAAAATAAAGGTGAATTGAAATGAATAACAAAAACGAATCGAAACAAACCCAAACTAAACGCAAAATTACACGTACAGAAAACAAAGGAGCAGAGAATGATCGATCGAAACCTCGTCCTTATTTTTTGGCACTTTTTTTGGTTTTTTCCTAAACAAGATAAAAAGAAAGGAGAACGTACTGAAATGAATAAAAACGAATTGGAAACAAACACCGCGATGAAATACAAAATTAGGCAAACAAAAAACAAAAGAAGATCAAAGATCATCAAACTCACTCCGGCGTCACCCGCATCTCACAGGTAACGCGACGTCTTTACTATGGACGCCCCTTCACACCTGGCACGTAGGGGTGGTGACAATTACATAATAACCTTAGGGCTCCCAATCCGCTCCATCGGGTCCCTAAGGGGTCATGCTTTTACCCTGTTAGTACGATTTCCCTTTGGGGATGGCCACCACCACACAGCTTAACGAACATTAATATGCCCAGTAAACTGTCGTCACAAACCCAATGTCAGCATGGCCATCCCCGCCAACCTACTAGTCGGCGCTCAAGTGACTTGCCACGCTTTGCCGAGCCTAAGTACATTTTCAAAACATCCGTTTATCGTTGGCCGACTCCGCAGAGTTTTGGTCAGGATAATTCCGTTGGCATCGGTAATCAATCGGAGGTGATCCAAGGCCACGGGCCAGCTGAATACTACAGCGAATCATGAATTGTCCAAAAGAAGGAAATCCAGGATGTGGCGATGAGGACATCCGAACCGAGCGCCCTACACGTAGCTTGAAGGGGAATGGATTCGGAGACTTAGAATTTAGAACAAGAAAAACGTCACGAAAAAAATTCTCTTTACTGCAGAGTTTAGAGCAGTCCTATATCAGATAAAATGGCAGTGGCAATAGTTACTTTGGCGTAGTGAATCAAGAGAAGCTGATCCTGGACGAATCCTGAAATGTGCAAGAAGGAACGGAAGGGCATAGGAGTGATTCGCCGCCTCCGCGACCCCCTCAACCCGAAGACATTTTAGAGACGATTTACATTCGATCTCAGCCGTCCCCTTCTTTTTATAACATGCGATCTCCTGTGTTCCATGAAATCTCTGACGACATTCCGCTGCCTCCTCGGAGGAGGCGCCAGCAAAAGACCCTGTCCAGGTCCAGGTCCAATTCCGACGAGGAGCCCCCGAGAAGTCGGCGGCATAGAACGCCAGAAGCGTCCATACCGGAACTGGCGGGGCAGTTGACAAAAGCCTGCGCCAGCGCAGGGGAAAAGGCCTTAAAAAGACTCATCAAGCACATAACCACTCGCGTACTACAAAACTCCGATGGACAACAAGACATGCACGTGATGGTTGTGATTCTGCTAGTTTTAATTGCGGGGCTGATTCTGTTGGGGTGGGGCGACGGAAAGACTGAGCATTATCACCACTGGGAGTATTTTAACCCTCCCAGGGATATGTGAAATGTTTTTAACACCTAATTTAAGATTCCTTCTTTTTTTGTGGATGATTGACCTTCGGCAAATCTTAACAGTTCTAGTCGTTTCGAGAGTCATTTGCTTTAACTGAAAAAAGGTTTCTATGTTGATTTGTTAATTGATGACATTGTGTATATTAAGATGTATTATAGTGATTTTTCTTTCGGGAAATTTGTATACATAAGATTAAAAAATAAAATTAAAAAAAAAAAAAAAAAAAACTGCCAATTCTTTTTCTTTTTTTTTTTGATCAAGCAAAATTCACGTAAATTCCCCACATGAAATCTAATTTTAATTTTTTCTCTTAGAAAAACCATCTTTTACATAAATATTATTAAAATATGCAATGTAAGGTTAAATTTGGTACGAATTTGCAAATTTTTTTAAGGAAAGAACATAGATGATCGAAGTCAACCAACAAAATAATTTCTTCATGAATAATTTATTTATCAAACTGTACATCACCTTTCCACACCTAATTTCCTACAGCATTTGCTTCCTTACCCTTCAAAACTTCCTTCTGATGCTGATCAAATTGTTTTGCCACAAGCAACTCCAAATTATCTAATGTCCCATCCCTGATGCAAGAGCGAATCTTTTCAAAAAATTTCATGTAATGATGCACATTGTGTCTACAATAAAAAAAAAATTAATTCATTTAGCTACTCCAAAATTAAAGAATGAATTACATAGTTATAAGCAAATGCCCTAATAGCTGTTGGACAGTCACTAGATGGTAGATATAACTTTTCGAATGTTTTGAACATGTCAGGCAAGTGCAACCAGGTAAAATTGGTTGAAAATCATCAGCGTGAAATGACTGTCTTAAGTTGATTTCAAAAGACTGAATTTCATCTCCAGCATCCAAGGCAAAGGTCAAGGCAGCAGAACGTTCTGTTATCACATGGCAGTAAGAAGTATCGAAAACATCCACACCTAACTGCACCAGTTTTAGGACAGCTACTGGATTCCAACAACCCTGCACCGCTCTTAATTGTCCCTCTGGTATTTTACTCTGAAGATGATGGATTTTATACTGATTTCAAAATGATATTAAATAGTACAAACCACAACGTATTCGACAATGGGCTGCACCTCATGAAAAGGCAATAACTCGACTTCAGGTCCATTATTATGAAGGCCGTCTATCAAGATACCTTGCACTAATTCATGATGACTTTCAATGCCGTCTATGCAACGTTGTCTCGACTTCAAACAATACCCACCGGAAACTGCTGCTATTAAAAATGATTTGGCTAAAACCTCGGAGTTCTTGTGTCGCTCTACGCATTTATGGAAGAAATTTAAGGTGTTATCGACTGCATTCGTTAGTCTTTTCGTGCTGCTGGCTATGTTTGTATCACCATCAGATAAGCAGTAGTACATGTCTGGCCGGAAAGACTCCATTAGATCCATGTATTTATCAGAATTGATGAGTAGTTGCCCAGATCGTGTCAAAAGTGGCACGTGTTCTTTGAACTGATGCCCCGATTGAGTTAAATCACCCGGGTCTTGTATACCCACACATGAAATGCACTCCTTCAAACCTGTATATCAACTTGATAAAAACGTTCAAGTAATTGAATGGCACATTACCGACCGACGAACTCTGAAAGACTTCCATCGAATTCATCCATTGCTTCTTTGAAGTGGTAGATACTCGCAATCGAGATTTGTATGATTTGAGGCTCTCTGCAACAAATTTTGAATACCTCGTGAGTTATATGCGGTAGGCTTCTTCCCTGTAATAGTCATAAATTAATAAATTAAACAATTTATGTTATGGTTTTTGTGGGCTCACCCTCGTGTACAGCATGGCTAAGGGGGTTTCCATTGAATAATGCCCGCCTTCCACATCCTTAAGTACACCCAAGCGCGGGGTGCACTTATTTAACGTGCTGACTATGAATTTCATTTGATTTTCTTGCATTGATTATGTTTCCTTGTGCTTTTTATACTTACAAAAATAGATTATGTCAAATTAACGTCTACATGAAACAAAAGTGAAGCTCTAGATTCAGTTCAAACTTAGGGATTTGTGTTTGATCCTACACATAATAGTTTAAATGCTTTTTAAAATTGAAGTTCGCTTTTTAATTCGATATTTTAATAATTCTAATTTGATTTTAAAGGATAGAAGCAATTTCTTTGAGCGTCTAATAGAAAATAGAAATGCGCTCTCGATTGTTAGTAATGCTGATTTTAATGTAACAAACTTCATACTGTTATTGTGTGCATAAAATCGTTAAAAAATTATGGTTTACATACATTTTCCTGCGAATTTCACTGAGGAAGAATTAATGTTAAAGACAAAATACCAGAAACTTAAGAAAAAGGTATAAAACATAACCTAATTCTCGTGTGATAACGGGCTCGAGCGAAAAGCCCTCAGTGAAAATCTTGACTCTCCTCGAGATAAGTGATCATTAAGATACGTTAAAGTAAATAAATTACCATGTTTTTTAGGACGACTGAACAAAATACCTGATTACCCTATAGGGTAAGCAGCTTCCGGTGATCTAATTGAACGGGACCGAAAGGGAGCGAGCAAATTAAGTTACGTTCCCAACTGCCGGCTAATCTCAGTGGGATAGGTCGAGGTCATACGTAACTCCAAAACAGAGGACAAAATTAAGAAATAAATAAAAGTCACCAGTATCGCACACTTTTGTCTTTATTTGTGTCAGAAATGTAATCTTGTAAACAACACACAATCCACACAAGTTTAATTTAATTAAATGCGCAACGGATAACACCAAGTTAAGTGAAAAGGAACCACGAAGCGCGGATCCGCTTTTCATTCACAAACAAAAGAAAAATGAGTACCAAATTTAAATTAAATGAACTCCACAGTGTCGACATTTCTTGTCATCTTTAATTCAACGCCAGAAATATTATTGAAAGTAATGATTAAAAAAAATTAGAAAGTGTCCGACCTTCCGTCACCCAAAGATACATGCGCATAAGTTGTACAAAAGCCGTCGAGTAACAAACAACCGGAAGAATTGTCTACCACGTCTCAACGATGAAACAGCCAGGTCGCCCCAAATATAGAGCTCCGGTGAAACAGAAACCTGATGAAAGAATTAAAACAGCCTAAACTGAGCACTTAGTTGCTTGTATAAATCTTACCTCCGGAAATCAGGCTTCGAAAGGCCTAGAAGAAAGCCTTAGCATGCACTTAATCAAATCTGGGAGTAATATCTTCCGTTTAAGCTTCGAATAAAGTAGACCGACATGATCAAAGCGCAAGATGGCCGACCGGAGCATCCACAAACAACTATCCACATACACGCCAAGCTTACAGCAAGAAGACTGGCGCGCTTATAGACGAACACGCGTTGACGAATAACCACTGGAAGGGGGCTTGTTAGGAGAAGACAGCGGAATTACGCAGAAGAGTGAATGAAATGGATCAATATAGTAATGCGTGTTCGTTCAGTTCCCACAATATACAGGGTGACCTGGAAAAGTAATAATAATTATAAACAAATTTTAAAATCGTAACAAGGGGACCTCATTAGAGGACAGCATCTCCCGTATAGAATTTTTAAGAGAGAGAAACTTTTAATATAAACAATGGAGTCTCGCCGTAAGAGAAAATTCGGAATTAATTAATGTTCGTCGAACTATTTTACCGAACGGTTACGCCGCCCCCCCCCTCCCTTCCATCACCATTTTTCTTGCCAACTTCGAATTTTTTTTAATATAAAATAGTCGCCAACCGCAAGCGGGTGCACCAGTTATAAGTAAAACAAAGTAAAAATGTAGGTGGTGTGGGTGATGTGGCGTGGTTTAAAAAAGAACACCATTCGCATGGAGCCCCAGGAAACGATTGGATAAGTCCTAACTAAAGGCAAGAGGCCCTCTGCTGCTGTGTCTAAAGTCTACCCTGTCAGGTAGGAAATCATCCCTTGCATTTTCTGTCCCGTTTGTTGACTTAAAAGCCGAGGGAGTAGGCGGGGACACCTCTCCATTTTCCTTTTCACAAGCGTGTGCATCAATCCTAATGTGGATGATGTGATGTGATGTGATGTAAAGAAGAAGGTCCTTCGCGTAGAGGCCCATAGTACGATCGGAACAGCTTCGAAAGGAAAGCTGTACTATCAGATAGGGAATCATCCCTTGTATTTTCTGTCCTACTTGTTGATGTAGAATGTGTTCTAATACATTCCTACCGGCGAGCATATCTTGTGTTGGAACGCTGCCAACGCAAGACCTCCGATATTATGGTTGCATGAAACAGTCCACCATTGCTTCCAGGAAAAACATAAATAATTACATCAGGCGGTTTTATCGTCACTGAACAAATATGATTTTCCGATAACTCATATGTCACGACAAGATTCCACGGAGCTTTCCCAGAAAAACCTTCTAAAAGAGGAACCCTATAAATACTGGCGAAACTCATTTTGTAGAGCATTAGAGTGTCATTCTAGTCAGAGGAAAGTTTCTACCCCTTGTAGTATCGTATAGACCATGTAAGTTTATTATTTGTTACTTATAACAAATGTACTACATATTTAGTCGAGCTGCGTCCCTTATTTTTGTTATGTAAAATATTCATTGCACAGTTTTAGATCCCAGGGAAACCCTACTGCGAAAGTAATATGAAATTTATTACGTAATTTAATGAAGCTTTAAATAGGGCCTGCTCTAAAAATAACAAGGATCACTTTAAAAGAAGATTGCTATGGCGTTGTGGATATCCGAACGTGAAAAGTTTGGAACGAGTAAGGTGTGAACCAACTGAGTTTCAAAACTTTTGAAAACTGAACGAACAGATTACCGATGAAAGATGTTTTTAAAGAAATGTTGCTTTGCTGAGTTCTAGATCAAATTAAACGCTGCTTTGATTGAAGATCGACGTATAAAGACAATAGAGGTTGCTATGACAATATCTAAATCGAGTCCCCTGCACATTTTACACGGAAAGCTTGCAATACACAAGTGTCCACAAAATGGGTTCCAGAAACTTTGTCGCCTTCTAAGAATTTTGGGGTTACTATGGCGACTCGGCGTTTTTTTTTTTTTTTGATCAGTTTCAAATGATGAAATGGGGAAAGCCAAAGCAGCCAATGTCAGTGCTTGTTCTATCAACTTGAAAAGCCACGTCGTGGTATACGAGAAAGATGATCAAATTTGTCGAAGAAAGGGGTTTTGATACTTCGCTCAGCTTATGGAGTGAGGTCTTTCGTCTACTAGAAGATCTTGAATGAAATGCGTATTTTGCATCTCGTTCCATCGTTACAAAACGTTTCAGAATGGGAAGTCTCCTTATGTAGGTATTTAGGTGTAAAATAATGGTTTATTGTTCAAGTGACTCTCAATAACCTAACTTATTTCAGAAGTGAAAAATATATTTTTCACTTCTGACGAAGCTGTCGACCGACTGCGAAACGTTAAGTGTTTATGCGCCATTTAGTGTCCGTTTAAAAGAGTTTGTGATACAATTTTCATCGGACAAGAACCAGCTTTAATTAACTTATTTTAAATAAATAATTTATTGAAGCCACTTGAACAGGCGTGAACACAAGACTTCCTTGAATAAGTGTACTATACTTTAGCTTACGTACGCAGAGAGTAAGTACATCCACCAACTCTTGTACAAATGTCGTTGTCAATTTCTACATTTAACATCACATAAATAATAATCAAAAACCTGCATATCTACATCACAAGATACGTTTTCGAACTGACGTACATAATATTAATATTAGGAATAAAGATCTAATAACACCCCCTCTGCACAGCACTGCCCTCTTTGAGAGATCGTTTTCTTACTATATGTCCTCCTTATATAATTCACTTCCATCGAATTTGAAATGTTGCTCTAAAACAGCCTTTAAAAGAAAATATAAAATACTTTTGAAAAACCAACAAAGAAATGTTTGCAGGACGATTCATTCATCCAGAGTTTGAGTTAAGATAACATCCACAGTGTATTTTTCTTTAAAAACTATATTGCGGCATGATACTAATCAGATTTTATTATTATTGTTATTATTATTATTACTACATTTTTTTTATTGTTTTTTTTTCTTTTTCTTCCAAGGTTAAGTGGAAGAACAGTATAAATACTGAACTCCGCCTTTTGCATTACAACATTCTATTGTTATGTTTTGTAAAATTAGGCAATAAAGATCTTTATTATTATTATTATTATTATTATTATAAAAAGATTCAATTTATTTTTTTTTTAAATAAAATGCAGCATCTCTTAGGTTTGAAAAGACGTCACCTTCACCCAACATAAATCTCCCCCGTGCCGGCCTTAGTTCATCGTGAACTTAAAACCGTGCTTACAAACCGGAAGCCTCCTAAGAGAGCACTTCGATCAAGCTCAAGCTCGAATTCTGCAAGGCTCCTGCAATTAATCAAGAACAATCCGAAAAGTGCTCGAAGGAAGCGAACGTTCTGGATCTCTCGGGATGATGAGCAAAATCAAAACCGCAAGAGTAACGCGTGATTTAATCGGCTTTCTTACCGGCTACACTCATATCAGTCTCTGGAGGAATTAATCTGAAACTTTTTTTTGGCAAGACATCAGGGATTGTTTTCAGTCGAGGCAGACTTCACTCCTCAAACAAATCGACTTTATTGCGCCATAAATTAAACAAAATTCCCCATGTCCCACTAACACACGAGGAGCAAAGTAGTTTTCCGTTTTAAACCAAGCTGCCCCTTGAGCTTGAGCTTGAAATTTTGTGCGCGCGTTATTAAGAGTCTTGGCAGTTTCATTCGCGCGCAAACATAAATTAAGACAGTCGGAAGTTATTATGAAAATGGGGAAGTGGTCCTTCCGAGAGATTAGTGGTTGAAGTTTGAAATAAGCTTCTTCATTATTAAGATTCAGAAAGTCGTAAGGAAGACAAACACACGCGACAGCTTACGCAAGATTGCAGGGCTTGAAATAACGAGTTAAAATTCCGAGTTAAAATTTAATTTTCTTCTCCTGCTTTACATGTAGGTACATCCCTTTTTCACTCTTGGTTGGTTTTCGTTGCCTTTTCTTTGATTTGCTTTTTCCAGTGTCCCGTTTCGGTCACGTCTTTCTCCCTCTGATTGATGACTGTCCAGTCTCTTAACGCTTTTTCGAAAATTGTTGGCCTTCCTTTCATCAGTCGCTTTGATTAGCTGTTATCTAATCGTACCCTAATTGCATACATCAAGATTGCATTTCAATGAGCGTAGGACTTGACCTTGAACCAAAATTGATAAACCCATTTTGCCTTATAGTTCTTTTGGGGAATCTACTTAGTGGTTTAAATGACGATTACGTACCGGCTGGACCAATTTCGATGTCTCTTATGGACATCTCTGTAACTATAAGAGATAGAAAAAAACTAGTGGCCAAGTCTCGATCTCTTTTTTAGAGATGAAGTCACTAGTGTAAACAAAAAGTGTCCTAATAATGTTAAAACGGTTTTTTAATATCTGTAAAAATAAACGAGATATGCTCGATTGACGAAAAGTCAAAAATGTGAATTTTTGCCTATAACTCGAAAACAAAAGAAGATAGCCAATTTTTGTTTAGTCTATTGACTTTATCTCTAAAAAAGAGATCGAGACTTGGCCACTAGTTTTTTTCTATCTCTTATAGTTAAAGAGATGCCCATAAGAGACATCGAAATTAATCCACCCTGTACATTGAAAAACGAATTGAAACAAACTATAGCGAAACGCAAAATTAGACGAAGAACAAGAAACAGTGAATGATAGAAAATTTCTAGAAACTCGTTCTTATTTTTATTACGTTTTTTACCTCTTTTTTTACTAGGATAAAGAGAAATAGAAACGAATTGACAGATAGAGCGCAACGAAACAAAATTAAGCGAACAAAAAACAAAAGATCATCCAGGATCAAAAATAACTGGAGTTCTGTCGGGCGCCAATTTGTAACTGGGGGAGTTTTTGGCGCCCCACGTTGGCCGCCAAGCTCTCGTTGTTATTTTCTTTTAAGACGAGATAAAACAAAAACAAAAACGAACTATACTGAAAGAAACAAAAACGAACTGAAATAAAATTAGACG
The DNA here is from genome assembly GCA_958336345.1 of Dorcus parallelipipedus. Classification (NCBI taxonomy): domain Eukaryota; kingdom Metazoa; phylum Arthropoda; class Insecta; order Coleoptera; family Lucanidae; genus Dorcus; species Dorcus parallelipipedus. Next base: position 38,007,049 of record OY284479.1, on the reverse strand, counting down.
AAGAACAAAAAACAAAAGATCATCCAGCAAAGAATGATCGAAAATTACTCGAATCTCTCTCATTGTTATTTTTTTGTCACTTTTCTTTTCTTTTAAGATAAGATAAAACAAAAACGAACCGAACTGAAAGGAACAAAAACGAACTGAAACAAACCGTGAAGAACAAAAAATAAAAGATCATCCGGCAGAGAACGATCGAAAATTACTGGAATCTCGATGTATTTCATTTTTTTAAAGATAGGATAAAAAGAAACAAAAACTAATTGCAATAAACCGCAACGAAATAAAAAATTAGATGAACAAAAAACAAAAGAAGATCATCCGGCAAAGAACGATCGAAAATTTCTCGAATCTCATTGTTATATTTTATTACTTATCTTTTCTTTACTAAGTTAAGATAAAAAGAAACAAGGACGAATTGAAACGAACAAAAACGAATCGAATTCGATGAAAAGAATGAAAAAACAAAACACAACGAATTCACAATATTAGTTGAACAGAAAACAAAAGATCAACAATTTTTGGAGAGTAACTGACATTCAGAAAAAGAAGCAGAAGAAAAAGAAATTGTGTATTTTCATCAGCCTTTTTTGGTTTCTTTTTATCAAATTAGTCTCGCTTTTTATAGCTTGCGTTAAAAATTAATTGAAAATAAAGGTGAATTGAAATGAATAACAAAAACGAATCGAAACAAACCAAAACTAAACGCAAAATTACACGTACAGAAAACAAAGGAGCAGAGAATGATCGATCGAAACAAGATAAAAAGAAAGGAAAACGTACTGAAATGAATAAAAACGAATTGGAAACAAACACCGCGATGAAATACAAAATTAGGCAAACAAAAAACAAAAGAAGATCATCAAACGCACTCCGGCGTCACCCGCATCTCACAGGTAACGCGGCGTCCTTACTATGGACGCCCCTTCACACCTGGCACGTAGGAGTGGTGACAATTACATAATAACCTTAGGGCTCCCAATCCGCTCCATCGGGTCCCTAAGGGGTCATGCTTTTACCCTGTTAGTACGATTTCCCTTTAGGGATGGCCACCACCACACAGCTTAACGAACATTAATATGCCCAGTAAACTGTCGTCACAAACCCAATGTCAGCATGGCCATCCCCGCCAACCTACTAGTCGGCGCTCAAGTGACTTGCCACGCTTTGCCGAGCCTAAGTACATTTTCAAAACATCCGTTTATCGTTGGCCGACTCTGCAGAGTTTTGGTCAGGACATTTCCATTGGCATCGGTAATCAATCGGAGGTGATCCAAGGCCACGGGCCTGCTGAATAGCATGCCTCCTCGGAGGAGGCGCCAGCAAAAGACCCTGTCAGGGTCCAGGTCCAGTTCCGACGAGGCGCCCCCGAGAAGTCGGCGGCATAGAACGCCAGAAGCGTCCATACCGGAACTGGCGGGGCAGTTGACAAAAGCCTGCGCCAGCGCAGGGGAAAAGGCCTTAAAAAGACTCATCAAGCACATAACCACTCGCGTACTACAAAACTCCGATGGACAACAAGACATGCACGTGATGGTTGTGATTCTGCTAGTTTTAATTGCGGGGCTGATTCTGTTGGGGTGGGGCGACGGAAAGACTGAGCATTATCACCACTGGGAGTATTTTAACCCTCCCAGGGATATGTGAAATGTTTTTAACACCTAATTTAAGATTCCTTCTTTTTTTGTGGATGATTGACCTTCGGCAAATCTTAACAGTTCTAGTCGTTTCGAGAGTCATTTGCTTTAACTGAAAAAAGGTTTCTATGTTGATTTGTTAATTGATGACATTGTGTATATTAAGATGTATTATAGTGATTTTTCTTTCGGGAAATTTGTATACATAAGATTAAAAAATAAAATTTAAAAAAAAAAAAAAAACTGCCAATTCTTTTTCTTTTTTTTTTTGATCAAGCAAAATTCACGTAAATTCCCCACATGAAATCTAATTTTAATTTTTTCTCTTAGAAAAACCATCTTTTACATAAATATTATTAAAATATGCAATGTAAGGTTAAATTTGGTACGAATTTGCAAATTTTTTTAAGGAAAGAACATAGATGATCGAAGTCAACCAACAAAATAATTTCTTCATGAATAATTTATTTATCAAACTGTACATCACCTTTCCACACCTAATTTCCTACAGCATTTGCTTCCTTACCCTTCAAAACTTCCTTCTGATGCTGATCAAATTGTTTTGCCACAAGCAACTCCAAATTATCTAATGTCCCATCCCTGATGCAAGAGCGAATCTTTTCAAAAAACTTCATGTAGTGATGCACATTGTGTCTACAATTAAAAAAAAAAATTTAATTCATTTAGCTACTCCAAAATTAAAGAATGAATTACATAGTTATAAGCAAATGCCCTAATAGCTGTTGGACAGTCACTAGATGGTAGATATAACTTCTCGAATGTTTTGAACATGTCAAGCAAGTGCAACCAGGTAAAATTGGTTGAAAATCATCAGCGTGAAGTGACTGTCTTAAGTTGATTTCAAAAGACTGAATTTCATCTCCAGCATCCAAGGCAAAGGTCAAGGCAGCAGAACGTTCTGTTATCACATGGCAGTAAGAAGTATCGAAAACATCCACACCTAACTGCACCAGTTTTAGGACAGCTACTGGATTCCAACAACCCTGCACCGCTCTTAATTGTCCCTCTGGTATTTTACTCTGAAGATGATGGATTTTATACTGATTTCAAAATGATATTAAATAGTACAAACCACAACGTATTCGACAATGGGCTGCACCTCATGAAAAGGCAATAACTCGACTTCAGGTCCATTATTATGAAGGCCGTCTATCAAGATACCTTGCACTAATTCATGATGACTTTCAATGCCGTCTATGCAACGTTGTCTCGACTTCAAACAATACCCACCGGAAACTGCTGCTATTAAAAATGATTTGGCTAAAACCTCGGAGTTCTTGTGTCGCTCTACGCATTTATGGAAGAAATTTAAGGTGTTATCGACTGCATTCGTAAGTCTTTTCGTGCTGCTGGCTATGTTTGTATCACCATCAGATAAGCAGTAGTACATGTCTGGCCGGAAAGACTCCATTAGATCCATGTATTTATCAGAATTGATGAGTAGTTGCCCAGATCGTGTCAAAAGTGGCACGTGTTCTTTGAACTGATGCCCCGATTGAGTTAAATCACCCGGGTCTTGTATACCCACACATGAAATGCACTCCTTCAAACCTGTATATCAACTTGATAAAAACGTTCAAGTAATTGAATGGCACATTACTGACCGACGAACTCTGAAAGACTTCCATCGAATTCATCCATTGCTTCTTTGAAGTGGTAGATACTCGCAATCGAGATTTGTATGATTTGAGGCTCTCTGCAACAAATTTTGAATACCTCGTGAGTTATATGCGGTAGGCTTCTTCCCTGTAATAGTCATAAATTAATAAATTAAACAATTTATGTTATGGTTTTTGTGGGCTCACCCTCGTGTACAGCATGGCTAAGGGGGTTTCCATTGAATAATGCCCGCCTTCCACATCCTTAAGTACACCCAAGCGCGGGGTGCACTTATTTAACGTGCTGACTATGAATTTCATTTGATTTTCCTGCATTGATTATGTTTAATACTTACAAAAATAGATTATGTCAAATTAACGTCTACATGAAACAAAAGTGAAGCTCTAGATTCAGTTCAAACTTAGGGATTTGTATTTGATCCTACACGTAATAGTTTAAATGCTTTTTAAAGTTGAAGTTCGCTTTTTAATTCGATATTTTAATAATTCTAATTTGATTTTAAAGGATAGAAGCAATTTCTTTGAGCGTCTAATAGAAAATAGAAATGCGCTCTCGATTGTTGGTAATGCTGATTTTAATGTAACAAAATCGCTAAAAATTATGGTTTACATACATTTTCCTGCGAATTTCACTGAGGAAGAATTAATGTTAAAGACAAAATACCAGAAACTTAAGAAAAAGGTATAAAACATAACCTAATTCTCGTATGATAACGGGCTCGAGCGAAAAGCCCTCAGTGAAAATCTTGACTCTCCTCGAGATAAGTGATCATTAAGATACGTTAAAGTAAATAAATTACCATGTTTTTTAGGACGACTGAACAAAATACCTGGTTACCCTATAGGGTAAGCAGCTTCCAGTGATCTAATTGAACGGGACCGAAAGGGAGCGAGCAAATTAAGTTACGTTCCCAACTGCCGGCTAATCTCAGTGGGATAGGTCGAGGTCATACGTAACTCCAAAACAGAGGACAAAATTAAAAAATAAATAAAAGTCACTAGTATCGCACACTTTTGTCTTTATTTGTATCAGAAATGTAATCTTGTAAACAACACAGAATCCACACAAGTTTAATTAAATACGCAACGGATAACACCAAGTTAAGTGAAAAAGAACCACGAAGCGCGGATCCGCTTTTCATTCACAAACAAAAGAAAAATGAGTACCAAATCTAAATTAAATGAACTCCACAGTGTCGACATCTCTTGTCATCTTTAATTCAACGCCAGAAATATTATTGAAAGTAATGATTTTAAAAAAATTAGAAAGTGTCCGACCTTCCGTCACCCAAAGATACGTGCGCATAAGCTGTACAAAAGCCGTCGAGTAACAAACAACCGGAAGAATTGTCTACCACGTCTCAACGATGAAACAGCCAGGTCGCCCCAAATATAGAAGCTCCGGTGAAACAGAAACCTGATGAAAGAATTAAAACAGCCTAAACTGCGCACTTAGTTGCTTGTATAAATCTTACCTCCGGAAATCAGGCTTCGAAAGGCCTAGAAGAAAGCCTTAGCATGCACTTAATCAAATCTGGGAGTAATATCTTCCGTTTAAGCTTCGAATAAAGTAGACCGACATGATCAAAGCGCAAGATGGCCGACCGGAGCATCCACAAACAACTATCCACATACACGCCAAGCTTACAGCAAGAAGACTGGCGCGCTTATAGACGAACACACGTTGACGAATAACCACTGGAAGGGGGGTTGTTAGGAGAAGACAGTGGAATTACGCAGAAGAGTGAATGAAATGGATCAATATAGTAATGCGTGTTCGTTCAGTTCCCACAATATACAGGGTGACCCGGAAAAGTAATAATAATTATAAACAAATTTTAAAATCGTAACAAGGGGACCTCATTAGAGGACAGCACCTCCCGTACAGAATTTTTAAGAGAGGGAATTTTTTAATATAAACAATGGAGTCCCGCCGTAAGAGAAAATTCGGAATTAATTAATGTTCGTCGAACCATTTTACCGAACGGTTACGCCGCCCCCCCCCCTCCCTTCCATCACCATTTTTCTTGCCAACTTCGAGTTTTTTTAATATAAAATAGTCGCCAACCGCAAGCGGGTACACCAGTTATAAGTAAAACAAAGTAAAAATGTGGGTGGTGTGGGTGATGTGGCGTGGTTTAAAAAAGAACCCCATTCGCATGGAGTCCCAGGGAACGATTGGGTAAGTCCTAACTAAAGGCAAGAGGCCCTCTGCTGCTGTGTCTAAAGTCTATCCTGTCAGAGAGGAAATCATCCCTTGCATTTTCTGTCCCGTTTGTTGACTTAAAAGCCGAAGGAGTAGGCGGGGGGGAGGGCATCTCCATTTTCCTTTTATTCTGTTATTTTCAAATTTGTTATATAAAATAGTCGCTGACTCCTTTTCACAAGCGTGTGCATCAATCCTAATGTGGATGATGTGATGTGATGTGATGTAAAGAAGAAGGTCCTTCGCATAGAGGCCCATGGTACGATCGGAACAGCTTCGAAAGGAAAGCTGTAGTATCAACTAGGGAATCATCCCTTGTATTTTCTGTCCTACTTGTTGATGTAGAATGTGTTCTAATACATTCCTACCGGCGCGCATATCTTGTGTTGGAACACTGCCAACGCATGACCTCCGATATTATGGTTGCATGAAACAGTCCACCACTGCTTGCAGGAAAAACATAAATAATTACATCAGTACTACTGAACAAATATGATTTTCCGATAACTCATATGTCACGACAAGATTCCACGGAGCTTTCCCAGAAAAACCTTCTAAAAGAGGAACCCTATAAATACTGGCGAAACTCATTTTGTAGAGCATTAGAGTGTCATTCTAGTCAGAGGAAAGTTTCTACCCCTTGTAGTATCGTATAAACCATGTAAGTTTATTATTTTTTACTTATAACAAATGTACTACATATTTAGTCGAGCTGCGTCCCTTATTTTTGTTATGCAAAATATTCATTGCACAGTCTTAGATCCCTACTTGCGAAAGTAGTATGAAATTTATTACGTAATTTAATGAAGCTTGAAATAGGGCCTGCTCTAAAAATAACAAGGATCACTTTAAAAGAATATAACAAAGATTGCTATGGCGTTGTGGATATCCGAACGTGAAAAGTTTGGAACGAGTAAGGTGTGAACCAACTGAGTTTCATAACTTTTGAAAACTGAACGAACAGATTGCCGATGAAAGATGTTTTTAAAGAAATGTTGCTTTACTGAGTTCTAGATCAAATTAAACGCTGCTCAAAACACTTCCGTTGGGCTCGGAATAAATACAAGATGATTCAAGGACACGCCAGCCTAAAACTTGTTCGAATTTTGAAATGTGTAAAGAAGTGATTGAAGATCGACGTATAAAGACAATAGAGGTTGCTATGACAATATCCAAATCGAGTCCCCTGCACATTTTGCACGAAAAGCTTGCAATACACAAGTGTCCACAAAATGGGTTCCAGAAACTTTGTCGCCTTCTAAGAATTTTGGGGTTACTATGGCGACTCGGCGTTTTTTTTTTTTTTTTTGATCAGTTTCAAATGATGAAATGGGGAAAGCCAAAGCAGCCAATGTCAGTGCTTGTTCTATCAACTTGAAAAGCCACGTCGTGGTATACGGGAAAGATGATCAAATTTGTCGAAGAAAGGGGTTTTGATACTTCGCCCAGCTTATGAAGTGAGGTCTTTCGTCTACTAGAAGATCTTGAATGAAATGCGTATCTTGCATCTCGTTCCATCGTTACAAAACGTTTCAGAATGGGAAGTCTCCTTATGTAGGTATTTAGGTGTAAAATAATGGTTTATTGTTCAAGTGACTCTCAATAACCTAACTTATTTCAGAAGTGAAAAATATATTTTTCACTCTGACGAAGCTGTCGAACGACTGCGAAACGTTAAGTGTTTATGCGCCATTTAGTGTCCGTTTAAAAGAGTTTGTGATACAATTTTCATCGGACAAGAACCAGCTTTAATTAACTTATTTTAAATAAATAATTTATTGAAGCCACTTGAACAGGCGTGAACACAAGACTTCCCTGAATAAGTGTACTATACTTTAGCTTCGTCACCTTCACCCAACACCTTCACCCAACATAAATCTCCCCCGTGCCGGCCTTAGTTCATCGTGATTCTTAAAAACTTAAAATCGTGCTTACAAACCGGAAGCCTCCTAAGAGAGCACTTCGATCAAGCTCAAGCTCGAATTCTGCAAGGCTCCTGCAATTAATCAAGAACAATCCGAAAAGTGCTCGAAGGAAGCGAACGTTCTGGATCTCTCGAGATGATGAGCAAAATCAAAACCGCAAGAGTAACGCGTGATTTAATCGGCTTTCTTACCGGCTACACTCATATCAGTCTCTGGAGGAATTAATCTGAAACTTTTTTTTGGCAAGACATCAGGGATTGTTTTCAGTCGAGGCAGACTTCACTCCTCAAACAAATCGACTTTATTGCGCCATAAATTAAACAAAATTCCCCATGTCCCACTAAAACACGAGGAGCAAAGTAGTTTTCCGTTTTAAACCAAGCTGCCCCTTGAGCTTGAGCTTGAAATTTTGTGCGCGCGTTATTAAGAGTCTTGGCAGTTTCATTCGCGCGCAAACATAAATTAAGACAGTCGGAAGTTATTATGAAAAGGGGGAAGTGGTCCTTCCGAGAGATTAGTGGTTGAAGTTTGAAATAAGCTTCTTCATTATTAAGATTCAGAAAGTCGTAAGGAAGACAAACACACGCGACAGCTTACGCAAGATTGCAGGGCTTGAAATAACGAGTTAAAATTCCGAGTTAAAATTTAATTTTCTTCTCCTCCTTTACATGTAGGTACATCCCTTTTTCACTCTTGGTTGGTTTTCGTTGCCTCTTCTTTGATTTGCTTTTTCCAGTGTCCCGTTTCGGTCACGTCTTTCTCCCTCTGATTGATGACTGTCCAGTCTCTTAACGCTTTTTCGAAAATTGTTGGCCTTCCTTTCATCAGTCGCTTTGATTAGCTGTTATCTAATCGTACCCTAATTGCATACATCAAGATTGCATGAATGAGCGTAGGACTTGACCTTGAACCAAAATTGAAAAACCCATTTTGCCTTACAGTTCTTTAGGGGAATCTACTTAGTGGTTCAAATGACGATGTACGTACAGGGTGGACCAATTTCGATGTCTCTTATAGACATCTCTGTAACTATAAGAGATAGAAAAAAACTAGTGGCCAAGTCTCGATCTCTTTTTTAGAGATAAAGTCGCTAGTGTAAACAAAAAATGTTCTAATAATGTTAAAACGGTTTTTTAATATCTGTAAAAATAAACGAGATATGCTCGATTGACGAAAAGTCAAAAATGTGAATTTTTGCCTATAACTCGAAAACAAAAGAAGATAGCCAATTTTTGTTTAGTCTATTGACTTTATCTCTAAAAAGGAGATCGAGACTTGGCCACTAGTTTTTTTCTATCTCTTATAGTTAAAGAGATGCCCATAAGAGACATCGAAATTAATCCACCCTGTACATTGAAAAACGAATTGAATCGAACAAAAACGAATTGACAGATAGAGCGCAACGAAACAAAATTAAGCGAACAAAAAACAAAAGATCATCCAGGATCAAAAATAACTGGAGTTCTGTCGGACGCCAATTTGTAACTGGGTGAGTTTTTGGCGCCCCACGTTGGGCGCCAAGCTCTCGTTGTTATTTTCTTTTAAGACAAGATAAAACAAAAACAAAAACAAACTAAACTGAAAGAAACAAAAACGAACTGAAACAAAATTAGACGAAGAACAAAAAACAAAAGATCATCCAGCAAAGAATGATCGAAAATTACTCGAATCTCTCTCATTGTTATTTTCTTGTCACTTTTCTTTTCTTTTAAGATAGGATAAAACAAAAACAAAAACGAACCGAACTGAAAGGAACAAAAACGAACTGAAACAAACCGTGAAGAACAAAAAATAAAAGATCATCCGGCAGAGAACGATCGAAAATTACTGGAATCTCGATGTATTTCATTTTTTTAAAGATAGGATAAAAAGAAACAAAAATTAATTGCGATAAACTGCAACGAAATAAAAAATTAGATGAACAAAAAACAAAAGAAGATCATCCGGCAAAAGAACGATCGAAAATTTCTCGAATCTCATTGTTATATTTTATTACTTATCTTTTCTTTACTAAGTTAAGATAAACAGAAACAAGGACGAATTGAAACGAACAAAAACGAATCGAATTCGATGAGGAGTATCAAAAAACAAAACACAACGAATTCACAATATTCGTTGAACAGAAAACAAAAGATCAACAATTTTTGGAGAGTAACTGACATTCAGAAAAAGAAGCAGAAGAAAGAGAAATTGTGGATTTTCATCAGCCTTTTTTTGTTTCTTTTTATCAAATTAGTCTCGCTTTTTATAGCTTGCGTTAAAAATTAATTGAAAATAAAGGTGAATTGAAATGAATAACAAAAACGAATCGAAACAAACCAAGACTAAACGCAAAATTACACGTACAGAAAACAAAGGAGCAGAGAATGATCGATCGAAACCTCGTCCTTATTTTTTGGCACTTTTTTTGGTTTTTTTCTATAAAAATAAAGGAGAACGTACTGAAATGAATAAAAACGAATTGGTAATCAATCGGAGGTGATCCAAGGCCACGGGCCAGCTGAATACTACAGCGAATCATGAATTGTCCAAAAGAAGGAAATCCAAGATGTGGCGATGAGGACATCCGAACCGAGCGCCCTACACGTAGCTTGAAGTGGAATGGATTCGGAGACTTCGAATTTAGAACAAGAAAAACATCACCAAAAAATTTCGCTTTACTACAGAGTTTAGAGCAGTCCTATATCAGATAAAATGGCAGTGGCAATAGTTACTTTGGCGTAGTGAATCAAGAGAAGCTGATCCTGGACGAATCCTGAAATGTGCAAGAAGGAACGCTCGATGGTTCTTGAAAATCGTGCTGAAAATGCAAACTCTAGATTATTAAATTAAAATTAAAATCTCCGCAGAAGAATTTCAAACTTTAATTGTAACGTAAACCGAGCCCCCAGACAGTCAGATTATCAAAGACAATTTCGTGAAAACTCGGAAAGTTCGGAAGGGCATAGGAGTGATTCGCCGCCTCCGCGACCCCCTCAACCCGAAGACATTTTAGAGACGGTTTACATTCGATCTCAGCCGCCCCCTTCTTTTTATAACATGCGATCTCCTGTGTTCCATGAAATCTCCGACGACATTCCGCTGCCTCCTCGGAGGAGGCGCCAGCAAAAGACCCTGTCCAGGTCCAGGTCCAGTTCCGACGAGGCGCCCCCGAGAAGTCGGCGGCATAGAACGCCAGAAGCGTCCATACCGGAACTGGCGGGGCAGTTGACAAAAGCCTGCGCCAGCGCAGGGGAAAAGGCCTTAAAAAGACTCATCAAGCACATAACCACTCGCGTACTACAAAACTCCGATGGACAACAAGACATGCACGTGATGGTTGTGATTCTGCTAGTTTTAATTGCGGGGCTGATTCTGTTGGGGTGGGGCGACGGAAAGACTGAGCATTATCACCACTGGGAGTATTTTAACCCTCCCAGGGATATGTGAAATGTTTTTAACACCTAATTTAAGATTCCTTCTTTTTTTGTGGATGATTGACCTTCGGCAAATCTTAACAGTTCTAGTCGTTTCGAGAGTCATTTGCTTTAACTGAAAAAAGGTTTCTATGTTGATTTGTTAATTGATGACATTGTGTATATTAAGATGTATTATAGTGATTTTTCTTTCGGGAAATTTGTATACATAAGATTAAAAAATAAAATTTAAAAAAAAAAAAAAAACTGCCAATTCTTTTTCTTTTTTTTTTTGATCAAGCAAAATTCACGTAAATTCCCCACATGAAATCTAATTTTAATTTTTTCTCTTAGAAAAACCATCTTTTACATAAATATTATTAAAATATGCAATGTAAGGTTAAATTTGGTACGAATTTGCAAATTTTTTTAAGGAAAGAACATAGATGATCGAAGTCAACCAACAAAATAATTTCTTCATGAATAATTTATTTATCAAACTGTACATCACCTTTCCACACCTAATTTCCTACAGCATTTGCTTCCTTACCCTTCAAAACTTCCTTCTGATGCTGATCAAATTGTTTTGCCACAAGCAACTCCAAATTATCTAATGTCCCATCCCTGATGCAAGAGCGAATCTTTTCAAAAAACTTCATGTAGTGATGCACATTGTGTCTACAATTAAAAAAAAAAATTTAATTCATTTAGCTACTCCAAAATTAAAGAATGAATTACATAGTTATAAGCAAATGCCCTAATAGCTGTTGGACAGTCACTAGATGGTAGATATAACTTCTCGAATGTTTTGAACATGTCAAGCAAGTGCAACCAGGTAAAATTGGTTGAAAATCATCAGCGTGAAGTGACTGTCTTAAGTTGATTTCAAAAGACTGAATTTCATCTCCAGCATCCAAGGCAAAGGTCAAGGCAGCAGAACGTTCTGTTATCACATGGCAGTAAGAAGTATCGAAAACATCCACACCTAACTGCACCAGTTTTAGGACAGCTACTGGATTCCAACAACCCTGCACCGCTCTTAATTGTCCCTCTGGTATTTTACTCTGAAGATGATGGATTTTATACTGATTTCAAAATGATATTAAATAGTACAAACCACAACGTATTCGACAATGGGCTGCACCTCATGAAAAGGCAATAACTCGACTTCAGGTCCATTATTATGAAGGCCGTCTATCAAGATACCTTGCACTAATTCATGATGACTTTCAATGCCGTCTATGCAACGTTGTCTCGACTTCAAACAATACCCACCGGAAACTGCTGCTATTAAAAATGATTTTGCTAAAACCTCGGAGTTCTTGTGTCGCTCTACGCATTTATGGAAGAAATTTAAGGTGTTATCGACTGCATTCGTAAGTCTTTTCGTGCTGCTGGCTATGTTTGTATCACCATCAGATAAGCAGTAGTACATGTCTGGCCGGAAAGACTCCATTAGATCCATGTATTTATCAGAATTGATGAGTAGTTGCTCAGATCGTGTCAAAAGTGGCACGTGTTCTTTGAACTGATGCCCCGATTGAGTTAAATCACCCGGGTCTTGTATACCCACACATGAAATGCACTCCTTCAAACCTGTATATCAACTTGATAAAAACGTTCAAGTAATTGAATGGCACATTACTGACCGACGAACTCTGAAAGACTTCCATCGAATTCATCCATTGCTTCTTTGAAGTGGTAGATACTCGCAATCGAGATTTGTATGATTTGAGGCTCTCTGCAACAAATTTTGAATACCTCGTGAGTTATATGCGGTAGGCTTCTTCCCTGTAATAGTCATAAATTAATAAATTAAACAATTTATGTTATGGTTTTTGTGGGCTCACCCTCGTGTACAGCATGGCTAAGGGGGTTTCCATTGAATAATGCCCGCCTTCCACATCCTTAAGTACACCCAAGCGCGGGGTGCACTTATTTAACGTGCTGACTATGAATTTCATTTGATTTTCCTGCATTGATTATGTTTAATACTTACAAAAATAGATTATGTCAAATTAACGTCTACATGAAACAAAAGTGAAGCTCTAGATTCAGTTCAAACTTAGGGATTTGTATTTGATCCTACACGTAATAGTTTAAATGCTTTTTAAAGTTGAAGTTCGCTTTTTAATTCGATATTTTAATAATTCTAATTTGATTTTAAAGGATAGAAGCAATTTCTTTGAGCGTCTAATAGAAAATAGAAATGCGCTCTCGATTGTTGGTAATGCTGATTTTAATGTAACAAAATCGCTAAAAATTATGGTTTACATACATTTTCCTGCGAATTTCACTGAGGAAGAATTAATGTTAAAGACAAAATACCAGAAACTTAAGAAAAAGGTATAAAACATAACCTAATTCTCGTATGATAACGGGCTCGAGCGAAAAGCCCTCAGTGAAAATCTTGACTCTCCTCGAGATAAGTGATCATTAAGATACGTTAAAGTAAATAAATTACCATGTTTTTTAGGACGACTGAACAAAATACCTGGTTACCCTATAGGGTAAGCAGCTTCCAGTGATCTAATTGAACGGGACCGAAAGGGAGCGAGCAAATTAAGTTACGTTCCCAACTGCCGGCTAATCTCAGTGGGATAGGTCGAGGTCATACGTAACTCCAAAACAGAGGACAAAATTAAAAAATAAATAAAAGTCACTAGTATCGCACACTTTTGTCTTTATTTGTATCAGAAATGTAATCTTGTAAACAACACAGAATCCACACAAGTTTAATTAAATACGCAACGGATAACACCAAGTTAAGTGAAAAAGAACCACGAAGCGCGGATCCGCTTTTCATTCACAAACAAAAGAAAAATGAGTACCAAATCTAAATTAAATGAACTCCACAGTGTCGACATCTCTTGTCATCTTTAATTCAACGCCAGAAATATTATTGAAAGTAATGATTTTGAAAAAATTAGAAAGTGTCCGACCTTCCGTCACCCAAAGATACGTGCGCATAAGCTGTACAAAAGCCGTCGAGTAACAAACAACCGGAAGAATTGTCTACCACGTCTCAACGATGAAACAGTCAGGTCGCCCCAAATATAGAAGCTCCGGTGAAACAGAAACCTGATGAAAGAATTAAAACAGCCTAAACTGCGCACTTAGTTGCTTGTATAAATCTTACCTCCGGAAATCAGGCTTCGAAAGGCCTAGAAGAAAGCCTTAGCATGCACTTAATCAAATCTGGGAGTAATATCTTCCGTTTAAGCTTCGAATAAAGTAGACCGACATGATCAAAGCGCAAGATGGCCGACCGGAGCATCCACAAACAACTATCTACATACACGCCAAGCTTACAGCAACAAGACTGGCGCGCTTATAGACGAACACACGTTGACGAATAACCACTGGAAGGGGGGTTGTTAGGAGAAGACAATGGAATTACGCAGAAGAGTGAATGAAATGGATCAATATAGTAATGCGTCTTCGTTCAGTTCCCACAATATATAGGGTGACCCGGAAAAGTAATAATAATTATAAACAAATTTTAAAATCGTAACCAGGGGACCTCATTAGAGGACAGCACCTCCCGTACAGAATTTTTAAGAGAGGGAATTTTTTAATATAAACAATGGAGTCCCGCCGTAAGAGAAAATTCGGAATTAATTAATGTTCGTCGAACCATTTTACCGAACGGTTACGCCGCCCCCCCCTCCCTTCCATCACCATTTTTCTTGCCAACTTCGAGTTTTTTTAATATAAAATAGTCGCCAACCGCAAGCGGGTACACCAGTTATAAGTAAAACAAAGTAAAAATGTGGGTGGTGTGGGTGATGTGGCGTGGTTTAAAAAAGAACCCCATTCGCATGGAGCCCCAGGGAACGATTGGGTAAGTCCTAACTAAAGGCAAGAGGCCCTCTGCTGCTGTGTCTAAAGTCTACCCTGTCAGGTAGGAAATGATCCCTTGCATTTTCTGTCCCGTTTGTTGACTTAAAAGCCGAAGGAGTAGGCGGGGGGGGGGGGGCATCTCCATTTTCCTTTTATTCTGTTATTTTCAAATTTGTTATATAAAATAGTCGCTAACTCCTTTTCACAAGCGTGTGCATCAATCCTAATGTGGATGATGTGATGTGATCTAAGGAAGAAGGCCCTTCCCATAGAGGCCCATGGTACGATCGGAACAGTTTCGAAAGGAAAGCTGTAGTATCAACTAGGGAATCATCCCTTGTATTTTCTGTCCTACTTGTTGATGTAAAATGTGTTCTACCGGCGCGCATATGTTGTGTTGGAACGCTGCCAACGCAAGACCTCCGATATTATGGTTGCATGAAACAGTCCACCATTGCTTCCAGGAAAAACATAAATAATTACATCAGGCGGTTTTATCGTCACTGAACAAATATGATTTTCCGATAACTCATATGTCACAACAAGATTCCACGGCGCTTTCCCAGAAAAACCTTCTAAAAGAGGAACCCTATAAATACTGGCGAAACTCATTTTGTAGAGCATTAGAGTGTCATTCTAGTCAGAGGAAAGTTTCTACCCCTTGTAGTATCGTATAAACCATGTAAGTTTATTATTTGTTACTTATAACAAATGTACTACATAGTTAGTCGAGCTGCGTCCCTTATTTTTGTTATGCAAAATATTCATTGCACAGTTAGTTTTAGATCCCTACTTGCGAAAGTAGTATGAAATTTATTACGTAATTTAATGAAGCTTTAAATAGGGCCTGCTCTAAAAATAACAAGGATCACTTTAAAAGAAGATTGCTATGGCGTTGTGGATATCCGAACGTGAAAAGTTTAGAACGAGTAAGGTGTGAATGTGAACCAACTGAGTTTCAAAACTTTTGAAAACTGAACGAACAGATTGCCGATGAAAGATGTTTTTAAAGAAATGTTGCTTTGCTGAGTTCTAGATCAAATTAAACGCTGCTCAAAACACATCCGTTGGGCTCGGAATAAATAGAAGATGATTCAAGGACACGCCAGCCTAAAACTTGTTCGAATTTTGAAATGTGTAAAGAAGTGGTTGAAGGTCGACGTCTAAGGACAATAGAGGTTGCTATGACAATATCCAAATCGAGTGCCCTACACATTTTGCACGAAAAGCTTGCAATACACAAGTGTCCACAAAATGGGTTCCAGAAACTTTGTCGCCTTTTAAGAATTTTGGGTTTACTATGGCGACTCGACGTTTTTTTTTTTTTTTGATCAGTTTCAATTGATGAAATGGGGAAAGCCAAAGCAGCCAATGTCAGTGCTTGTTCTATCAACTTGAGAAGCCACGTCGTGGTATACGGGAAAGACGTTCAAATTTGTCGAAGAAATGGGTTTTGATACTTCGCCCAGCTTATGGAGTGAGGTCTTTCGTCTACTAGAAGATCTTGAATGAAATGCGTATTTTGCATCTCGTTCCATCGTTACAAAACATTTCAGAATGATCTGGAAAATTCGAATCGGAATATTTAGGGAAAGTGTCGTTCCAGCAGCGAAATAAAAATTATCAATCCCGGAAGAGATCGTGATATTTGGAGGGGCCCTTAATTTTCTGGTGTGGCAAGTTCATGAATGTGATTGATTGAGGAATAGCACGAATTTTAAATTCCGTCGTTGCGTCGATTGGACGACGCCTCCCACACCTACACCTATAACCCACCCCCCACACCTACGTAAATCCAATAAAAACCGGAAACGCAGATGAAGAGGAACGAACGGTTAACATATCGTTCGACTTCGAGAATCTAATTACCGCCAGATCCTCCGCAAAAATTAAAAACTTTGGGTCCCGAAGGAACGCCGGCCTTAAATTGGGACGTAAATTGCAATTAACTTAAAAATTATTAACTCTGCAGAACGGCACGTTTGGGGCTGAGATTTTCGCGGAAATTTTGCTACGAAATTTTAACCAAAAAGATCTCATTTAAATGTATGATGCGTCCGTTATTGAGAGAAGTTGGAGGTATGATTACCGTCCATAAATAACCGACCGTTAAACACCTACAATTAGGCTTGTTTTAATTACCTGAGGACTAATTCCGCGTGTATTAATGATGCTAGGAGCGTAAGCCATCCGTGATTTATACGTGTGTCCTGATTTACTCCTGTCATATCATACTCTGGAAACTTATAGTGATTAATGTAGGATGGGCTTTACATTTACTTTATACTTATGATGGGTTTGGCGAAAACTTTCGTATTCCGCGTATTCTTGTTCAGTTCTTTTTTGTTTTGTATTTACAATCAACAGTGTTTTTCCGTCATTCTTTAGATTTTGTTAAGTCAGTTCGTCACCTATCCACCGTTGTTCACGGGACATCCTGTAGAATCGGCCTCAATGGAACTCTTTCATGCGTTTTCTACAGACTCCAATTACCGTTGTTATTTCGCGTGTGTTTAATCAAACTTCAACAACGCGGCGATATTGTAATTACCTCGTTGCTTGCGCTATCTCATTTCGTGAGTGGCACTGATAACCAATGAAAATTGGCCAACATAATTACGCTTTTTTTATTATTATTTTGGAAAAATAGTCACGTTACTTGTACGCGAAATACACAAGTTCGTGTAGCAATTTCTTGTCCCGACTATAAATAAAGTAGGCAGGAAATTTTGTGTGAACTTCCTCTCTTTCTCTCTCGTTTGTTGTTCGTTCCCGTTAAACTAACAATAAGCCATCATGTGCACTAATACAGGGTGTCTGAAGACTTTAGACTAGGCAACCCATCAATCGAAACAGAAATGACTTCGCGTTTTCGTAACGTACTGAAAACACACAAGTAGTATAGGTTGCCTATTTTCAATTTTTCAGGCGTCACGCTTTAAAATACAGACCACAATGTAGATCAAATTACAGCCAACAATTTAAAATATGTCATAGCCGTTGCGAGGAAGTACTTTTCTGAAAGCACTTTACATATGCAATTAATATAAGAAAAAATTTTCCATGTTTTCAACTTTAGCTTTTGTCACGCCAAAAATGTGAAATGGCACGCAAATAATTTAGTTTATTAGATGACCTTGCACGATCACACGTAAAACAGACTTAATGGTCCGTTTTCACGCTCAAGCAATTTGCACAAATGTGCTTGTGCATACAAGGAAGTCGTTGCATGAAAACGTATTTTTTGCTTGCACAAGCAAAAAATACGTTTTCATGCAACGACTTCCTTGTATGTACAAGCACATTTGCGCAAATTGCTTGAGCGTGAAAACGGACCATTAACGTGACAATATACTCCGATGACCTTGATGTTATATGACGATGATTGAAAACAAACACGTTATTAAATTCTTTTTGTTGTGTCTGAACCTTCCGGAATTACACCTCGTTCCCATTAATAAATCTATTCATCCGGGCGCAGAGATATACCTCGAATGTAAACTTTAATATTCAAATTACTTACGGCAAGTTAAACTTCGTCCTAATCGTAAGGTATGCACGAGCAGGAACTTGCTTAATCTCTCTGTAACTATCACTTCAATATTTAGTGAATAAACCAAGTCATAAATCCAAATGGAGAAGCGTAATCCTTTTATTCCGAAATTTGCCAGAATGAATAAAATTGGCGCTCAAGTTCGGTTAACGCTGAAATATTCTTCGTGTGGGTTTCCAAATTTATTGCTTCCGGTCTGAAGCCGGAAGAAGTCTTAAGTGAAGTATGAGATGAGGAGAGCAAATTTAAAGCATTATTTTAAAACCGTGGGGGAATTTTACTTTACTTGCATATTTTCTTGTTAGGACCGGCTTGAGTATTGGAGCATGTTTTATGATTTGCAGGATTCAAAAAAACTTGCTGGAACTTTTATTTTGTATTTTTTTTTGTTTTGTCATCATTATTACGGCGGAAATATGTTCACTTAAAGATTATGTAAACAAACGCCTTGCTCCGCCAATATGAGGCTGAAATGAGGCTGCGTTCGGAGAATTTCCAGCTGCATATTGCATTACCAAGCAGTCGCCGAGTTGACTCGAAAAATAACTAAAAGCGTACGATCCGGGGATCGGAATATCCGGTTTAAGATGATATAGAAATAAATGGAGCTTTACGATAGGGATCACATAGCCAGCAGCCGTGTAATCATATACCGCTCTCAGAGTCTGAAGGGGGCGCAGCAACTGTTTTCAAAATAAAATCGATTGTTACATGTCTAATTTTAAATAACAAACACATGGCCTGAGTTTGCAGCGGTAGGCCAACAATTGGAGACGCCGCGTTTTTCCTTTCAGAGTGGACCACCCTCGGCTAGTTGTAAATCTGTCAGAATAACCTTATCTGGGTATTTCGAAGTTCTGTACAAAATTTAGTCACGCTGAAATCGCAGGTTGAAGTGTGTTGTTTTTGTCTGTTTCTTTTCCAAAGCTGGCGCTTTCAAATCCACTATAGATGCGCAGACACCATAAAACAAATCTCTTTGACGTTTACATTGGTTTCTTAGATTTTGTACACATTCTGTCGCGTTAAAATTGCAGATAAATGGCCCATGTGGTTAAAGATATCAAATTACATTGCGAGTTGAAACCTTCGCTGGAGTCTGTTCCCTTTCAGTCAGGCAACAGATACTTTAAAAAATGTCAGCTTTTACACTTAACCTCTTGATAAATTTTTGGGCATCTGGGATAGGCGTGCGTGTGAACTTAATGCTACTACGACTAGGATTGGTCGAAGTGATTTCAGAATTTCGCTTCAAAGTCCGAGGGGGTGTGTTTTAATTGTTTCTTGGAAGTATGGGACGGGAAGAAACTGACAGATAGCATTGACGCTTTAACGAGAACGGTCGAGTTCAATTCTCATTTGGCTTAGCAGTTTTTCCTTAGGCGTCTGTAGTCTCTATTCATTTTATAGTTAAATCATCATTTCGGTAAGGTTTAAAAAGAAGGGCAATTAAAAAAACGAACGCGTGCGCCGCGACGCGAGAGCTTTTTTAATCAGAGTGAACAGGTGCGGAAGTGGGACACGGATTATACGACTTATAATTGACATTTATTTGTATTCCTTCAGGGCACCTTTGGTGGTAACAATTGCGTAGGGATAATTTGATTTGCATTAATTCGTGACTAAAGAGTCAGCCAAGTTCATATTGACATTGCATTTAAATAACTTTGATCAAATTATTTTTATTTACCTTCACAGCGAGTACTAAACTCACTAGTGACATTCACCTTAGAAAATTTATTGGTCAGTGTTTCTTTAATTACTAGACAAATTCTGTAATTTAATCAACCAACAGCAATTAACTATTCTCCGCATCTACCTGGGAATTCCATACAGTGTCCTTTTAGAAATCATTTTACCCTTGGGGATTTTCTCCGGCAAATTGGAAACACTAAAGGTTGTTTTTCGATTTGTACAGGGAAGTCGCCAATCCCAATCACTGGCGTGGGGCAAATTGTATCTGCCGCCGAAATCACGTGTGCCAGCACAATTTAACTCAGAAATTTGAACTACATATTCCTAGCCATCTTCTTAACAAAGTTTCTTTCACACCCTGTATATGTTTTTGGGTCAAACGGTGGTCTTTGCCGAGAGATTTGTCGGTTAATTAGAAGCGATTGCCTAGAGACTGCAATGCCAAAACCACCCATAGTTGAGTGCAAAAAACAGTCAAACTAATTTCTTGCGCTATAAATTAATTAGCTAAGTTAGACGGCGAAAGAGCGACAGGTAGAGGGTCCTGGAAAACAGGCAAGTGAGTAGATAGTACTGCCCTCAAAGCAATTAATTAACGCTCTGGTGGAGGAGTAGAAGAAGTTCGGCTCACTACACTCCACCGTATTGATCAGGTTAGCTAGAGATAGGTACCCAACACCTCCTACGGGAGTCCCTGAAAAACAGATGATTGCTACTAATTTACTTGCAAATTGATCTCTGAAGGCGGCATTTTGTATAACATGCTTCTCCAGAACATCTGATTAATTCTTTAATTAACTCTATTAATTAAGTACACTGTGGTCCCACTGTGATACATTGTGCGTTGGTTTATTAAACAGAACAAGTCTTTGCGTACGATCACTGGTTGTGACGAACACTTGTACCAAGACTCAAGTTAAGTTGAAACTCAATTAATTATTAATCTAATTAAGGAGCAGAGCTCTCCAACAAACAGCTGTTAGACATTAAACCACCAACAATTGTGAAACAAAAGGAAGTACATCGCGCCGAGGTTCGAAAGTAAAAGTTGTTAAACGAGTTATACTGTACTTTCTAAAAATCGTAATTTTTGTTTATTTGTATTCATTTCAAACGCAAGGGTTTTTCGCTCATGATATCAGATCCCACAGAGGCTGATATCAGGAGTTTTTCCCATTTTTTTTTCTCTCTCTCAATTCTCTCTCTCTTAATTGTTGCGTTTTATTTTAAGTGTCAAATTCCTTGTTCTAAAGAGTTATTTGCTGCTCCATCAAAAGAACGGGTTATCATGACGTAGTTTCCTATTCACAGCGATCACGTAAGTCCTAATTAAAGGTATTATTCTGTATATCGGGTTCTCCGAAGGGTCGTTCAACTATAAACAGAAGTAGGCCAGCAAAACTAACCCCTTTTGCTGTAGCGCCGGCAGTAGACCTTTAGGTACTCAGCAGGTAGCGACCGTCTGGAAAGGACGGTTAAGAGTGCATGCAAGTGGCGTAGTAAAGCCTGGGTGTTCCTTTGGAATCTCCCCGGTCATACGGTCGGCCCAGTTATTTAAATTGACCATAAATCTTTGTTTGTTTGTACATTTTTATTGCTGCTTTACTTGTACATAACAGTCAATAAAAAAGGCTAATTAGTGGGCGTATTACAAGTCCGAAGGCGAAATTAATGTCATAGTCTGTGAACAAACTCCGAAAAATCCGTCCGTCTCTTGATGGTTAGGGTGAGAAAAACATTAATTTAATTGCAAATTTGTTATGTTATTAGAAATTAACAATTGCTTTAAGTGATTTACGAAATGCTATCTCTTCTCTCCTTCAGGTAAGTAACCATTAAGATACGTTAAAATAAATAAATCACGATAAAGACCCCCGAGCGCGTGAGAACAACATCCACGCAAGGGAGCGCTTGCGCAATCACTTATGGAGTGGGCAGCTTATATCACTCCCAGGGAAAAATGCTAAACAGGACAGCACGTCTCGCACGGAATGTCAACAATAAGCCGTCGCGGTTTCTGAAGGGATTAAAAAAATTGATTAAAGTTCACCGATCCATTTTCGTCTGGGTGTTTCCCCTCTTCAATATTTTTTTTAATTCTACAGAAATGTTTGTCGTTATCCTTTTTGTGAACGGTCGATATATTTTGCATTTTTAATTCACTTCCTACAGATTTTAAGTCCAAGAACGTAGTCCTCCGATAATGACGACACTTCTTCATTTCTACTTCTACCAATCAATGAAGATCCTAAGTTTAGAGACAGTCGCCGACGCATTCAAAAATCCCCCTTTTCATTTATCTTAAATTTTTTCGAGTTAAATCATGTTTTATTTTATTCGTGTTGGCCAACAATAAAATTTCGACTCGACAAACCTGGGCTTGCAAACAGCACGAGGAACAACTCTTAAAAGGAGTTTCACTTTTCCGCTCGCTTTTACTCTCTCGCAAAGGTCTTATTTGTTTTCGGCCTTTTGTACGCGAATGTTAAAATTCGCAGCTCGCAGTTTAAAAGCGAGGATAATTTCGTGACGCGGCGTAATTAAACATCGTTAGGTGTGTCACTTCTCGTGAAAGGATTTCATAAAATCCTGACTGTGACGGACAGCCTCAAAAGAAACAGAAGCTCCTTTTCGTAGGGGGAGGGGGAGTTCAACTGAATCCAATTTAATTGAAAATAATAAACAATATGTTGCGAAGCCGGCAGTCAACGATCAGTCGCTTGGTACATTCAAGGTTTTACACGTGTTCGGAACTCGCCCTCATCAAACTGACATATCCGGTTAGAAGTACCATTAAAAACATACTCACCTTGTCCAACGCTTAATATGGTGGGGGTACACTTCTCCGCTTGTGCCCGTCCTTGGCCTAGAACGCCTCGCCTAATGTGCAAACTTGACGAATTACAAATATTATATTTTGTGGGGGGCGGGTCTTATTATTTTTATTAATAAAGAAATAAACGATTGGCTGAAAATATACATATCAAAATGAATTAAGAATTGAAGAGCTCAAACGAAAAAATAAATGAATAAACAAAAGAGTGGCATACAACAATAATAAAACACAAAAGACAATCAACTAAGCAAGGTAAACAGACATTGAAGAATGAACTAGAAGAAAAGAAAAAAAGACAATTTACTGTGATATTGTGGTTATTTTGGAAATTTTCTGATATGCCCCACGTTTTGGGTGTCAATTTTATGCAGTGATATGGCCCCTATTTGGTGATGAGCCAATTTTATGCTGCGTTAATTTAAATGCTCTGTTCTCTCAGGGTGTTTTGCAATTTTTCTGTTCTCTTATTATGTTTCTTATTTGCTTTTTTACTTCGTTGTTTACTTGCGTAGTCTCCTGCTTCGATGGTGGATTTTGCAGTGTATCTCGTAGACCAATTCTTGCTTGTAGAGTGTATTTGTTGTGCGACAAATTTTGGATGTAGATGGATGGCACTCGCTAGCCTTCACATTCAAAATTATCTGTGTCTGGGTGTGGGTGTGTGGGTGTGCGTGCGTGAATAATAAAGAAGATATTTCGTGGAATAGAACGGAATGTATTAGTTCAATTTAAAAAAATGTTCACAAACAAATTATTTTATAAAGAAGTTCCGAGTTTTTAAAAGCAGTTTTAATTCGTTCAGGGAGTTTTTCACAAAACCGCCCTTACTTACATAAGGTTCCAAACCGGTCGCTTCACTCACTCGTACTCCGGGCCTTGTTTGTTTTAATGAGCGACCGGAAATTTTTGCTTACGGTAGATAAACACGGCGCCCTCACTTGTTTATTTTCCGAACTCCTTACTACTACCTACAGTTTCCTTCTAACACCTGGATTATCTTGACATTATTAAATAAATTTATCCTAATATTTACAATTCTGAGCTTAATTCCTACGTATTTACATATCAAAAATTCTAAATAATTTATTTATAACAAATAGTTAATTTTAAATTGCCTATTTCTAAAAATATTTACATGAAATTAAAATATTCGTAAAACTCACTTGAATTCAATAGCTTTTCACAAACAAATCCCGTAAAACACATTTAGTACATTATTCTTAATTCATTTTATTATTTGCCAAATTATCTCTTAGGAAATCAAAAAAATGTACGTGCTGCTCATAAACACCGCAATATGAACGGAATTTAGAAAAAAAGGGAAAGAATGGCATAGAACAACAAGAAAACAAACGACAATCATTTAAGCAAAGTAAATAGATACAAAATAATGAAGTAGAAGAAACAAGTGATGTGAATGGAGTTTAAACGAAAAAAAAATTACAAAGGAAAATTAAATAAAGAAGAATGGAGTAAAAGAACATATGAAGGGAGTTTAAAAGAAACAAAATTGAGGAAAGAATGGTATACAACAAAAAAAAACATACAAAAGACAATCTACTAAGCAAGGTAAATAGATATTGAAAAACGACGTAGAAGAAAAAAATATGAAGGGAGTTTAAACGAAAAAAATAAATAAATAAAGAAGAATGAGGTAGAAGAAAAAATGGGGGTTTGAACGAAAAAAAAACGAAGGGATGGCATACAACAACAAAACAAAACAAAAGACAATCAACTAAGCAAGATAAATAGATATAAAATAATGAAGTAGAAAAAAATTGCGATTGGAGTTTAAACGACAAAAAATGAAGAAGAATGACATACAACAAAAAAAAAGGTAAGCAGATATTTAAGAATAAAGTAAAAAAAATTATGAACGGAGTTTAAAGGAAAAGATAAATAAATAAAGAAGACTGAAGTAGAAGAAAAAAGGAAAAATGAAGGGGGTTTAAACGAATGAATGGCATACAGCAACAAAAAAATAAAAGATAATCAACTGTACAAGTTAAATAGACATAAAATAATGAAGTAGAAGGAAAAAGAAATATGATTGGAGTTTCAACAATAACAAAAATAAATAAAGAAGAATGAAATAGAAGAAAAAAAGGAAATACGAAGGGAGTTTAAACTAAGAAAAAAAAACCAACGAATAGCATACAACAACAACAAAACAAACACAATCAACTGAGTAAGGTAAATAGATATAGAATAATGAATTAGAAGAAAAAAGAAATATAAATGGAATTCAAACGAAAAAATAAGTAGGTACCTAAATGAAAAATAATTGAAATAGAAGAAAAAAGGAAAAATGAAGAGAATTTAAACGATCATAAAGACGAACGAATGGCATTCCACAACAAAAAAAAACAAAAGACAATCAACGAAGCAAGGTAAATAGATATACAATAATAAATTAGAAGAAAAAAGAAATGTGAATGGAATTTAAACGACAAAAAAATAAATAAAGAAAAATGGAAAAGTGGAATGAAGTGGAAGAAAAAGGACATATGGAGTTTAAAAGAAAAAAAAAATAAACGAAAGAACGGCATACAAAAACAACAAGAAAAAACAAAAGACAATCAAGTAAGCAAGGTAAATGGACATTGATGAATTAAGTAAAAGTAAACGGAAATACGAAGTGAGTTGAGGAAAATAAGTCTGGGGAAGTCGGTTTATACCCAATTGAACAAAAAATTTAAAAACAATGGATTGATTGATTGCAGAGAAGAAGCATTAACTCAGGCGTGAAATGAAGAAAAACAATCGACAATCGATCATCACCGAAAACAAGCATTATCAATATTGTGTTATCATTAATTAATAATTATTATTACTATTACTATTTTAGAGTTTGTAACTCTATTAACCGTAGTTATTAAGAAAATAAATTGTGTTTAGAGACTAGGATTTTGTAAATTTATATTGCATTATATTTCAACGACAACAGCTGCACTCGCGCATATAAATTGGCAAATGCATCCAACCTCGTTATTTCTGTTACGAGATGCGCCCAATAATTCTTCCTCCGCGTCAAATTACACAAGATGACGGAGACTTACTTCCTGCTCGTCTGTTCCAGCGCATTTATCACTTCACTATTCAGTCCTTAATTGTATTAATTTAGTGTGAAGGAATTTAAAGCATGAAAAGCGTGAAACTTCCATTCCAAGCCATTCTATTCTCTTATTGGTTAATGTCGAAATAGAAGGAGTATAAATGGGCGTTTCTTTGTCATCATTTCAAAAATGAGCTCTCTAATTGGTTGTTCTCTACTTTGAACAAATAGTAGTACCCGTTACTCTTTTCAACTTATTTTCGATTGTATTTCAATATTACAATGTTGAGTCTACCACATTTCCATTCGCCTTACTCAGCTCAACTAAACACTACCTTCGCCAGTAAAAATTTTTATTTGAAAAGCTTAAATATCTCGAAAGTGAAAGAGATGCTAATAATGAACTCTGAGTAGTTACACTCGAATTCAAAAGACTTAGGATACAGGCTTTACTCATTTCCTTATTGGTCAGTTTCGAATTCGGAGGAGTGAAACTGGGCGTTGCTTTGTGGTCATTTGAAGAACAAGCTCTCTGATTGGTTGTTCTCTGATTTGAAGAGACAGAAATAGGCGTTACTATTTTCAACCAATAAAAATATACTCTCTGCTTATTTTGCAAACAGAAAAAACGAATGTAGTCGGATTACTTTTCACGTCAACTCCCGTGAATTCAAAAGGAGAAGCGAGCTTCTTCCCGATTGGTGCGACAATGTTGCGCCCACTCCTGTTTCCTCAAATCAGGAAGCTTACACTTCAAACGACGACAAAGCGACGCCCACCGAAATCTAGACTAACCAATTAGAAAACGATTAACACCCATATTTGCCTTGACCACTCACAGACTTCATTGTTGCTTAGTGCTGTATCTCTCAGTCCCTTCGAGATACTTGACATTTTCGAAGTGAATGAAATCAAATTTTTTACTATTTCAAAAATTTTTTTTTATGGGTGAAATGTAATTAAACAAGGTCGACTTTATTATTTTTTTAAAGGGTGAATTTTTTTTTGTCTGAACGCCCCCGGACACGTTCCGAAACTTTCGCGTTCCCATTAAATTTGATTTAACGGCGTTGTTACATTCCGTCCGCCGAATTGGTGGAGGGAATTTGCCAAGCGAATTGGAGACCGCATGTTACGCTAATCCCCCGCAATTTACGCCGACGAAGAAGTCGTAAGTTTGAATTAATGTTCACAACAGTTGTTGTAGAAGTTGGTGTCCCGGAACTAACGTTCTAGAAGGAAAGAAAAACGAATCGTACACCTACACAGAAGTGTCTGCGGCAATTCTTCCAAACAAGTACCTGCATTTCTTTTGATAATGTTTAAATTTTTATATTTGAATATTCAAATTTGGGTTCTGTCTTCCAGCAAAATCATAGCCTGCCAAAAATGACTATCAACATCGCCCTGTCAACCTACCATCAAAATTGAAAACGTCACATTTTAGAAAGTCTTAAAAGTCCGTCTTAATTTTTCTTTATTCATGTTTGTGTGAACGATGCCGTTCATCATGTCGTTACTAGAAGAACTGGATATTATGAGGTGTTTGGTGATTGCCGTGTGGACGGCGCTGGTCATCGCGAATTATTACGCCTGGGGGGGAGGTCAACCGAAAAAGCAAGAGGAAAGTTCACAAGAACCAGAGAAGAAACCGGATGAACCGCAGACACAATCGAGAGAACCGGAGAGGAAACCGGAAGAACCAAGGGAAGGAGCACAAGAACAGGAGCAGTAATCCGAAAATGCCACAGAAAATTTCTAATTCATTTAGAATTTGAGTGTTGTAGATTTTACTTTGAAATTAAATTTCTGTACTTTACGACCAATTTCGTTCCTACAACCCTTTTATTTCATTCCACTTCAGATCTACTACTTCCCCATGCATCTGCGGGTCTTTCCATTTCTGGTTTCCTGAAATGTTGAAGTTGACTGGTTGTCTTCTTGTAGACACTTTGCAAAGTGGTTCTTTCAAAATATATCAGACACATCACCACTTGCTTCTTCAGGATCAAAACATTGCAAGCATTTTTTTATATACAGAATGCTTCATTGAATCTTGAAAAAGACGGTGGTGACAAGGCGAAAATGGCTACACTGTACAATAAATGATGCCAAAGCAATTTAAGACATGCCTACTTTGCTGTACCTACGTTCCAACCACGGGGGCCCTTGAGCAGTTAGGGGATGTAAGACAAACGCGTATATATTCAGCTAAAAATGAAACACGCGGTATACACATCAAAACTTCTAAGTTAGACAAGAGATTTTATTTCGGCTGCATAAACCTATTTGCGCGCCGCTGCTCGGTGAATGACTAGTAAAACAAACGTCTTGACTAAACCGCTCTGTTGCCAAGAGTCGAACATTTTCAAACTGGGAATTTATTGCTCAAAAAGCACCACTGGACCACTACTGGTAGGTGCTTGTGTTGTCTAACAAATTTAGACCCAGCTTGAAAGGCATTAAAGATGCTCGGCCAATCAAATTAAGGACAAGAAAAACTTCCATTTCAATGTAAAGGTCGCACTTCGAGATAAAAGAGTATGCGGTACGCATTAGCTTTCATTCTTTATTACTTTTTCACTTGGCCGTTAAGAGCGAAGGTGTTACCCCCACTCGAGGATCATTCTCAACAATTCTCCGTGCCCAACAGTCACTCGGTTTACTTCAAAATCATAAAATGCTTCATTTTGCTGCAATTATTTGAATAATTGCTTAATCCGAGCATAAATATCTTTTCAAGGTCGCTCTTTGAGACTTATTCGCGCTCATAAAAGCATGAGACATTATTTGCGATATACGTCAGCTCTTGTTCTTTATCCCTTTTTCACTTGGCCGTTAAGAGCGAAGTTGTTACCTCCACTCGAAGATCATTCTTAAAGATTCTCCTTGCGCGACAGCCATTCGGTTTCTTCCAAGTTCATAACAAGCTTCATTTTAGTGTAATTACTTGATCCAAGCATAAATAACCTTTCAGAAGTAGAACTGATCGTACGAACTTAAATTCCGATGTCAAAGTGGCACTTTGAGACTTATTCGCATTCATAAAAAAGTAAGACTTTATTAAAACACATTTGCAGTATCCATTAACCCTCATTCTTTATCACTTTTTTACTTGTCTGGTGAAGAGCGAAGGTTTTACCTCCACTCGAAGATCGTTTTCAATGATTCTCCGTGCGCAACAGTCACACAGTTTCTTTCTTGCAAAATTATTTTGCTGTAATTACTTGCATAATTACTTGATCCGAGCATAAATAACTTTTCAGAAGTACAGCTGATCCTACGAGCTTAAATCCCGATGTCAAGGTCGCACTTTGAGACCTATTCGCATTCATAAAAGAGTAAGACTGTATTAAGGCACATCTGTGGTATGCGTTTAGCACCTTTTTTACTTTGCTAGTAGAAAGCGAAGTAGTTACTTGCACACGACGATCGTTTTCATCGATTCTCCGTACGCAACAGTCATTTATTCCATTCATTAGCTATAGTTCTACGTAACAGATAGTGAATTTGGACACAAATATACATAACTCGAAAACTAAGACGTCAATTGTTTTTATGGTTTTACGTGTACAGTATTTCGATTGTTATTTGTTTTTTTTTAATATACAGGGTGTCCCCTAAATAAGGGGCCCATAATACGAGGGCTAACACAATGGTGCATATAGAGTCCGCGAATGTAAATGAAAGTGGTCTGCTTTTTAATTTTTTTAGGAAATTTTTCAAAGAAATTACGATCGGAATACGGTCCTGTTTTGCTTATAAACTCTATACGTCTAAATGTTGGTTGCGAGTCGTCAGGATCGCAATGGGGCCCCCAAGCATATTCTGTATAGCTATTTCGGCCCTAATTGGGGCCTCATCAGCAGAACAGTAGCTCGAGAACTCCACTGCAACCCCAACAACCAACAGGATATACGCACGCTTAGCGCGTGAATGCAAACATGTGAAATAATCGCGCCGCAGCACAATTATTTTCCGACTTATAATTCGTGTCGTGAAAGCAGATAGCAACAATGCCGTCGCCTCAAAAGCTAACACGCACGAGATGGCAGTCGAAGCGGATAAAACGTGTCAACGCAAACATGCATACAGAATATGCTCGGGGGCCCCATTGCGATCCTGACGACTCGCAACCAACATTTACATGTTTGCGTTGACACGTTTTGTCCGCTTCGACTGCCATCTCGTGCGTGTTAGCTTTTGAGGCGACGGCATTGTTGCTATCTGCTTTCACGACACGAATTATAAGTCGGAAAATAATTGTGCTGCGGCGCGATTATTTCACAACTCTATACGTCATAGATAAGCGGATGTGATTCAAAGCGAAGAAAATTCGATAATAAAACTGACCTGCTCAACATAATGACACATATTGCTGAGGTCTTTTGGACTACGATTGTTATGTCGTTAGTTACCGTGATGTCTATAGCAAGTATTCGAAATGCCCTCCGTTGCGCAGGTCAGGGAAGGCAAGTTCGTACTCAGTATTATACTTTAGCATATCTCCCAAACAATGCTGTTTTCGAAATTTTATTAGAAGAAAAAAAGTTATTGTATATGGTCACCTATCCATTGCTACCGTATGGCCCCTTATTTATGGGACACCCTGTATAGTCAGATTTTTTCGATTTAAATACCTCGATCGTCATTTGTTTATTTTTAAGTCAACAAGGAATCGGCTAAACATATTGATTTCTTCCGAAAATGTAAAACGCTTCATTTTACCTGTAATCCATAGCACACTTCGTAAAAAAATGTGTGGATCCGAACCGAAATATTTTTCCATCCCAGTTTTACATATTAAACAGTTCGATTGTCGTTTGTTTCTTTTTTTAAATCAGTGCTATCACAACTACAAGAATGATCGTGATCTAATTTGATGTTTGTAAGTCGCCGTAAGTTTCGGAGTTTGATCACACGCTGCTGCAACATTCATTCTTTTGAATGCTAATTAGGCCTTCGAACTCTGGCGATGTTCACGACCATACAATTGTATGTACAACTGTACGATACCTATCGTAAAAGTCAGTCGCCTTTTATGTCGTTTTATACCGGAAATTCCGATTACAAAACATCTTGCACGTAGGCTACTTGCCCTATGAGTCGTCGTGACTTTCTTAAATCGTCCGCCCTTATAAAAAACGTATAATTTTTTCATGTATTCGAATCGAAATACTTTCTCATCCCAATCCTACGTATGAAATAGTTCGATCGTCATTTGTTTATTTTCAATTTAGTGCTACCACAAGTACAAGGATGATCGTGATCTACTCTGATATTTGTAAGCCGCCACAGGACGTGACGATTACGTTTACAAGGAATCATTCAGACACATCGATTTCTCCCGAAAATGTAAAACGCTTCATTTTACCTATAATTCATAGGCTAAGAGATTTTTTTACTTCAATTATTTTCAGGATCCCCTTCATACGAAAAACGTAATATTTTTTACGGGTTCGATTCCAAATATTTCTTCATCCCAATTTTACGTATTGATAGTTTGATCGTCATTTGTTTATTTTCGAATGATCGTGACCTATTCTGAAGTTTGTAAGTCGCTACAGGACGTGACGAACACATTTACAAGGACAAAATAAATACAAAAAAAATACAAAATGCTTTATTTTACCTGCAATCCACCGTGAAGAATATACGTGATTTTTTACGGGTTCGATTCCAAATATTTTTTCATCCCAATTTTACGTATTGAATAATTTGATCGTCATTTGTTTATTTTCGAACGATCGCGATCTATTCTGATGTTTGTAAGTCGCTACAGGACGTGATGAACACATTTACAAGGAAACGCTTGGACATATCGGTTTCTTCCGAAAAGACAAAACGCTTCATTTTACCTGCGATCCATCGTGAAGGATATACATGATGGTGACCTTGAAATAATGCGTCAAGGTGAAAGAAGGTCAATGAATGAGATCTTAACATTTTTAGAAGCTACATTTACAGTCATTTTTGAGAATAAATACAATAAATTGAATCTCAAGGTCATTCAAGGTCCTGTAACCCAAGGAAACTATACCGTAAGTGGAATTCGAAGTCCAGTCACAGTGGAAATTAAATTAATTGTGCCGCTCTGTACTACGACGTATCTAACTACATATAAGCTGCGAGATGTTTGCGTAGAGTGAGACAGCGCTGTTTTCACTGAATGGACTTCGATTTACACTTACGGTATATAGAAATATAAATATTTTCTGAATCAAGACCTTTATTTCATCTTGCACTAATATCAAGGTCAAACTAATACGTCCTTCAACTTTTACCTGAAACGTTTGTTCTTATTGGTCTTTATTTTTTTATATGTTTGGGCGTCTCAATTTTAATGTCACATCCTGTACGCGAAACAAAACCAAATCTGTCAAAATTAATGTTTTATTATAAAAAGAAACCTAATTTCATCGAACTCTTCAATCGTAAGCTCATCAAGAGATGCTTTTTCGTTATACATTTTTTACTTGACCGATAAAGAGCGAAGATCATTTTCAACGATTCTCCGTACGCAGTTCCATTCGGTTCCATTCTAAATCGTAACACAACAAAAAATTGTTTCCTCACAAAAATGTTATTTTTATCTGCGTCAGCTCGACGTGTTTTTCAAACATAATTTTTTTTTTTTAGAAGTGGAACGTGGGCTTTCATAATTTATTTCCTCAATCCGAAATGCACTTTCAAAATGTTAGGCATTCAACGTTTGTAGAGGCACGTACGGGGCGCGAATCAAAGACCTGCTTAAAACACTCGAAATCCAGGACACGCGCGGGCGAAACGGAAACTAATTTGATTGCCAAGGCGCGAGGAGAGAAAGGCGACGCACGTTATGGAACTGACGGGAAAATATTCGGGAATGAATTTTTTTTTCATCGGCCGATGGATGAAACGTCGAAATTGACATGCAATTTTCCAGGTCGCGCACACACACAACGCACAGCACAATGCCTGTGAATTCAAGAGAGATAAGAACCGGGGAAAAAATCAAACATTTCTAATTTTATAAACATCAGGACCGTACGCTACAAATTGCTTGATGCATCACTTAATGGCAGCATCACTTGATGTCAGCATAAAATGAAACTTCTTTTTCGTTGCAGTTTTATTAGAAACTCGGGGCGCAGTTTTAGGAGCATATTAAATTCTGGTTTGCAGCATTTCTTGCATGCGTGACACGAGGCCGTCGGGTCTGGCATTAAAAGCTCGTCCTGAAATGAACGATCGCGTTTCATGTTCCTGTCGATCGCTTTTAATTATGTCGTAGATGGAGCTGCTCCACTCGAAATTAATTCGAACGCGAAGCCCTTGTTTACGACGTTGTAGCTTATAATTGACTCCTTGTTGAGATTTTCATTGTAAAGGAATTCAAACATTAAAAAAATATACTTGGTAATTTACATTTTTTGTAAGTAATAAATTGATCTTCGTGAAAGGATTTGTAAGAAACCAGCATTTCGTAAATCATTAAGTTCATTGCGTAAGTTAAATACGACCGCGGAAAATTTGCCCACCTAGAAATAACGTAAACAAACGACTTGTTTTGCAATAAAACTACATTTGGAGAATTTCAGTGGCATAGGTAATTCATGAAAAAAGAACGGCGTTATGCAAGCATAAGAGCGGACGATGACTCATAGGGCAATTAGCCCAGATTAGCAAGATTTTCCGTAATCGGAATTTCCGGTACAAAACGATATAAAAGGCGACTCAGTTTTACGATCGGTATCATACAGCTAGTAGTCGTATGGTCGAGAACATTTCCTAGAGATCAACGAAAACTTTGAAACGCGAACTAAAAAAATATTTCTTTAAGCAACGAATATTTAGAATATTTATTTTTTTATAATTATGTGAAATGCTCTTTCTGACCTGTGTAATCACGTTGTATATGTATGTGCTTACTACACCAATAAGTATCTTATCTTATCATATCTTATCTTAACACAATTTAATAGATTAATAATTTAAAAAAAAAACAAAAAAAAAGATAACAAAACAAAGAATATAAATATAAAACAATAGCGACAAAACAAATAAAACGAAATAATAAAAATTTAAAAAATAATCAAATTAAAAAAAGAAAATACCAAAAACAAAAGACAATCGATTTTACAACACAAAAAAAATTGAAAAGAATGGTGGCAAAACAAAGAAAAAATAATAAAAATTCAAGAAAGAACAAATTCAACAAATAATGAAAACAACAGACAATCGTTTTTATAACACAATTTAATAGATTAGTTATTTTTTTTAAACAAAGAAAGATGACAAAACAAAGAAAATAAAATAATAAAAATTTAAAAATAATGATAACAATAAAAATAAAAGCAAAAGACAATCGATTTTACAAGACAATTTAATAAATTAATAAACTTAAAAAAAAACAATTTGAAAACAATGGCTACAAAACAAATAAAACAAAACAGTAAAAATTAAGAAATAATCAAGTTGAAAAAAAATAATAAAAACAAAAGACAATCGATTTTACAATACAGTTTAATAAACTAAAAAAAGTAATTTGAATGAATGGTGGCAAAACAAAGAAAAAAAATAATAAAAAATCAACAAATAATGAAAACAACAGACAATCGTTTTTATAACACAATTTAATAGATTAGTTATTTTTTTTAAACAAAGAAAGATAACAAAACAAAGAAAATAAAATAATAAAAATTTAAAAATAATGATAACAATAATAATAAAAGCAAAAGACAATCGATTTTACAAGACAATTTAATAAATTAATAAACTTAAAAAAAAATTTGAAAACAATGGCTACAAAACAAATAAAACAAAACAGTAAAAATTAAGAAACAATCAAGTTGAAAAAAAAAATAATAGCAAAAACAAAAGACAATCGATTTTCTAACACAGTTTAATAAACTAAAAAAAGTAATTTGAATGAATGGTGGCAAAACAAAGAAAAAAAAATAATAAAAAATCAACAAATAATGAAAACAAGACAATCGATTTTATAACACAATTTAATAGATAAATAATTAATAAATTTTTCTAAAAAATCAGGAAGGTAACTAAACAAAAAAAAATAAAATAATAAGAATTCAAATATAATAATAATAATAAAAATAATAGTAAAAAAATTGATTTTACAACATAGTTTAATGAATTAAAAAAATATATTTGAAAGCAATGGTGACAAAACAAAGAAAACAGAATAATAAAAATCCAAAAATAATCAGATTTTAACAAATAATGAAAACAAAAGACAATCGATTTTGTAACACCATTTAATAGATTAATAAATTTAAAAAAAAAAACAAAGAAACGTGACAAAACAAAGAAAATAAAATAAAATTCTAAAATAATGATATAAAATAACGGACATTTAAGTAGCGACATCTTTCGATCGCTTGTTGACCTGATATTGCAGTAGGATTGACAAATTGAAGCCAGTCCGCTACATAATAAGTCATCCCAATGCAAGGCGGCCATGTGCTGTCAAAGCATATGAGAATTTTGAAAATTTTTGTGCAAATCGGTTTTGATTGCAGGAATCCGCTGCAATCAAAATTTTGCACAAAAATTTTGATAATAATAACAGTAACAAAAACGTAAAAAAGGCGTAATTAGCATTCAAGAGAATGTCATATGTGATCAAACTCCAAAAATCCGTCCGTCTCTCTGTATGTCAAACCATGGCTTGGTGAGAAAACATTAATGCAAATACACATTTGATGAAAAAGAAGGAAAATAGAACATAAAATATTTGGAGTAAATAAAATGTAAGAAATCGGCAATTTGTAAATCAATTTTTTAAGTGCTTAACACGGTCGGTTTCCTTCCAATATAGTTTTCATTTTCAAGTGTAAAATGAAAGACATGTTAAAACAAAACGTTTAAGCAAACGACGAGCACGTGCTCGCAGGTGATAAAATAAATGTCACTTGACCACAGTTGATGATAGATATCAGCTGGTAGCTGTATGGTCGTCAACATCACCAGAGAAGTAATTAGCATTCACCGAGTATCATAGTGCGTAGTCAAACTCCAAAAATCCGTCCGTCTCTCTGTATCCAAAACCATGGTTTGGGTGAGAAAACATTAATTCATTTGCCAATTTTTCTCTCTCTGTATCCAGGGTCCAGAGTTGGGTGAGCAAACGCCAATTTAATTTCCAAATAGTTATTAGTAACTAACAACCGCTTTAATAGATGTACAGAATGCCGATTTCGTTGAATAAATTTGATAATAAAAGTGTTCGTTTTCATTTTCGTGTTTCAGAGCAACGAGGGAAATTTTTTCACTGAGAATATAGCTCTTGAGAAATGTCGAAAGGCGAAAACTCAGTGATTGCCGATGGAATTCAGAGATGTCGCTACTTCCAATAAAAAAAAAGCTTTCGGTCTTTATTTTGCTTTCTTTGGGAATGAAGGGCATTTTTTCACCGAAAATAAATCTCGAAAGATGAAAATCAGGATACTTCTTGAAAATGATTGCCAATGGGATTCAGAGATGGCGTTGCTTGCAAGCAAAATATTTTCTTTGTTCATTTTCGTGTTATTAAGAACACTCCTTCAGTTTTCGGAAATATTGTCCTTAGAGAAATGAAGATTCAAAATCAGAAGACTTATTGATAGTGATCGACAATAGCGTTCAGAGATGGCGCTGCCTGCAAGCGATAAAGTTTTCTATTCATTTTCATGTTGTTGGGAAAACCTCCTCGTCTTTGAGAAATGGGAAATAACGACGTTTCATAATCAGAGGACTTATTAAAGTGATTGCCAATACAGTTCAGAGATGGCGCTGCCTGTAAACAAAAAAAAGTTTTCACTTTCTTTTTTTTTGAGGAAAGAAAGAAATTTCCTCTGTTTTTGAGGAACCTGGACGGTTCAAAATCAAGATATTTATTCAAAATGTTTGCCAGTAGGATTCAGAGATGGCGCTGCTTGCATGCAAGAAATTTTTCAGTTCACTTTCGTGTTTCTAAGAAAATATTGTCTTTGAGCAGTGTGAACATCAGAAAACTTATTGAAAGCAATTGACAATAGGGTTCAGAGATGACGCTGCCCGCAAACAAAAAAGTTTTCTATTCATTTTCATGTTTTTAAGAAAACCGCCTCGTCGAAAATATCATCTTTGAGAAGTGGGGAACAATGAAGGTTCAAAATCAGAGAACTTTAAACTATGATAGTGATTGCCGATATGGTTCAGAGATGGCGTTGCTTGTAAATGTTTTAGAAATTAACAACTGCTTCATTTGATTTACAAAATGGTGTTTCTTCTCGTTGAAAGGTTAATTTGAATTCGTTTTGCATTGTGTTGTACGATATTACATTTAAATTTTACGTTTGTCTAAATTATGCTCTTTAAACCGAATTATTATAAGTATTCATTTTTGTTCTTTCTTAAAATTGTTACATGACTTTGACTTATTCTTTTAATACTGTTTAGAATTTCGCTTTATGCCAAATTCTTAGAGTAGCACAGCGTGCCGACGAGGCCTTGAAAAATCGATAAACCTGAAAGTAAAGGATAATTAATTCATCCCCTTTCTTTCATCATTTTTAGCCACCCGGATCTAACTCAATAATGGGTGTTGGTTAGGGTTGGATTTTGGGACCCCCACTGTTTTTGTTGTACACCAATAGTAACGCTTTTCTCCAATTTCTAACTCGTCGTATTGTTACGATATAATTTACATGTCAAAAATGAGGGACGTAGTCGACTTAAATAATATATTTATTAAAAGTAAAGGACTGGAACTTACATGGTTTGCGCCACACTAGATTACAAGGGGGGAAGAACACTTGAATGTTTTACAAATGAAATTACCGAGTATTTATAGGGTTCAGTTTTAGAAAGTTCGAACAGGAGCGCTTATGCAATCTGTGGATGATTCATCGGTGACTCATGCTAGCGATTGCTTGGAGGGTGAACCGCCTTGTGTATTTTGTTTATATTAACTCAATTTGTCTTGAATTTTTGCCAAGCATAAGCGAATTGTTTGACGCCATCCGAGGTCGTACTTTGGCGACGTTCTAATTTCCTTGTCACAGTATTTAGATAAATTAAAAAAAAGTTTTCGACTGATTGACGATTTCCCTCGAAGTTAAACCCCTCTTAATATTATTTTTCCGCGCTAGTATAAATCAGTTAAACCGCTTATCAATGGGCCGTGGAAAGAAATCAGACAGACTCATCATTTTTCACTCCGCTGAGAATAAATCTCTTTGCGTTTGTGAGCAGCCAAGTTCAGGCGTAATAAATTATATTTAAAAATGACTCCGTTTCGTCGTCGTGCAGACCGCGAGATTAATTTTCAAATCCGTTCCACATCAGCAGACCGGATGAAACGGAGAAGAGAAATCCCTGCCTGCCGGCGCACGGCAAAAAAATAAATAAAACGAAAGCGATTTTTATTTTGTTTATAAAAGGAGTGGAAACTTTGGATTTTTCCGAATAGAGGACGATCGTTCCTTTGAAATGCGCGTCGCAGAGGTCCTACGTTAATTTAAAACGATTTAAAATCGGGTGAACACAAAGCCGGGCTTAACGAAAAAAGTCTCTTGATGAGCTTGCGATTAAAGAGTTCGATGAAATTATACTTTCTAGGGTGAAACGTTTCTTTTTATAACAAAACGTCGGGTCGTCAGATATTTTTTTGTTTGTTTTATATACAGGGTGCGATAAAGACAAATACAAACAAGCGTTTCAGATTAAAGTCGCAGGACGTATTCAAATTTTTAAATACATTCGTTCTAATAACAAATTATAACGATTATAAACTCAAGGTCATTCAAGACCAAGTGATCTAAAAAAAATTTACAAACATTTACAAATTTCATGCGTCAATGAAATAAATTGAGAATCACCCTGTATCAACGATCGGCTACAGATAGAAACGCAAATGTTCTTTTCAATTTCAATTTCTGTGTAAACGAGTGTGTTTAGACTTCTCTTTAAATTAGTTTTTTGTACAATATAATTTCCCAAAAAATACCCTAATGTGAAATGTCACCGAAAGTTGCCGTCACGCGGATGAGGAGCGCCATAAAAGCCGGGGGCCTTTCATGCGAAATCTCTCGTCTTTTTATTTTCCAGATCAGTCATCTTGATTGGTAAAGATATTCGAAGAGTTCAAGTTACGCACGAACCCCTCGGAATAATCAAATATGTACACCTTCCGAAAGAAATGAGATGATTTCAAATGTTTGTTTGTGTTCGTTGATTGCGTTTGTTGTTTCGAGCAAAACGAATTAAATAAATATAATTTGGCAAGGCAAGAAGTGAATTGAGTTGAAAATTAAATCCCCCGAGAGAGCTGAAGCTTTAACAAAAAAAACTAAGGGGGTGAGGATTTTTGGCAATATTCGATCTCTTGAAACGCCTATAACAAGTTTGTTAAGCTTATAATTTTTTTTTGTTTTTGCTTTGTGCAATAATTGTAATATAAAAAAGGCACTTGCTGATTAATCTTTCTTTTTTTTAATTTGCATCAAATGGAATCATAGATTGTAGATAACTGGGTGCCATCTAAGTGTTCACAAAAAATGAATTTGAATTTACCGCCAGTAGTAAAATGGCGGCAAATTTTTTCCAGTCGCAGAAATAATTATTTCCACGCAAGTTTCCATTTATCCTAACCCACCTTAAATGCAAATTATCTTTAAACTTGCCAGCAGGCAATTATGTAAAATGTCGTCTTTGTGCGTGAGAAGTTTGTAATTCGTCTTTTACATTATGTTAAATCATCGAAAATTTAACTTTGTAAGTTTCGATGTTGACAGAGACGGCGGCTCCGAAGTTCGCAAACTATTCCATCTAACTTTCACCTAAGTCGGGCTGCTCCCATTTCGGTGAGATTTAAATCGTCGATGGAAGTTGACGTTTTACATAGTTTCGGCTTCGACAGTATTCAGGGAAGCCCTTTGTAGGTAAGGTCGTGGGGATGAAAGATAAAGAGTTTCTCCATAATTAACCCCAGCCGCGGAATTTTCTGAATTATTATTATTCTTCGTTGTCGGAGGTTGTAGTTCTTGGACTCAAAAGCTGTAGAGAGTGAATTAGAAACGCAAAAGTATTACGACCATATTACGACCTAAACTGCGCACAAATTTGCTTACAAATCCTGCCTAACTTACTCGTATACGCAAAAATCAGGCTTCGATGCGCATAGAAGAAAGCGTACACTTATCAAATCTCAGAATAGTATCTTTCGTTTAAACTTCGATCAAAACGAACCAGATTGATCAAAGCAACAAAATGGCTGAAGCGCCCACAAACGACGATCTGCGCGCCATGCGTGGAGCAACAAAACTGGCGCGGTCGTACACGATTAGGCGTTGACGAACAAACACTGCAAGGGGCGTTGCTAAGAGATGACAGTCGAATTACGCAGGAGAGTGAGTGAAATAGAACATTATCGTATAGCGTAAGTTACGGCCTTTTTTGTCTAGTTGTGGTATCTTGTGAAATGAAAGAAAAACAAGTAACGTATTTTTGGTTCCCACATAATACAGGCTGACCCGAAATACTAGAAATAAGTATAACGAATTTTCCAGCCGTAACAAACTCCCGTTCACAAAAGGCGGTCGGCGATAAATTTATTATTAAATAAAAACTTTTGATGATGATTAAGAAAATTTAATAATAATAGGAAAACAAAAAAATCCTATTTCTCTCTCTGTATCCAGGGTCCAGAGTTGGGTGAGCAAACGCCAATTTAATTTCCAAATAGTTATTAGTAACTAACAACCGCTTTAATAGATGTACAGAATGCCGATTTCGTTGAATAAATTTGTTAATAAAAGTGTTCGTTCTCATTTTCGTGTTTCAGAGGAACGAGGGAAATTTTTTCACTGAGAATATGGCTCTTGAGAAATGTCGAAAGGCGAAAGCTCAGTGATTGCCGATGGAATTCAGAGATGTCGCTGCTTCCAATAAAAAAGCTTTCGATCTTTATTTTGCTTTCTTTGGGAATGAAGGGCATTTTTTCACCGAAAATAAATCTCGAAAGATGAAAATCAGGATACTTCTTGAAAATAATTGCCAATGGGATACAGAGATGGCGTTGTTTGCAAGCAAAATATTTTTTTGTTCATTTTCGTGTTATTAAGAACACTCCTTCAGTTTTCGGAAATATTGTCCTTAGAGAAATGAAGATTCAAAATCAGAAGATTTATTGATAGTGATCGACAATAGCGTTCAGAGATGGCGCTGCCTGCAAGCGATAAAGTTTTCTATTCATTTTCATGTTGGGAAAACCCCCTCGTCTTTGAGAAATGGGAAATAACGACGTTTCATAATCAGAGGACTTATTAAAGTGATTGCCAATACAGTTCAGAGATGGCACTGCCTGTAAACAAAAAAAAGTTTTCACTTTCTTTTTTTTTGAGGAAAGAAGGAAATTTCCTCTGTTCTTGAGGAACCTGGACGGTTCAAAATCAAGATATTTATTCAAAATGTTTGCCAGTAGGATTCAGAGATGGCGCTGCTTGCAAGCAAGAAAGTTTTCAGTTCACTTTCGTGTTTCTGAGAAAACTCCTTCGCGGAAAAGATTGTCTTTGAGCAGTGTGAAGAAATGAAGACTCAAAATCAGAAAACTTATTGAAAGCAATTGACAATAGGGTTCAGAGATGACGCTGCCCGCAAACAAAAAAGTTTTCTATTCATTTCGTCGAAAATATCGTCTTTGAGAAGCGGGGAACAATGAAGGTTCAAAATCAGAGAACTTTAAACTATGATAGTGATTGCCGATATGGTTCAGAGATGGCGTTGCTTGTAAATAAAAAAGTTTTCACTTTCGTATTTTTGAGGAAAGAAGGAAATTTTCTTGCCGAAAATATTGTGTTTGAGGAACCTGGAAAGACGAAGGCTCAGAATCGGGAATCTTATCCAAAAAGATTGCCAATAGAATACAGAGATGGCGCTGCTTGCAAAGAAAAAAGTTTGCGGTTCATCCTCGCGTCGTTAAGTAAACTCTTTCGCGGAACATATTGTCTTTCAGAAGTTATAAAAACGAAGGCTCAAAATCAGTATTTAAAGTGATTGACAATAGGTTTCAGAGATGGCGTTGCCCGTAAACGAAGAAGTTTTCTATTCACTTTCATGTTTTTGGGAAAACTTCATCGTCGCAAAATTGTCTTTGAGAAGTGAAAGGCAATGAAGGCTCGAAATCAGAGGACTTATTAAAGTGATTGCCAATAGGGTTCAGAGATTGCGTCACCTGTAAATAACAAAAAGTTCCACGCCGAAAATTTTGGTTTTGAGAATTCTTGAAAGATGAAAGCTCAAAATAATTGCCAATGGGATTCACAGATGGCGCTACTTGCAAACAAAACATTTCGTGTGCAGAAGTTACTGTCATTGTTAATATAAATGAGAGTTTAAATAACTAACGACAACTAAATAAAAGTTGCATCACTTCTCCAAAAACTTCTTCGCAAAGTGAGGTTTGTATCACAGCGCCGTCTTTTGTCCGACAGAAAAATTAATTTTGTTGCCTTTTCCAGGAAAAATAAATCAAATTAACATTTAAATGAGAAACTGCGTCAAATTCTCCAAAAATTTGTTAATAAACTGGCGCTTGTTTCTCAACGCCATCTTTTGATCAAGTACAAAATTGGACTTGTTACCCCTTCGAGGCAGAATAAATTAAATGAACAGTTTTCTTTAATGAAATTGTTTTCTCTAAATAAAAATTGAAATAAATTCTTCAAAAAATTTATTCACAAACAGGCGCTTGTTTCTTAGCGCCATCTTTTGGCCAATCGGAAAATATGTTTTTAGGTATCGTTTTAAGGCAAAGCAAAAGAGATTAATATTTTTTATTCGTATTAGTTTCTTTAAATAAAAATAAAATTCTGCGAAAATTTGTGCACAAACTTGAGCTTGTTTCTCAACGCCATCAAAGCGCAAGGAGAGCCACGAGGGCTCAACACTAAATTTTTTTTTAATAGTTCCGGAACTGCGACGGCTTATTGCTTACATTTTGAAAAGTAAAATGCCCACGCCCCCTTCGAGACGTGCTGCCATCTTTAACGTTTTCCTCTGATGGACCTGTCCAAATAGGTCTTGAGGTTATCGTTAGGGTTGTTTATGTTATCCTAAGTAAATGACCACTTATCTGAAGGAGGTCCTGTGTTGAGACTGGACCATTTCCTGGCGACAGTTATCGCCTGAGATTGTTTACGTTAAAAAGTAAAAGTGAAACTCTTTCGAATTTTTGGCCGTTTATATCTTCATCCCAAGTTTTAAAGAGTTTTAAAGGATGGCGGGTCTTTAGGGAATTTGAGATTCTACAAATTATCCAGACATACTTCGTTTTTTGCACCATTCATAGAAGAAAGCAGCTAGTTTTGATTGGACCTTCTTCATGAAGGGATGTGGGTTAACCCCATTTACTTTCGGCTTAGGAAATTGCCAATAATTCAATCAATTCTTTCTTTTTTCAGCTCGGAAGATGATCCTCGTGCAACGACCCTCCTGAAAAATGCCTGCGTCAGACATCGGGAAGATTCAGAATCTACTGTTTCGGGTCCCGGAAGATCTGAAAAGGGCGACTTTTATTTCCTTCCGAACCGTGCCCCGTGTAGGTAAGTGACATAATTTAGTCCTTCGTATAACACGGCGCTTAACGGCGAAAGCAAAAAACAAAGTCGTAAAATTTCTCCGCTCCCAGCGAAAGCGCCCCTATTGTATCCACTAATGATAATACATTTAACACAATTTATCCTTTTCACGACGCTTTTGTTATCAAGAGACGGCGGACGTCCTCGTACGTACTTACAAGCTGATTTAATGTGCGATCTATTTGTGGAAGAGGGAAGATAGATCATATGTCCACCACCTGCCTCGCCTCGTCCATTTATTTATATGTAGGGGGAAATTTGGGTCAGTTACTTCTTGTCGTAGGATAAAGAAAATTAGTTGAGCGTGGCTGTGAATTTATGGTCGCAAATGGTAATAACTAACGGGACTACATCCTTTTGCCGTCTTAAAAGTGGGTCAGTTCTACGTACACACAATTTCACGCTGGAGTAGTCAGCCTATTACATTACATTTTCTTCGCCCTTACGATTTTTTAGGTCATCGTCTGGCGCGGTAAAGTTAATCGGCTTCCGAGGGTTAACAGAAATTAGAAAACTCAAGCAGATGGAAGCGACACTTTTAAATAGGTCACCAACAGAACAGAGAGGAATGACCTGTTAATAGTATCAAATTAAACCGTAGTGGATAGGCCACCAACAGAACATAAAAGAATGGCCTGCTAATTACATCAAATAACAAAGGGGGTGAAATGTTGGAAATTCACAGTGAGAGATTAACAAAGAATACGAGCCATTTGTAGCAGGATTATTAACCAAAACATAAATAAATAAATATCACATAAGGGGTGTCCTAATTTGAGGTTTAACGGCAAGGCATCAAGAAAAAAAAATTTTTAAAGGTAGATTGATATCAACTTATAGTGAAGACATGGGATTATAATATCGCCTCTAGCACGTTTGCAGTTTCCACTCTCTAGATGAAATTTTGAACCACTTTTTCCAATAAGGGTTGCGCTTAGTTGTTTGCGGTTTCTTAGCCGTAGACCATATCCTTTAAATAACCCCAATGGAAAAAATCCGTTTGAGGAGTTGTGAAGACATAGGATTATAATATCGCCTCTAGCACATTTGCAGATGTCCACTCTCTAGATGAAATTTTGAACCACTTTTTCCAATAAGGGTTGCGCTTAGTTGTTTGCGGTTTCTTAGCCATAGACCATATCCTTTAAATAAC
Source organism: Dorcus parallelipipedus (assembly GCA_958336345.1). Classification (NCBI taxonomy): domain Eukaryota; kingdom Metazoa; phylum Arthropoda; class Insecta; order Coleoptera; family Lucanidae; genus Dorcus; species Dorcus parallelipipedus. The sequence goes on along the minus strand of OY284479.1, from coordinate 37,962,511 downwards.
CCCAATGGAAGAAATCCGTATGAGGAGTTGCTGTTGATAATACTACTTTCACATTACGCCCACCATTTCTAGAGCGAAGTAGTTCATACGGGGAAGATGTGAAGGAACATTGGAAAAAATACTGTTTGAAAAGAAAACATTAATTTAATTTAATTTTAAAGAGTTTCTTTTGTTTAAAATGTGTCTTGAAAAATTAATAGCCCCAAATTAACGTTTTAAACGAAAATAAAACCGTTTAAAACAATTTATTTCTTTTTAAAAATTGACTGATAAAAGTTGAAAAATGTTTGCATGGTTATTAGTTACATCATTATGTTTACTAGGTATACTATAATAGTTATTTAGTTACATCACATCATTGTGGTTACTAGTTGCATCAAAGTGTGAACGTTAATAATACTTGAAGGACCTACTCGGCAATCTGACAGCTGATGCGAAGACAGAGTGGATGTCTTAAGGTCGGACCTATTCGGATTATTTCTAACAAAATGAATGCGTTGAATTAAAACAAAGTTAACTTTAATTAGCGTTGATATTCATTTTGGTTGTGAGCGAAAAGCGGATCCGTGCTTCGCGTTTTTTTTTTTTAATTTAGAATTTCCATATCGCTGGGTAAAAAACAACACAAATTTACTTCCAAACGAGCTATTATTTACAGTATATTTTCAACGAGTAAAGAATAAACAGGAGAGATTCATACTAACAGTAGTTTCTTGTCTAAAGTGGTAACTAAGTATAACCGATGTACTATCGCGGCCTTATAATTTCGCACGATTTAATTTTCCGCTGTAAATATTAACTGAACATGTTGCGTCGTTCATAGTTGAGGTGCATTTATATGCACAAATAAAGGCACAAATAAATGCACCAATAAAGGCAAGAGTGCCAGAACTAGTGACTTTACGTATGACCTCGACCTGTCCCATTGTTTAGCCGGCAATTTGGGACGAACTTAATTTGCCCGCCCACAATTTGTAGGTAGGTAGTAACGAATGGAAATAAACAACCGGTTTAAAACAAAACCCACTCAGTCTTGATTGCTGACAGAGAGACTAAAAACGTATATAAAATGAAGATTTTATGAAAAATAGAAGGAATAACTAAGTTAAACAAGATAAGAAACGAAGAAATTAGGAAAAGAATGAAAGTCAAAAGGAATGTCGGAAAAAATGAAGAGAACAGAACAAGTGAGATGGCTCGGCCATACAACACTCAATGAGGGATGATAGGAAATTAGAAAGGAATGTAAAATGAATATAGGAATTAAAAGGGTAGAAAGACAAACATATAAAATTTGTTAGTGCTTGTTTCTGTTTTTCATATTTTATTTATTTATTTATTTAAACATATAAATATTAAGGACAGGTATATGTTAGAAGGAAAAGGGCGCGGCTGGAGCCAGGCAAGGAGAATAGCGGTAGATAGGAAAATATGGAAAAAAGAAATCATGGCAGAAGAGGTACGGGGTAAGTAAGTAAGTAAAAAAGTCGCTCATTAAACGCAACTCTAGACAACAAAGACCGCTTTGAGCAAATTTAACGACTTTCAAAATCATCGCCGCTGAAATCGAAGGGTAATCGGCGCGTCAATTTTTTGTGAAAATTCGCACCCCTCTCGAAGTGAAAGTCGGGTAATTAATTGCCATGCAGGAGAACTTCGGCGCTTATCTGTTCCTAATTATTTTTACTTTCGTGAGAATACTTTCCAAAATAATGATTAAGGTGTCTACGTCACCATCGCGTAACTGGGTCGTAAGTTTCAAGATAAGAAAAGGGACCTTGTGTAGGAAAATGCACGATGTAACTTAAAAAACCGGAACCGCGATGGCCTATATATGTATACGTTTTAAAAAAGCAAGATGACACGCCTGCTTCGAGACGTGCTACCATCTTTAGCTTTCACCCCTGGTGGGCCCGTCCAAATCGACCTGGAGAGTCATTTAGGTTGCCTACTCTCCATGTAAGTAACAGTTAATTTCCAAATAATGTTTAATTTTAAACCATTAGTCTCATGGATCGAGAAGTTTAACAAACAGTTGCAGTGAAAATTCCGTTAGAACCTAGAATGTTCCGAGATGACCGTTGAAATCGTGATTCGGCAGTATGGCGCGGCGGATCATTTTTGGTTCATTCGTATGGACTTTCACAGGAATTTTGCTATTGGCCAGCCTCGAGCATGTGACGTCCCTCCCTGCTTAGGGTTCTCGTTGCGCGTAAAATCAAGTTCCATCGACCAGTATTTTCTAAACTACACTATTATTATTATTTTCTTGGCCGAAAGTTGTGTAGTTTCTTTAGAATGTGTTGTTTATGAGAAAACTGAACGGAATGATGTATTCCGTGTTCTGAAAGATGCACCCTACATGATACTGAAGCAATTTGTTATGCTGTTCTAAGCCTGATTATTTAGCAACGGCCGCGGCCGGGCTCGGCGACTCGGCACAACCAGACTCTCCATGGTGATCCATGGTGACATTCGTAAGTTAAGGCAAATTCGCATGGGGACGTTGGACGTAGCTTAGACGCCCGCCCTCCCCGCTTGGCCGTTACAACCAATAAATTATTATGGTACTGAAGTACGAAGTGACGTTTGCTCGGACAACTTAAGGTTGAATGTTGGCAATTGTTATTCAAGTTATGTAATAATGTCACTCTCATATCATACTTTACCATATCAAGATACGAAAAGATTGTTATGCAAAAGTTATAATTTCGGCGCTGACACCATGTCAAGAACGGAAGGGATGTACTCCGTCTCGTTACGTTATAGAAAACGTTAGTTCCCAAACAGAAATAAATTATTGTCCTTTTTAAGTGCACCTCCATCATGTTATGTTATAGGGAAAATATAGTCAACATAGTTGTTATAAGATGGTCGCCACCACGTTACGTTTTCCCTTATATCGAGCACTCGCTTGAATGGCAGGATATTGGCAAACGAAACATAATAACTAATTTGGATTTTACATTACCTCGCCTCTTTGCACCACACTCGACCAAACGTCGCCCCCAAGAACCGGTTCAGAAGTCACAAATAAAATTCACCAATAACATTAAACTAATTATTTTAATGAATACTCTGGAAACTGCTTGTCGACTGTTTCCGACTGTATGACTCATTGATTAACAACTAATCAGCTACTCTCCATTTGATTTACAAGTTTCCCTTTTATACCATCCGTGCCGGATGCCATTCCAAAGGTTCGGGTCCAAAGATCGATGTTCCAAAATTGTCAGCGTCACAGTTAATGAGCGAGCATTTTAATTGTTTCGAATGAAATACCAACTGTTGCGTAGCATTCTTAAGTAAGTTCAAACAACTTGGTTTTCATTTGTCAGCATGGAATTCCCTGTATTAAAATGTTAATTTTGCATAAGTTCCATCGACCGAAAAAGGATTTGACCTGCAAGCTAAGCAGACGTCGGTAATTCATGCTAGACAACTTCCGCGGCGATTAAGCCCGTATCGATGACCATACTTGTGAAATGCTAACTAAACAATTTTGTCAATTAAACCTAGCGTTAAATTTTGTGTAACTCCAAAAGTAAAAACGAATTTAGATAATAATTTTTCAAACGTGGCAATACTTTCGAGGTAGCTTACCGACTTACTACCTAATTTCAAGTATTTCTCTCAATCACACCACGTTGTGCTACAGGAATTTTGTTAAATTTATGTACGAAACTTGAATTGCAAATGTTATTCAAATTGCATAAAAATTTTAGTATCCAATCGATTGATTACTTAATTTAACTCTTGCATTTGTTTACGCAAGATTTGAACTTTTACCTTTTTTTTTAAATAAAGACAAGTGTGCGATAATTGATGATTACTTATTTATTTTTATTTACTGCCCTTTTAATTTGGTGTTGCCTGTCCCAGGGAGGTAGCCGGAAATTGGGGCGATCTTAGTTGGCCCTCTCAAAATTTGCAGCCTTCACTTAGAAAGCAAAACTACTGTGACTTTCTTATTATAAAGAAGCTCCAAGTAATATGATTTCGAGAGAGACCAAGTATGTTTCAATATGCGATCGGTTTGCATCCAATTCCGGCAGCTTCGACCGATTTGGTAACGTTATATTCCGGGCACGTAACCCGCCTCCATGTGTTGCCAAGTAGAAATGAAGTCCGTAGTAAATCTTTACTGTCGCCGAGGAAGAGTTGATATAGGACAAATTTGGAAGCCTTTCATGAATGCATTAGTTTCGATCCAGTTATTTATAGAATTCACTTGAACTCAATCTTCCTAATAATATATAATTCAAGGTTCAAGACGAAAAGACTAGGCAAATTTTTTTAATAAAATACTGGGGTCTACGTTAGGAGTTCTTAAAAGAACGTTGACATCGCCGTCGTCTCTAAACAAGAAAAAGTGAAAGCTTTTTATTTCCCGTCCAACACTCGAGATTCTGTCCAAACTTGCGCGAAATAATAATGATCATTACCTCCAAAAGAGACAACTACGCCAACCCCGTGGGGTCATTTATCAACTAAGATTTATGAGGTGGAGTTGTTGTGCATTCAACTTGCAGTCCGCAAGGAAATTTCGTTGCGAATTTATTTGGATAGATTTCAAGCACTCTACTTCTTCAGTGATGCCTAAAATTAGAATTTAAATCGGCTGTTTAAACAACAAGGCGCAGAATATTCTCCCGTGATTGTTGCGACACTTGCGGAGATACTAGGAGTGTAAAATAAAGCTTCAAATCACGCCTCCGCAACTCACAATAATACGAGAAACATCTCGTCGTCCGGCGATAAAACACGGACGCACTTTTTTGTGGCAGGTATAAAATCTGGAAGGGACAGAAGAAGACGTCGGTCGTCGTTCCGGAAAACTCCGGAGAACAAATATCGCCGCCGCTTTGTACTGTGGATCTTCTCTTCTATTTTGCTTATTGTCAGACAACCCCATTGTTCAATAAAACGTCGTGAATGCAGCGTGGCGTCTCCTGAAACGAACGAAATTACTTTCTCTCCCCCAGAATTCAATTTCCAACCAATTTCTCATCGCAAGTGTCGGTTTTGAAAAGACGGCGGTTAATACCTTAATATCATCTCGGGGCGAAGAAGGGCGATTCGATTAATTGGGCTTTACATAGTTTGCCGACAACTGATTGAAACCCCTCTAACTCTGGATGTTAGGGGCCCCTATTATCATAACTTCGGTGTTTGCTCTCGGAACTGTCTGAGGAAGTTCAGCCGCAAATCGAAACCCCCCCAAGGGGCTGATGGTGAGAAGTTGTAAACACAACAGAGGTAAATACGCTTTCAGACAAAGTAATAGTTCACTTTGTGACATCGTTATTAGGAGAGAGTCGCCAGATAAAAATCATCAAGGGGCGTGACAGACACGCCCACCGTGATTTCAACTTCTTGAAAAACAAGAAAATCACGGGAAGCCCGGCCTGGGGCGAATGCATCGGTGAAATAACGTTTTGCTTGAATGCAACAGAAGAACCAATCGAGGTGCAAGTGGGCGTGAACAACCTACTAAAAATGTTTAAGTAGGCGTGGCTGTAATAATAGGGCATTTACGTCATGTAATTAACGTATTCGTTAGTGTGAGCTATAGTGCCAGAAATTGGTGTTAGTTACCATGGCAAGTTATACAATTAAATATTTAAAAAATTTAAAAGCGAAAGCTAAATGATGACGTGAAGAAGTGGGCGTGAGTACAGAAGACAACTGAGGATACAAGCGGACGTGTACGTAGATGAAAAAAATTATTTACTTCGGCCAATAACCAATCACGAGTACAAGTGGGCGTGAATATTGACTCTACCTTAAAAACCAGTCAATCAAGAAAAGTAGTTGGACGTGGTTATAATAAATGATCTACTTACTAGAAAAATTGTGATAATAAAAAATAATTACGAGTGCGCGGCGATTATTGGGAATTTAAATATATAAAATTACGATAGTAAGCTACATGTAAAAAGAGGGCGTGGACATGGAAAACAACTGACGATGTAAGCGGACGTGTACTTAATGAAGAAAATTTATTAACTTCGGCCAATCAAGAGCGCAAGTGGGCGTGAATATTGACTCGACTGTTAAAAACCAGCCAATCGGAAAGTAATTGGGCGTGGTTGTGTTAAATAATCTACTTACTAGAAAAACTAGTATGAGATCAGATGTTGTGCATTTAATTAGGCTGACGTAATCTATAAATTAGGCGTGGCCACGGAAACAAACAACGGAATGAGAAGATGAAGTTGACCAAAAAACAAAAGAAAACCAACGATGATAAAATGCATTCATAGCAAAAGAAAATAAATGATTTACTTCCGGTGCGGCGGAGAGTGCGGAGCGTGTTTGAAAAAGAAAAATTAGTAGAAAACAAAAGAAAATTAAACACAGACGAAACACTCGTAATTCAACGAAAAAAAAACAAAAGAAAACAGGATGAACAGAAATAAATAAAAATTTCGGAGATTCTTAGAATTGAGATTAAGGGGATTAGTAGGGCAATTTCAACATCAAAAATTAGGAAAATTATGGCAATTAGAAAAAATTAAATGAAAATAAAGTTGAAGGCAAATTAAGTAGTAAACAACTTGATATATGTACTTGATTGCATATAAAAATGTCAAACAAAACTCGTCCAGTTACGTGGGGTCTCTAAGAAAGAAGAAAACGATAAAGTCTGAAGTGAAGATAAAAAAAAAAAGTTTAATATTGTTGCATTTTATTTTCGACTTAGATAATACCGTTGGGTATACTTCCCTTTTGCTATACCTGTGTGGAGGATAGCATTCCCTTGTTCTGATTTTCCATACGCTACGCGTGTGCAAAAATTTCCCAGCATCCCTTGCGCGAATAGACGCGTGATCCAGCTTTGATTGACGGGTTGTTCGTTGAACTGTACATGCGAGTTTTGTTCTACGTCTTACCACGGTGGCCATTTTTGATGATTTCTGAATCTCGTGTTATCTGAATTTGCGGTGTTACAACAGGCCATCCTTCGGGGTTTTGAAGTTGGGGAGACGTTGTTTACTTCTCTGAAGCAAAAATTGACTCGACTTAAGCCGGATTTTGTGACTTTACGGGCATCTCGCACTCGAACGACTTCATCGCATTTCATCAAGAAAACCAGCTCTCATCGGGGTTTCTTCTTTGGGTTTGGTTGGATCCCTCTCCGTTATTACGTTGATTACACTTCGGCGCTTCGTATTTGTGACTGCCTTTTTCCACGCGGCCTCTTCGAACTCGCCGTTGAACGCATCGAGGGAAGGACGTAAAGCAACTTCACCGGCCTAAGAAGACTTCGCGTCTTGCAGGCATTAAGCAGTTTCACCGGCCTAAGAAGACTTCGCGTCTTACAGGCATCGCAACCACGTAATTCTAAGGTCGGAACAAACCAACTATTAAATTATTTTGTTTTATCTTTGTTTTGAATGCGATAATATGTCGTTTTGCGACAATTTGTGACATTGATTTACATATTCTGGGGTGTGCAATATTTGACTTTCAACCCTTTTATCTTCGCTTCGGGGTTTCATTTCCGATATATCCTTCCTCTTATAGCGCTTGCTCTCTTAACTGTGGAACGACGTTTCGACCGTCCCTACCAGCATGGAAGTGCAACAATTTCGATACCCCATATCACCTTGGGTGTAGCCTGGGTCACCTTCAATCGCTGGTGGTGCCCTTTTCCGAAAACGACGTTTTGTGGTCACGGCGATTTGGTCCCCATTTTAGCCCACGACCGTCTCCACTGATCTCGGGTACAAAAGGTTTGACCCAGGTAGTGTTAACTCCACGGTATGCAGCAACTGAACGTTTGGTAGGTATCAATTAAAAAAGATATTCTGACAAATTTAACGACAATATTCATTAATTAACTATGACGATGATTGTAATTGCCAATTTTAATTATTTATTTAGGTATTGTACTTCTTTCTTGATTCGATTTTTGTTGAAAACGTTCTCGTCGTAACACACAGTTTCTATTTACCCTGTTAAAATAATTATTTCTATTTTATACTGATTAAAAGCTACTCTCTTTCGCGAACAAACTTTTTATCCCGCCCGCCCCTAGCTTAATTATTTATTAAATTTCGAAAGGACTGTTATTACGCCGACGTAAATGACATCCTCCCCTTTTCTCTCACCTGAAATTCGAGACCTAAGGTAATTCCTTTTGTAAGCCCTTCGGCAGACGGGTTTTATTTATCGAAGCCACCCCCATATCAATTTCATCGGGGGCCTTCGAACGGAGACGACTTCGTTTAGAATTTGGAATTAATTCCAACTAATTAACCACGTCTGGTTGCCTGAATTAAGCGAGCACAGACGAAGAAACGTTTGTATTCTACATAAGGGGTATTTTTGCCCACAACCTGTCACTCAGCTTTAATCAAGCCGTCCCGGGGTGTGATAAAACTTCTTTCATTCCGCAAACGCCTTCTCTTTGTTTTCGAACGCAAAGGGCGGACAGAAACTCGCCGAGTACCCCCTCTCGCCCCCAACACGTACATGTGTTCTTAGATGATATAATCCCGCCGACGACGCGCGACGTTTTATTTTCATTTACAGGGATGATTTACCCTTTAATGAGGCATGGCGGTGAAGATGAGCCTACGCAGTTCTAAAAGGCAATTAATTAGCGTCTCTTTTTTTAGTTAGGGGGGCGATGCGGTCCCTAATTTAAATTGATAAGATTTAATCCGGAGCAAAGGTCCTCTGGGGTTTAGGAACACGAGTCAGATGCATGCAGTATATTAAAAGAATGATAATAATAAATGTTTCCTCTTTTTTTTTTTTTTCATTTCTTGTCGTCACTTCATGTCCCATGTCATTGGCTCTACCCTCTTCATTTTATGTTTTTGTTTATTACTTTGTGTCTTGCCTTATTAATCAAAATATAATTTTTTTCTTTGTTTGGCGAATTATTCGTGAAGAACAGTTACCCGTTCCATTTTCAAAGAGTGCACGCTCTGATACCCGCAGATTACCTCCAACGCATTCGATTTTGTTAATAACATTCTCTTCACCGACGAATCAATGCTTACAAGAGATGGTATGTTTAGTTATCACAACATGCATGTGTAGGCAGAAGAAAATCTGTGGGCAGGTATGTTTAGTCGGTATGTTTACGTCTCGCGCGTCTAACGGTTCTAAACATTTCACAAGGAATTGCGGGATGTTGGTATGAATTTATTGATTTTTTTTTTTTTTTTCGTTTTAATGTTCGTGCATTCGTGAGAATATCTGTTACCAAATACGCCATTAACTTTTTTGCACGAACTTGAAGAACTTGATAGGCATCAATGTGTATGTGTTTCCCAAAACAATGCTTCTAAATTATCTGAAGCAAGTATCATACCTGGACCGCTTTTATTCATTATACAGAGTGTTCCGTATCGTTATGTTCTAATTTTGGGAGCATAAAATAGACTCAATTCTAAAACCAAAAAACACAGAAGTGGTAGGTCGATTTTTATTTGTTCTGAAATTACAGGCATTTGAAAGTATAAACAACAAATAATCAGACTTAACTTCGTAAGCCAAATAAAAACTTAATGAATGATTTTTCAAAATGGTCTCCTCCTTGCTGAATACAAGCTTGTACTCGTATGCCGATGGATGAAGTGACATTTCTTATTTCACATTTATTGCTGAATCCGTTGAAACAATTAGTCCTTCCTGTAGTTTGAAATGTGCGTGTACACTAAAGCTTTCATGGCTCCCCAAAAATAAAAATCGAGAGGATTATGGTCAGGGGATCTAGGTGGCCGTTAATTCTAGAGTTCGACCTGCACCAAAAGTGTAATACTACTAATATACAGGCTGTGCCAGATATAAAAAAGCGTTCGTTTCAGATCTATCGTTTAGTTTCACTTGACAGGCATCAACTTACTTCCTTGTGACGATAGCATACAAAAAAAAAGAAATTCTCGGACTGTATGCTTTCAAAACGAATGTCGACGGTTTAAACCGATTCCAAGCGAATGCGATTCTGTTACTGTCACAACACTCGATTCGTTTCGAACACAACAAAGACGTCGCCTTCAAGTTCAACACGCTGGATATAACAGGTCTCACTTTCCTCTCGATTTCTTATAAGCAGCAGCTTTAAAATTTGTTTCCAGAAGGGCCCCAGGCAGTTCTTTAATACATTACGACGCGTTAGCTAATGTTCCTCGGGTGCGCACTTCGTTCTTTGTGCCCGAGGACGACGCGCTCTTGATTTATAAGGAAAAAAATGTTTTACGACGGGCTGATCCACTCCGTTTGATCACCGTTCAGTTTCGTTTGAAACTGCGCTGCAGGGATGATAAAGGGGATGATTTATCCACCGCGACGTCCTATATTGTATTAATCGATTTGGTTTAAACTGAATCACCTCCCATTCTCTTTATTGTCTAATCTAAATCTTTGGATGAAAACAAGGAATTGAACAAAACAGCGTTATCCCTTAAATGGAGACGCTCTGGGAGGGATGAAGTTACTTTCTCCTACCATCATGTGAGACTTTCTTTATTTAAAAACAAAAGAGCGTCTCGGGTCTTCTGAGAGAAAAGAGCAGATGCAATGAGAAAGGCCAACAAAACCTTTGGATTCGATTGTCTTTTATCACAAGAATTTTCCTCAGAGCTTTCGAGAGGTAGCAATTAAAACAAATCGTTTCCGTTCGGAAAAAATGAGGAGGAGAAAGAGAACAAGAAAAGACAACACTCAGAAGAGTGTTAGAAAACGAGGATCAAAATCAATCATGCAGAAACGCATGTACTGGAGATCGATTGATAGAGCAAGATGCCTTCAGAACAGAGCCAAGCATTATCCCCAAAAAATGGAGGCGTCTCCTAAGTCTTCAAAGTCCATTGGAAGACCTGCTTAAAGCAAGAAGACCTAAACTGTTCCTTGTTGGATTTGAAAGACCTTCCTACAAAAAGACAACTAATTAGCAACAACAACCAATTAGCATTCTAAAGAGGAAAGTCTGAGAGGGGGGGTATTATCCTTTTAGGGTTGATTATTTTAAGTGATTGTCAGTAGCAGATGATTTCGTACACATTCGGTGAAGGAAACAAATCTAATATATTCTCGTATAGGAAATTGACTATGCGAACTTCCGCACTAAAAAAGAAAATCAAAAACTAAATCTTCCTTTCAGAATTCCATTCCGTTCGCATTCCTTTGAATCCATGCATCACCGACCCGGATTTGCGCGCGGAAAATAACCCGGAATCATTTCGATTTCTTCGATTTGCAGAGAATTGAAATAGGACGTAACTTAATATGGATGGTATTCATTTAATTAATTAATCGCCCGCTCTCCCTCCCCTCCTTGATGTTTACGATGGATATTTATTTTTATGATATTGGCCAGAGCGTGAATATGGATGGGGCGAATGTAATCCTGGTGGGCAAGTTACATATTAGTAAGCGAGGGAGGGTGTAGTAATATCGCAGGGTTTTTCGATATTACCCTCGAGCACGTTGGTGGTCGCTTTCACGTCCCCATATATTACACGAAAACTTCGCGAAATATTTGGTAACAAATTGGGGGGTGTTAATCGTCCCTTTTTATTTAAACTGGACATAACGTATAGCTTACATTTTATACATCCTGACAAGGATGTAGGTAAGAATCAAACATAATTCCAAAAAGAACGATCCAGAAAAAATGGAACAAAAACAGAAATGTAATAAAAGCAAGAAGAAAACCGGGCCAAGTACATGTCCTTGCGAAACTTGCGAATGTTGTTGGAGAAGAGGAAGTGGTCGGTGGTTTTCAACCTTGTTTGAATGAGAGAGAAGGATTTTTACCTGCATTCAATTAATTTCTTTAAGAACGTTATTATATGTACGTTATTTTTTTTTATAAACCAACCGAGTACAATCGTCTTCTACCTCTTATGTAGTACATTAAACTTAAATAAAAGTTCCATAATAAAAACGCCAGTTTTAATTATTTACTAAAGGGCTCGAAAATGTATTTTTCTTTTTTTTTAATTCAACCTGCGCGTCCACCACTTTTGTTAATTACATTTTACATCATGGGAGTCGATGTAAAATGTAATTAACAAAAGTGGTGGACGCGCATAATTACTTGAAAGCAACTTGTCTTGCGCTTTCTTTTTTCTTATTTCATTTTCATTAAAAGTGAAAATGTTTCGTTGTGAAAATAATAAGGCTTTTAATTACAAAAAAAAGTATTTAACTCTCTTTTAATTTGGAATCGGCCGTCACAAGCTCCGACACTTTATTACGTTCAAGGTCACCTGGTGTAAATATCATGAATTATGAAATAGTACTAAGAATGGATAATTTTTTAATTAATACAGTTTTTTTGTCTATCACAGATTTAAACGTTCGCGTATTTTTTTATAGTTTGCAATCTCGATTATAAATCTGGCTTGTGATCTCTGGATAAATGTAATAATCGATACTCGGTATAAATAGCGGTAAAAAACATTATTCGCTATATGATAACTTGATAATCGAACATGAATGCTTTATGAGAATTTGTTAGCCGAATAGCGAATAGCGCTTAACCGACTTTCAACTTGAAACGCTTAACAAAAAAAAACAGTTGCCTGGAGACAGCGGACATTGCTGAATAAATAACGGTTTGCGGTGTCTGAGTATGCAACAAAATTAGCCTAATGAATACGAATACGAATAATATATAGCCATAATTATATGTATACGGAGGAAGAGAACTGCTAATCATATAAATGACGGTTAAACAATATTCGTTTTAAGACATCCGAATATCGAATAATGATTAATCATTATTGGCAGATTTATCAGACGAATAACGAATGACCAATTTCTGACAAAATTGAATAAAGTGTTAACAAATACAGCAAATAATCATAAAAGCTGAATGAATAAATAATGGCTAAATAATGTTTGTTATTTGGAATGCAATTAATTGTCACTAATTATTATTAACTATTAACTTTCCGAATAGCTAATGAATATGAATATGAACGGTTAACAAATATAGCCATATTCCTATGCCATAATGAGGAAGAGAGCTGCTGCTAACCATATAAATAACGGTTAACCAATATTCGTTATAATACGAGAATATCGAATAGCGATTCACTATTAATCGCAGTTTTATTAGCCGAATAACAAAGGACGTTTAACTAACAAGTTTAAGAAATATTGGCTGAATAATATTCGTTGTATGCACAGAATATAATTAATTGTTATTAGCTTTCCGAATATCTAACGACTTAGCCGTTGCTCAAAAATTTATGAACCGAATATGAACGACGGTTGATAAATATTCGGGTAAGAATGAAGACAGGCAGCGCTAATCGTATAAACGGCCGTTAAAAAATATTCCTTATAAGACGAAAATATCGAAAAATGATTCACTATTAATCGCGTATTTATTAGCCCAATAGCAAATGACGTTTAACTGACTGACGACAAATTTCTGACAGAATATGAGAGAAGTGTAAGGAATAATAGCTAAATAATATTCGTTACGGCACAGGCGTTACTGAAAAATTTGTTAACCGAATATGAATGACGATTAATAAATATGGCAATATTCATATGCGGAGGAAGTGCTAATCATTTAAAAAAAAAACGGTTAAGCAATATTCGTTTTAAGACATCCGAGTACAGAAAAACTATTAATCGATTCGCAGATTTATTATCCGAATAATGAGTGATGATTAATCTAAATAATATTCGGTATACGGCAGCTGAAATCGAATGATAATTATATTTCCCCAATATCTAATGTAGTTAAATGTTATTCCAAGGTTTATTACCTGAATAATTAAGCAGTTTTCTTCCGAACATCAGTGGTACTTAATGTGTAAATACTGGTTAAACCATTCCTTACGAGACGGCCGAATATTAGCAACGGTTAATCAGTATTCGCAGATTTATTAGTCGAATAACGAATTAACAAATAATCTTTAAGCAGTTTCCTTCCGAATACTAGTGGTTAACGAAGATAGCAAATATGTGAGTAACGGTTAAACTATTCGTTATGAGATATTACGAATATTCGCAACGGCTAATCCTTATTCGCAGATTTATTATCCGAATAATGAATTAACGAATAACGGATAACAACAGACTGACTGAATAATTAAGCAGTTTTCTTCCGAATATTAGTGGTTAGCGAAATATATAACTTACTGTTGTGTTATGAGATATAACGAATATTCGCAACGTTTAATAAACTGACTTGAATTTTCTTCCGAATAACAGTGGTTAACGAAAATAGCAAATATGTTATAAATATGAAAG